>VZTB01005008.1:57485-72375 GCA_013397245.1 Thryothorus ludovicianus
AATTAACACAATCAAGACAAATTTTCCTCTGACAGCTCTGCATATTAATTATAATAACATTTCTAAAATTTATTCAATTGCACAAGTAATTAAATAAAAAAACAGGCAGGGCTAGTCTAATAGATCTCAGGTATGCTAACTGTCTAGTTTTTATCAAAAAAATACCTTAGCATAGTATTTCACAATTACTATATATGTATTTCATGTCACCCACTGATAACTGCATGTAGTTTCTAGCATTGCAACCACAGATAAACAATGCCTCGTGGGGAACCTATAGTCAAAGGATTAGCATCTTTTTAACTACTAAGTCCTCTTCAAAGAGGCTTATATCTCAGCACTGTTTTTGTCAACTTCTATGCTGCATAAAAAAGAAAATAAACTTTCTTTTTCTGATTAATAACTTTCCCATGAATATAAAACAACATGAAGTACAGAGCAGTCAATATTCTTTAGCAAAATGCTTATATTTCATATTTGTCACCCATTATTTTATAAGAAATATTGCAAAAATTAGGTATTTTGCTTTCCAAAATGTAACCATCTCTCAGTTACACTTGTGGGACAGAAGGTTGAAACCAACCCTTCAGTGTGCAGTCATGTGTAAATAATAGCCTAACTTCATGTTCATGTACCTGCAGGTAGCTTCATAAGCAGAAATTACCTTCAAATTCCATTGAAAATGTATGAGCTAAAAGAGAGTCTGTTTATTCAAAGCTCTGAAGAGCTGTAATGAGTAGCAAGCAAAGTTATACATACAGGTAAAAGGTTCCCTTTCAAGTTTAACTTTATTGACTGCTGAAAGGCAAGTGGAAAAAAACACAGTGGTAGACTAATTTCTCTGTGTCAGATTATATTTTTCAGGTGTGATAGTAACAAGATGGTAACTTTGCCTCTGTAAGAAAACTGCCATTTCTTGCATCAGATCATATAATGGGAAAATGTGGAGTAACATCCTTATTTTCTTATCTCCTCTTGTAATAAACACACATGACTAAGATAGATCTGAAGCGTAAGTCATACTTCCTACCATAATTTTTTAGTAGGAATATTCTCATGTGTTGTATGATTTTTCTTCTGTGTAAGTTGCCAGTGTTCTGAAAAGAAAGAATGTTAAAACATGATTTACAAATGGAAGGTTCAAAGCAGTGTAAACAAGATAATGAAGGTGACTGCCTTTAAAATCTTGGAAACTGAAAGACGGTTAAGAAAATATGTATAGATGCCTATAGAAAACAAAAAAAGATACGGTAAAACAGTATTTGCTAGCATACAGGGTAAGGGGTTAAACCATATTGGAAAATTTCCCACAAAACCAAGCATTAACAAATGTCACTGAGACTGAAATGTTTATCACTAGAACAAGGTCATCTCTCCCATACTCCTCCCTTATGGGCTCCTCCAGTGCTGGCAGCAGGACTGGGATCTGGGGCTTTAAGTCCTTGAACCTCGTAGTTTTTACAGGTAAGCTACTGTAAGAGTGGTAACGTAAGGAGTGCAGGGTCCTCAGCCCTGAATGAACTCATCTCAGAAGACTTCCAAGGCCACAGACTGCTGAAGAACAAAAGATTAATTTATTTGAGCAGCTGCACACTACAGTAAGGTAATACTGTGTTTCCATTTCTTTCTTAGAAATTTTCCACTTTACTTTTGGATTGAAATTCAATGAAATTGGTGCTTGCACTCAGGAAATAGGAATCCTCACCAGAAAAAGACCTTGTTTTTTAGACAATCTTCTATCTGCTAAGTGTTGTCAAGACCTTTGCATATCAAAGGCAGGCACTTGGTAGCTTTGAAGAAATTTTTAGAGAAGGAATGTAAGAACTATGGAAGAAAGCAAGAAAAATGTATTTGAAAATCCAGTAAGTAGTAAAAGAAACAGGTTTTATGGCATCAGTTGGGGCTCAATCTTGGTAAATTAAATGCAAAATTAAAAGTAGATTTCCATGGAAATCACAGGTTGTATTTGATAGTAGAATAATCCTTCTGGTTTTAAACACCTTTCATCTTAATGGAGGATTTTTTCAAGGTGTCTTGATGTTAATCCTTCATGTAAATCTTAATAAGTGTGCCATACCAAAAGGGAGGGTCCTTTGTAATGGTTTCCAGAAGCCCAAACCATGCTCTATGTATCAGAAAAGCTACAAGTAAAGATACTGGAAAGGATTGTAACCTGTCTGTTACATCCTTGAACTTCCACAGATGCAGCTGTTCATATAAGTGCACACACAGGCACACATCCACTGACAGGTTTTGAGGTATGAGGCTCAGTAGAATTGAAAAGAAGTCCTCCATCTCTGTCATGTAAAGAAATAATCATCAGGGGATGGTAGCAGGAATATCAACAAAATGAGAAGCCCTGCTAAGCAGTCTTCCTAATTTTTAAAATATTACAGTCAATGCTAACATGTTAATGTAGAGGTAATAGTTTGGCCTAGCTGAATATGGTTCATATCTTGCACATTTTATTAACATCCATAATATGGCATAGATCCTTCTATCTGATTTCTGTCATGCATACCAATGATTTAATTCATTCTTATGCATTGAATGCATTAATTGCTGTGGAGAAAAACAGGCACAATATTGCAGATTAGTTTTGGATGCTCATTTGCCATTTCTTAATCAAAGTCAATGTTTATTCTTTGCAGTATATAAAAGAAGGGAGAAAAAATCCTTTAAAATTTCTTAAAGAAATTTGCCTTAAGATTACCATAGGGTATAAAGACATTACTGCAATTTTAAGATTATATTTATAAATGAATGCCAGTGTTTTTCTTATCTTTGTTTTATTTTACATCTTTCACTATAATTCACAAACTACCCTTGATCTACATTTCTTGGTACAACCTGGCTCATTTCAATTCTGACTTCTCAGGACATGAAAATAGATTATATTATATATGTGATTAATTTCCTTATACTCTCTCTTCTATCAGTCTTTCTCTTCCAGGTAATGGCAATTAACATGCTTGGTTTCTTATTTAAAACAAATTTTGGACTCTACAATACTTTGAACAATTAGTAGTAAGTAATGAAGAAGAGAACATAAGAACTCGAGATCAGCTAAGGTATTTGTAAGAGTGGTCCACACACTGTACCTGTTTTCATTTGAAAATATATGACTGTGGACATAAAAAGGAATTAGTTTTGTGTAAGTGGGAGGCAGAGAAGAACAAAAAGAAAGCATGTTTATCACTTTGAAACAGTGGCAGAAAAGAGAAACTTTTAAAAGGGGAAGTTGTAAAACTTGAGAATGCAGGTATAAAAAACACAGCAGTAAATGGGAATTTTTTGTGAAAATGTACTAGATTCTCTCCTCTCTTCCTTCAAAGGCAATGCTAATCCTAAAAGGTCAAAAGAATATGAATATGAAACACTATTGTGAAAGAAAATCTTTAAAATGCATGGGCGAGATCATGCGGTTTCCTCAGTAATACATGCACCTTCTCCCTGCGTGAAACAAGTGTCTCAGTGGGGGGCAGATTCCTGCTGCCCATGTTGAACAGTACAAAGAATGGACCTAACTGTGAACTGTGAAATAAGAAGCTTCTCAGAAAGAGAAGTGGTGTTGGATGAAGTAAATAAAACATGATGACACTTGTCTAGACAACCACTGGTGTTGAATTAATTGTGAATGTCAATCTTGGAATGCACTGTTGCATTATCCAAACACCATCTCACCATGCTTACCTTCTGTACTGTTGCTTTTAGTATCTGCTTGCCACATACAGTAGCAGTGGTTTTCAGCTGTTGTATTTTAGCAGAAAGCAGTGTTCTGTGTTTATTCTGACATCATATTCCCCTGGGGAATCAGTACTGTAAGAATGATCTCTTTATGAAAGGTTTTTTTTATCTGTAGTCAGGTAAGTGACTTTTTATCAGAGAAAGCATTTATAGGAACCTAATGCAAGATTCCTAGAAGTACATTTCTAAATAAAAAATGTTCCTGGAACTATTTAAAATAGTTTCTCTGACAGTTGGTTTAGGAGGGATAGAGTAAGGCTGTTAAAGAGGAAGAAAACAAAAAAGTTGTAAAGAACATAAAGAAGGTCATGTCACAAACACCACTGCTCCAGCAATTATTTATAAGTTTGGATGACCACAAATGGAAAAGGAATTTACACTTCTAATATCCTGAACCAATGATCCTAACTCTGACTTTTGAGTAAAAGGAAGCATCACACCTTTATCTTCCCTCTGATTTTGTCAGGCAAGCCAGGGGGAAATAGTCATCTCACAGAGCAGTATGTTCCCAGTACAATATACCACTACCTTTCTAAAACTTGGCTTTATTTCTTCTTGTGTATAGATTGAATAGATAAATGAATACACTACTTTGCAGACATATTGCATGAGAAGTCTGAGATTCATAATGCTGGACAGCATTTCAACAAGAACTTAGATTTCTAAAACAAATGTTTGTGTGGATTTTTTCTTATTATTATTTAAGTTCTTTGCTATTGTCATGATTTAACCAATCCAGCAACAAAGTACCACTAAGCCACTTGCTTACTTAGCCCCAGTGGGATGGGAGAATAAGAAAAGTGAAAGAAGAAAAATAAATCATGAGGTTGAGATAAAGACAGGTTAATAGGTAAAGAAAAAGCTTTACACACAAACAAAACAAAAGAAAAAAATCATTCACTTTGCATGGACATGAGGTGTTCAGTCATACACAGGAAATCAGGGCTCCATCTCAACATAATGGCGACTTGAGAAGACAAATGCCATCTCCAAACATACACCATTTCCTCTTTCTTCTACATCCTGATATGTTGAGCATGACATATGGTCTGGGATCTTACTTGCATCACTTGGGTCAAATTCTTGTGCACCTCCAACCTCCTCATTTTTGGAGTGGCATGAGAGGCAGAACAGGCCTTGACTCTGGGCAAACTCTGCTCAGCAGTAACAAAAATATTTTTGTATTAACACTGTTTTCATCACAACACCAAAATATATCCCCATACAAGCTTGTATGGAAAAAATTAAATCTATCCCAGTCCAAACCAGTCCACTATTCACCTCTTATTCTCTATAATTTACACCATGGTTAGATTCCATTCTGTCCAATAATTCCTCATTAACCACCACCCCATCTTCACATCCTTTGATATCATATGCAGATTTACTTTCCTTAATCTATGCAACACCCTTGCAAAAAATCCAAAAAATTGCCACTGTGTTGTTAATCTAGCCCATGACTTTGGGCTCCATTGCTTGTTGTGGTCACAGCTATTCTCATGACCAACCATCAGTGCCAAAACCATTGAAAAAGGAAAACAAATTGGCCGTGTAATCTGGTAGACATATTGGGTGTCTGCTGAGCCTACATAAGATTTCAATGTGATTTTGTGGAAGTCTAATCTTTTTTGCATCTCTTTGTGTATTCAATGAGTACTTTACTCATAGACACAATCTCCTGGGAATCAGTAGTCTAAATCACAAAGCAAAAGTAACCTACTGCAACCACTGAATAACAACTTTATATGTTGGAGAAGAAAAGTATGGGATAGGATATTTTTACAAAAATAATTATTTGAACAGTGTAGAAAGCAAATGTGTTCCTAAAATCATTGTTCACAGAGAAGTTATAAATTACCCACTGAAATATATTCACTCAAATCCCTCTGCATAAAGGATCTGAATTTTTCCAGGATCTATAAAAAATAGCATTTAAGTCATGCCTGAATGCAACAGTAAAACCTCCAGCAACATACAGCTGAAGTGGGAAGAAGTATAAATACTCGCAAGCAGCTGCCATATCAAAAACGAATCACGATTCTCACTGAAGCAAGTTGAGGTCTTCAAAAGAATCTTAATCAGCACTCTTCTGACAGATCATCCCACTGGAGACAATGAACAACGAGTCCTCTACTGTTTAAAGTCTCTGAATAGATAATTTTAAAAGGAATTATTTGTAGATTAAATTAAAAATACATTACTTTAAGATTTTTTCTCTTAAGAAATTTTAATTTTTTTTTGTAAGTCAATAATGTTACGTGATGCTCAGGTACTGACTCTACGTTGTTGAAAAAAACCACCCCAGCCAGAATTATTAAACAAAGTTTTCCCTAGAAATTAAGAGTAGCTGACCCCGTAACTGATGTAAACCCTTCTGTGCAGGTTTCTGTGATATGCTTAATATCATCAGCTGTCCTAAGGGAACTACAAATAAAAGCAGAAACCTATGTCCTTGGTCAAGCTATTGAACATAAAAATACTGGCAAGGAGTGCTTATGTTTTTTTTAAACTTTGGAAGATAAATGTTTCCTGTTATATTACAGCTGAATATTTAATGTTGTCCACATATTGTGCATCCCCTTACATCCCCTTTGTAACCTTTCTTTAAAATCTTAATTTCTTATTTAAGCCAGTTGAAATTTATGTCAATTTATAGCAGTTAAGTATGTACATATTTTTATGGAGTTGGTCTTGCATTTAAATGCATAGGTGAACTTCCAATCCCTTTGGGTTTGTGCCTGAAAATGCCTGGTGAGGGACAACTGGATTACTGAAGAGGCAGCACAAGCTTGACCATTCAAAATTCAAAAAGGGTTCTTCCTACTACCTTTGTATATATATACATCTTCCTTTGCTATTTGCAGCTGTAGCTGTTTTTGGTAAGTCAGGGTACTCAATATCCATACCGCCAGGTCCACTGCCAGAGGAAAACTATGAACTTGAAAAACAGCCTGTAGAATGTTTGTGCTTTTGTATAAATAATGCAAATAATCACAAAGCATACTTCATTAGGAAGAGCTGGTAACATATACTGTTCTTTCCAGGATTTCTAATGAGGAAAAAATGAGAGAGATTTTAAAAAGTGAAAGCCTTTTGACTTCTAACAACTGGGCATAGTACACCTAATAAAGAAACAAAGGCTCTGTAACAAGTAGTGTTTTGTCTTCAACTGAAATTTCCTAAATTAAAAAATAATTTAAAAGAAAATCCTTAGCAATAGAAATAAACAAAAATAAACAAATTAATGCCAAAAGAAACAACAAAATAAAACCAACCAAAACCCAAAGCCAAACAAAACTAATTAACTACTCTTCAAAAAAATTAATTCTCAAAAGAAATGTAGAACAGTATTGGAAGAGAAAACAAGTTAGAAAAATTTTCTGAAACCCATGTTTATCAGCAGATGCTTTTTATTCCATTTGGAAAAATAGGAATATTTTTTCTGGGACTGAAATAAGATATTAACACAGGCATATATGCAGTGTCCTTATGGATGAATAATAGGCAAGAATAGAATTTAGAGAATTATGTAAATTTCTTTGAGATATTTTAAGGATGGATGACCATTTCAAGACAAAAAAAACTCCACCTAGACAAAAGCACATCTGCTCCGAAACATTCTCTCTCGAGAATGCATTTCCCGTTAGCAATTTTAAAAGGTCTGAGCTAAATTTACCTTGAATTCAAATGACCTATAAAAATCTTGAAAATGACCTTCCAACATACATTTTGAATGTTTTTATTTTGCTTTCACTACTTTCAGTTCTAACTGGAAGTTACATGGAAGCATATAGGTGCTTTGGGAAATATCATCTCTATTATTTCCTGACATAGTTTCAAGCACACATTTTAATTTACCCAGAAAAGCACATTACCTATTGCTGATGGACACACAGTCCTTGACCAGCCCATTTTTGAAGTATGGCTATTGGAATTTTTTCATGTTTATCTGCTTTCATACAACAGTGAGAACCATAAAAATAGTATTTTGGAGTGACTTGAACATTGCCACAGTAGCAACCTTCACAGTATTTTCTATAACTAGATCTGCAGCTCAATATTTTGTGATCAAGGGCATGAAACATCACAAAGGATATGTTTGGGCCAGAGCATGAAAGAGCTGTTGTGTTCCTCTCTACATGCCTGAATAAAATACCTGGTCCAAACTGGATCTGATATTGGACAAGAATCAATCTTAACTGTGCTAAAAGTCTTTGAGTCTGTAAGCCAGGAACCTTCAGAATTAAAACAGAAAAATACCTCAAATTAAAGAGCCATTTCTGCTGGTTAAAATGCAAACTCATGCTTTCTCCTTTGTGAAATTGTGTAGAGATGATTCTGTATTATATCTAATTATGATGGGTTGACCTTGGTTGCAGAACTGGTGCCCACATTCTATCACTTCCCTCCTCAGCAGGACAGGAAAGGGTCAAAATAACATGAAAAAATTCCATGGCTCAAGATAAAGGAAGTTTAATAAAGCAATACCAAAGGCTGCATATGGAAGCAAAGGAAAACAAAGGTTTTATTCTCTACTTAGCAGCAACAGCAGGTGATGTACAGCCACTTGCCAGGATGCAGGGTTTCAGTACCTGCATTGGTTTCTCTGGGAGACAAATGTTGTGCCCCAACACCTCTTTGTTTCCCCCCATGGCTGTGACACACATTTTGCCTTTGATCTTATACCTGAGAAGGTATCCATATAGTGTGGAATAGTCCTTTGGTCATTTTAGGTCAATTGTCCTGGCTGTGTTGCCTCCCAAGGTCTTGCCCATCTCCAGCCTACTGGAGATGGGGGAACATTGGAGCGGCAGTGCTGCTGCTGTGCCAGCACTGCTCAGCCAAGGCACTGCCTGCTTTGCCAGCACCTTTCCACCCATGCAAAACACAGCCCTGTCAGGGCTGCCATGGGGAAAGCTAACTCCATCCACAGACAGACTCCACACACTATTTCAGCATCTAGGCCTTCTTAGTAATATTGTAATGCACTATTTCTAATTGAACAAGAGGAGAAATACTGGGCAAGTAATCTCACTAGCATAAAAGGTTGAGGAATTTTGCAGCTATTTGCATTACATGAAACATTACCTTATTTTTCGTGACCTGTTTTCAAATTTTATCTGATTATCTATCTGATTATATCTTCTGACTTTATCTTTGGTTGCTCAGTGAAGTCAGCAATATGTATGTGTTGCTAAATGCACTAAGTCAAGAAAGTCTCAGTATAAAAAAATCCATTTGCTTCAGCACATGTAGAAGAAAGACCCTTTCAAAAATAAAGCCTTATAGAATTCTGTTGAAATATTTTAGATAACAGAAATATTTAATTTCCTTCTTGACCTTTTTGTAGCTTTAAAAACTTAATATGTGCTAACAAATAAATTTGGTAATAAATAGAGGCATTTATTGGATGGATAATTTATATGACTTCAAAATATCATGATATTCTTTTCCTAAATAAAATTCCAACAAAGAAAAAACCTTTAAAACATTTATAATATGGTATTTTTCAGTCATCTCTTCTAAAAATTCTATTTTATTATGATCCTATAAAAAGTTGTCACATAGTAAAAAGTTGAATATTTGTATTCTATTTTTCATAACTATTTATTTTACCGAGAAGTCAAATATTTATCCTGAAAGAGATAGATGTGATATTACCATACAGAAAGATATTACTTCCCCTATTATATCTGTTAAGTAGCAACACATGTAAAATATGCTTTTTTTTCCTGTAATAAGTCATTTACAGATGCTTTTATTTGCTAGGAGTCATATTCAGAACTCTTAGTTTTGAAATCCATACAGTGTCCCAGTCCTTAATCCTCATAGGGTATAAAGTAAAAATAGAAATAATACGTAATAATATCAAAAACTATTTTCGATCCCCCAGTCATATAACAGAATGTTTCTTTGTTCTATTAAGATGTTCAAGTTCTTTCATTATAACTTAAAAAAGGTGGTCCCAGGAGTAATTTTTAACTTCTTCATGTGAAGTGCAGCTTAGCTATATTTTGACCACGTATGGTGTAGGAAACACTGGTGTGCACAAGTACAGGTTTCTCTGGCACGTGTAAGTAAGCACTGCAACTTAAAATGGCTTTTCACACACTTGCTGATAAACAGTGCAGCCTCTGGAGCCCTACAAAAGTATCATATTTTGTAAGCTGTTAACAAGGGAATATTTTTGGGAAGTGAGAGGGTTGAATCTTTACACAGAAAAAGAGGGAAATGAACCCATACTTTCACTCTCAGGGTACTTTACCCACTGGAGAATTGGGAAAAAGTTTTATGGTGGAATTACTAAAATCATATATACCAAACAAGACATCTTAGACAAGACTTTTTGGCCTTTAAATACATAGAGATAAACTAGGGTGGAAAGCAGACCTAAACTCACAAAAAGATCGTATTCCTCTTTGATGTGGATTGTGTTGGTGATGTTTACAAAAGAACATAAGCGAGGGAGAGCAGAGTGACAGCTGATTTTGTCTTTTCCACCAGCAAAGGTAAATACCCAACACAAAATGCAGTAGCCTGTGATAAGCCACTGCCTGCTCAGTCTCCGTGGCACCACTTTGGCTGTCAGACTTATTTAAATTTCTCCATGCCAACCCTTGTTCTAGCTTTAGTAGCACTATTGTTTGCAAAACACTATATATGAGGCAGATGCAGTTTCAGGTTTTTAAATGTCAACAAGCTTAATCCTATTATGCACTGAGGACATATAAAAGGGGGTGCTGAGGGCTGTTTTATCCCCTGCCTGTCATGACAGCAGAGGAGCAATTCAGCACCTGCAGAAGCAAAATCACATATAGCTCAATGACTGTTAGCTTGACCTAGAAAACAGCAGACCATGCATTTATTTAATATTCAGTTCTACTAAGTAAGAACTCAGTGTATGTTTACTGATATTCACCCATTCATTTGCATAAGTACTTGAGAAAGGAAATTTATTAGCTTCAGTAGTAACACACGAACTCAGTTCATGGCCAGAGCTGAGCCAATGCTCTAATGCTCTAATTCTGCTCCCCTCCAGCTGAAATAATGCTGGGACTTCACCTTAATTAACTGGCACTTGTCAACAAGAGGAGATCAATTTGCCTGCTACTATGATGTCTAATTAAAACACTGTGTGTGCTGAACACTTGTCACAGGTTGCTAAACAATTGAAGGAGTTGCTGGCATTAATTCCATTTTACTGGAAAATATTGCTTCAGTTAAATATTAAAATATTAATAAATGCATTAAAATATTTTTCACAGAAAAGCCCCTAATCAAATCTAAATCTGGAAATCATATTAACTTCTGTATTGTTATATTCTCTAAATTTAAATATATCTGTTAATGTAACTTTTTACATTATAGATTTCCTAATACACTTGTTAATAAAATACTTTGCTGCCCACAAAATACATTATAGATTTCCTAATACAGTTAATTTATTTCATTTCCTACAAATGATATATCCGATCTGAATGTGATCTTATTCCCCTGATAAGTTTTTAGCACAGATTTTAAATTCCTAATAATTTTAGTTTCCTATATGAGGAGTGTATCACACTTATGATTTCCCATTTGATAGTACCAGATCTACTCCAAATATATGGGTTTTTAAATTTGCCCTAGATATGGGAACAAAACACATTCCAACTCTTTGGACTGGTAGTCTGAGCTAGATAAACCTTTAGTAGTTTTTCTTAACGTAAGGGCAAGGCCAACGTTTAAAGGAAGCATCAAAGGTGTCGAAAAATGTCATCTACAAACCTCCATACCAAAATCTTTCATCATAAGAAATGCCATATTTTATTTAGATTCTCAATCCCATACTGAAATTACCAGGTCATCACAATAGTTTGGTTCTCCAATTACATTAATATGTATTGAATTCTCCAAAAGGCATCACTTTATTTGGCCAATTTTTTTAAAGCTACTTAGAATATGAAAAGTAGAGAAAATAAATATGCTACAGATATGTTGTGCTGGCAGTTAACAGGTTCCTGTCCCACAGACCCATACAGTTCAATATGATATACGGCTCAGAATAATCGAAGACAACAATTGTTGTTGCAAAACCTCAACTTTTGAGTGGTCTTGAGAACCCAGAGAGATCCCAACTGACAGGAGGCTGGAAAATGTCCTGATTTTCAAGACAGGCAAGCAGGACCACAGGAATTATAGCCCTGTAAGTCTCACTTAGGGGCCTCATAAAGAAGATTGGAGAAGATTATTCTGGGAGATATTGAATAACACCTGAAAGACAATGCAGTCATTGGTCTCAGCCAGCAGGGCTTTGTGAAAGCCCTGGTTATCAATCAATCCTTTTATCACAAACTAACCCACCTGCCTTATCAGGGGAAGCCTTGGATTTCAGTAAAGGTTTTGATACCATCTCTCACAGCAGCCTTCTGGACAAAACATCCAGTACACAGCTGGATAGACAATTCTCACGAAGAGCAAGCAACTGGCTCATGGGTCAGGTACAAAGAGCTGTAGTGAGTGAGGTGACATCAGACTGGTGGTGTGTCCCTAGTGGGGTTCCACAGAGCTCTTCAACCTCTTCATGGGTGACTTGGATGCAGGACTGGAAGCGGTACTAAGCAGTGTCACAGAAAATACAATACAAAATGGAGACGAGCTGTTGACTGCCTTGAAGTCATGGAAATCCTGCACAGAGACCTCAACAAATTACTCAAATGGTTCAGATGTAGGTGTAGAAGAAGGGATCACAGGCAATCTCACCCCTCATAAGTCACAATTATACTAATTACCAAAGAAGAGGAACAGTCTTGCTCTTAATGGGTCACAGCTGTGACTAATAAAGAGAAGTGTGATAAAGTGGGTGGGTTGGCTGCTTGTGTCTTTTGAGGTAGAGGAGCCTCGAGGAAGAAGGTGTGATCCATAGAGACATAAAGAATGAAACAAGGAAGAAGAGTTGCTGCTGTGAAAGATCAGCTATGAGGTCAGTTACAGCCTGCAGTCATAGTCAAGCTAACTATGGCCTGTGGGCAGACTGTAAATTAATATTTGCAGTCATAGTCCAGTAGGAAACAGCTAGCAGTGAGAGTCTGCAATTGAACCTTACAGTAGGAGCTTGCTATAAACAGACTCAGGATGAGTAAACTGTCAAAAAGAATAAATTGGGACCCTTTTCGCACTGTTAACTGAGAGTTTGTGTCTTGGCTCGTTTCTAGCCCTAATGAGAGGTCTGCTGCAACACTCAGCCTGGAGAAGAGGGGACACCTTGTTGTAGTCTTCAACATCCTTACTAAGGGAAGAGGAAATGCAGATGCTGATCTCTGCTCGGTGGTGACCAGTGACAGGACCAGGGCTTGAAGTTGTGTCAACAGATACTAGAAAAAGGCTCTTTACCTAGAGAGTGGTTGTGCAACATAACAGGGTCCCCAGGGATGTGGTCACAGCACTAAGACTGACAGACTTCAAGAAATGTTTGGACAATGCTCTTGGGCACATGGTATGATTCTTGGGGTGGTGCAGAGCAGGGATCCTTGTGGATTCCTTCCAACTCCACATGTTCTGTGATTCTGCTTTCCTTTTACCTGAAACATATACCTTCTGCTTTTACCTGAATTCTGAAAATGCTTGAAGAGAATGCAATATATCCCTAACAGTATCTCAGCTACCTAAATGTAGATCTCAGCATGGTGTTCTAGCTTAACTTGATTTGATAGTTTTGTAGTATTGACATGTGAGTAAAGCAATGAAAAGGGCTGATACACCTTCATGAATACACATTTTTAGGTGAGATTCTGGAAGTCTCTCTTTTGGTTTCTGGTGGAGGAGAGGTAAGAGATATGGTCCAGCTTCTTCCTGTGTCCTGGCTGGGCTAAGTTCTTTCCCCCCTTTGCCCTCCCCCAGCACTCCTGGCCAGACAAAGCAGGGAGGAGAGGGAGAGAGGTGAGCTACAGCAGCTGCCAACATGAGCCCTGGGAGCAGCCACGGCCACAGATCGGCAGGGAGAGAGAGGATGGCCCAGCTCCAGCTCCCAGGCAGGGAGAAGGGAATCTGGTAAGATCTGAACTACCTTTTTTGGCCAAAGCCCATGCAGAGAGTGACCCACAGCTGGAACTGAAACTACAGCTGACCTCTAGAGACCTTGGCACAGCTCCAGCACAGCTGCAATTCCTCACGTGACTGCTCTGACTGGGCTGCTGTCCCCTGTTGACCCTTTCAATGCAAAAGAGACCTCCTGGCCTCATTCTCCCTTGGATGAGAGACAACAAGAGGACAGACATGTCAAAAGAACTGCATGAAGACATCAAAGTCAGCCAAGAAGGAGTAATGTTCCTGATGGAAGGATTATTTTTCAGCTTTCAAGCTGAATAATCTCTTGTAAGCTATGGTGATTGACTGTAATACACAGAAGTATTTCCTTTAAAGCATAGAGAAGTATGGGGAGATGGGAAGTTTAAATTGTAAACATGAGCAAAGGAATGCAGTGTTAAAGTGAGCCAGTGTGGAAGTGTATTTGATTCCATGAAAAGTTTGAACAGAGAGATGAAGTTATACTCTTTTCCCCCAAGAGGAGAAGAGAATCTCTGTTCCATGGAATGAAGATGGTCTCAAAGATAGATAAAGAGAACCTTTGCTTTGAATAACCTGTTTTTAAAAATAAACCCCATACATGGATGTGGCCCAGAAGCCACAGCTGTAAAAGAGACTGTGAACACTGAGAGGAGCTTCATGAATGCATATTTTCTGGGGGCAGTTGTTCATGAAGATTGACACCACAAGAGAACTGTTTTCTTGTGGGAGAATTTTCCATAGCAAACGAGAGGTGCTTCCCTCCCTAAGTGAACTGAAGAAAGACTATTTTAGTGGTGAAAAACTGACTGAGATTTCTAAGTGCTGTTTTCTGTACATTATCAGCCAGAAAGAAAAAAAGGGGGGGGGAAGAAAGAGGAGTCTTCTGAAGTTTCATTCAGTTTCATTCTAGTTCCCCTTTTCATATTAGTTAATAAAGTTTTATTACTTTTGAGCTTAAGCCTGCTTTGCTCTTGATTGAGGAATTTCAAATTGATGAACCCAAACCATGCCATTATTTGGTGCATTGGCCGGGAAATCAAACTATACCTGCTGTTACAGCTGGGGGCTTGGAAATGAGTCCAGGTGTGCAGGAGCT
>VZTB01005008.1:79704-146428 GCA_013397245.1 Thryothorus ludovicianus
AAGGGAAGCATCTCATAGGCTTGTCTAGAAGATCCAGAATAACTTCTCTAGGGAAAAAAACCCACCTTGAAATGGTAAACTGCATTCTCAAATCCCTCTCCTCACCTCTAAACATTTAGGGTGAAAACAGTAGCCAACTTACTACCTCAAATATTTGTTTAGAGGGCAGTGTAACTACCAACCCATGTTCCAGGTGATGGAGGGGATGAGTGAGGTTCCATCTTGGTATATGGACAAAGAGGAAAGTAGATGTTTGGGTTTGATTCTAATGAGAATTGCTTCACTTGCTTCCTTTTATCTCATACTAATTACTGTACTTTTGTTTCCTGTTCCAAGTTTTGGAAATAAGACCCCAGAGGTTAATTCTTACCTTCTCTTGTCTTGTTTTATGTGTGGTTGCAAGCGAAAATCAAAGCTCTCTATGCTTTTGAAACATCTTCATTGAGGCAAGTGGGATATTCCAGCAATTTAAACTCTCTCCAGTTTATGGCTTTAGAGAATCTCTGGAGTAATATTTTTCTTCTCAGACATATTGTCCAAAAGCTAGTGAATAGGAACTTCGGGGGGCATAAGAATTTTGCAATCATAATAGCAAAAGTGAAAGAAAAAGAAATCCTAGAAGAGTATAGAGCAGTAAAGAATAAATATGTATCCTGGGGTTCCAGGCAGGCTTGTGAGACTTGTATTGACTTTTGCCCTTTTTATTGTCACAGAATTGCACGACCACAGGGGTAAAATCACTCTTATTAAGGACCTTTTACTGCTGTCATTAAATCTAATGATGAGATTTGACAGAAAATTTTAACAGACTGAGGGCAAAGCTGACATCTGTTAAAAAAGACTTGTCAAACTTACTTGGAAAAGGACCAGAACCCTGGTGCTCTTGTCAAACTTCTTTTCCTTCTCTTTCAGGGCAGGGAAAAAAACAAACAAAAAATCCTCCTATACCTGCCCCTGCCAAAAACCCAAACACACAACCAAATCCATAAAATTGTTCACTAGCATGCATACAAAATATCTGCAGTTTCTCATATATGAAATCTTATTCCATAATTATGTGACCTAGTGTTAAAGGTCTGAAAAGGCTTCTTATTTGATGTGGTCCTGAACACCTAATACACCTTCTCAGAACTCAAAAATTAAATTCATAAGGCAGGTCAGGAAAAATAATAAGATGCATTTAAAAATTTTTATAGTATTAAATGATGGAAAAGTCTCCATCAGAATTATGTTAATATTACGAAGTGGAATGCTATTAGTTTGGTAAAATCTGCCTTATAAAATTAATCTTCTCCTGAAATCACTATAGTTTAAGATCCATGTTGCCCATACTCACATGAGTAGGATTTTTGCCATCTGTAGGAACAAGAACGAAGTTGAATCTTAGCATGATCTAGATCCCTCAATGATGCCCACATGCAAGATTTTGATATGCAAAATTATTCTCCTTCAGAGAAAATAGGTCCTTAATTTTTAATATATATTTAAATCCCATAAATCAAAGATTACCTTCATGCAGTATTTATGGGTAAAAACACTCAGCTGATGAATTCACCATAACCTGAAGTTATGAAGTCAAGATCAGATTTCTGGAAGATCTGTTTTTAGTCAAACACAACTTGCAGGACTTATTAAAGGAAAAAAGTGTATTCTGTTTTCCAGTTCTGTCATACAAAGTGCCAGGCTAGGTGGTCTAATTGTTGCTTCCAGGGCAAAACCTATGAGTGCGTTAATGTTATTGTGATTTCTGTCTAATTTAGGCATGTCCATAAGTGTTTTTCTGTACTAGGCTTTAAGTTTTAAAATTATTTTTGTTGCAAGTGGAAAATTCCAGAGAGAAAGGAACACTATTTTTTGGATAAAAAAAAAAAAATCTTTACCAAAAACACATTTAATTTTAATTGTAGGTACTAAACACCACATTGAGAATTTATTCTAAAGACTTTTAATTACTGATTTAGTAGTGATATGCAAATGTTTTTACGCAGATTACGTAAAAATAAGTCTATAAACGTAGAAATTCTGCAGAGGAGATAATTATACAACCGGAAATATATTAGCAACTATACAGTGAATAAGAGAAGGGACCTGAAAGT
The DNA here is from genome assembly GCA_013397245.1 of Thryothorus ludovicianus. Taxonomy (NCBI): domain Eukaryota; kingdom Metazoa; phylum Chordata; class Aves; order Passeriformes; family Certhiidae; genus Thryothorus; species Thryothorus ludovicianus. The sequence goes on from VZTB01005008.1 coordinate 81,801, forward strand.
GAAAATATCTTTCTTTTATTTGAATTTTATGAGTTTAAAAAAAAGTCATCAATCATTTTCTCTTGCAAATAGGAGCTGGGCTTCCTCCCCTGTAATTTATACCAAATTGTCCTCTGACATTTCATTTTGCTGTTTTAAATTGTTGCAACTTTGAATAAAACATTTTTATGCTTTGTGTATTGTAAATTAATTGCTTCTGTCAGATTAATAGGTCTTCTTGGGAATACAGGAAATTATGGTATACTTCACAGTGGTTTTTCAGTGCTCGCATGAAAACTGAAGAAAACTGATGCAAAAGAAAAACCCAAAACAATACAAGCTCTACTCCTCCCTGAACAAATAAAATAATAAGCAGAGCTTATTTCATCTCAGAAAATGCCTGCAAGCATTGTCATATCAGATATTGGAAAGTAGAGTACGTTCACCCTTCAAGGAAAAGCATTTTAAAATTCATTTCAGTCATTGCTTGTAATTGAGTTTAACAGCTGAAAATCCTTCAGTTGACCTCCTGTCCATCTTTGTTTCTTCTTCTAATACAGTTACTCAGAGAGCAAAATTTCTACCTAAACAATGTGCAATGACAACAACAATAAATATATATATCCACATGAACATATATACCTGTATTTGTTGTATATGTACAAAACTTTGTATATTTTATTGTTTTCATATACATTTATATGTACAATAAAGTTTGTATTGTTGAATATAAATTACAGATTTATATTTATATATATATTTATATATATCAACCATACCCCTACACAAAGAACAACAAAACTGTCAAAGCCATCTGTTTTTGGAATATTAGAATGGATACAGGCAAATAATTGTAATTGCTTAAATTGTTTGGGTTTTTTCCATACACAAAGAAAATTTCAGAGCCACATGGTACAAAAAGTTCACATATGGAAACTAATTAAAATCCTGTCAAAGTGAGCGTATCATCTGGACTGGAGTGAGCAAGAAAATGGAACAACTTTGCTATGAAATTTGGCACAATTAGTTGCTTTTATTTGAAAATACCTAGAAAGAATTTAGAAGCTGAAATATGCTCTTGAAAACACTATTTTAAAGCTGGTATTCTTCTTAGTCCCTACTATTCTTTCAACACCTTGAAGTTTCTAGCTATAAAATACTATAGCCTGTTTGGAATAGTATCCTAACACCACGGCTTTACCTGGTTTTGACAAAAACTTGTATTACAGAGGAAAAATATGCAAGGAAGTAGAATATGGACAGCATGAACCGTATGAAAATGCCTACAGCAATTCTGGATTTGCCGTCCTTTAAAGGTGGGCCTCCCAGAGGGTCAGTCCCACTGCCCCATCAAACCTTTGGAAAAAGTATCAGAATTATCGAATTGCCTAAATGGTTGGCAACTCTACCTTTCTGAGGTTTTCTTAATTTATTTTGGTAAATTCCTTAACAGTATTGGTTTTGCACATAGCAAATAATTTCATTTCAGCTTTGTCCCTGTCCTATCAGTATTTCTTCTTGAAATATGACCTGTGTGTTTGACTAAGTTAATAGGTAAACTATGCACTTCTAAGGGAGGCACTTAACACTGCACCTTCGAATATAAAAGGTGAGGAAAAAGCAGCTTTTACTAATTTTTTACAAATATATATTCTCAGACAGTGTGCAAATTCAATTTCTGCTTATCTTTTTGCTTCATTTCTTTCCCAGCTAGAAGAACAGCCTAACTCTAGTAAGGAATGACCAAATAAAGTTTGACATCTTTCTACTGATGTTTTAATCGTCTCCTGAATACCTCAGATCTGTCCCACTGGACAAACAAAAAAAAAAACAACTGTAAAATATCTGTTACTCCCAACATGTTTCTTCCTAGATAGGGGGAGGTTAGTCCTTTAAGTCCTTGTTAAGTAAAAAATGAACTGGACTCTCAGTTGATCTCGTTCTCCTGTTTATTCTTTCCTTATCTACAATTTCTTCACACTAGGCTTTACAACAGCCTAGCATGAAGGAGAAAGGACAACAAAGAGCCCAAAAGCCTCTGACAGCCTAAAGCCAAAAGTCTCTAACACAGATTCAAGGTCCTCTTCAAGATAATTTACCCAATTATCACCCAAAACGTACATTATTTCTACTTTTGTACCAATAACTAACTAAACTTCTATTCACGTAATACTGCACTGCGGCAAATTCTGAACAATCGTCCAGTGTCCCCAACACTGCAGGATATGGAGTAGATGAAGAAGAAGGAAGAAGTTTAAAAATCACAAGGATCCTCCATCTGGTCTTCATTTACTTAGCATTCTAACAAGCCCAAAAATCTACATTTCTCACCCTGTGATAAATTACATATTATGCTATTATCTCATTAATATTAATGAAAATTCTGTCTCATCCCAAAGACTAGGAAGCCCTGTCCATGGACAAAGGTTAAAAGCAGTATTTTTCAGAGGATTTGGATCCTTTAAAACATGCAGAGAAATATTCTCTGCATTCCAGATTCCAACAATTATCACCTAGGTTTTCTCTCTGTTCTATTCCAGTACTTTGTCCACCTTTGCTTCTTGTATAACAACCCCCTCTCTAAATATATCTCCACTATAAGAGAATTTAGTAACATGAAGTTTTTTTTTACCAGGATTTATCTCAGCAGATTCACCTGGAGCCTCCACCCACACCAGTCATCCCAGGAACTGTATTTGACCTCAGCCTGGGGTGTACCAGAAATGTTGTGGGCCCCAGCTCAGTTATAACCTGGTTACAGACCTACTGATCCTGACCTACAGACTGCTTTCCTAGCTCTGCCTTGTCACAACTTACATGTTAATAAATTGCTGCATCTCACCCTAACCTTGTCCTGACTTGAACTCAGTGGTGTTGAATTACTAGAGTTTTTATTTAATTTATCATGCCACATTTACAGACTGAAAATTATACCTTGCATTTGTAATCATCATTCTTAGTGCCCAAATGTCCTCAATATGCTCTATAGCACAATTCCAAAGCTGTACTGGTATTATAATTGTTTCATAAGAGTAGGCCTGGAATACCCTAATTTCTGCAGTTCAAGATGAACCTACTTCAGGGCTCAACATAGCTTGCTATCAATATCATCAATGCTCTTTTCACTTAATTTCTTATTGCTTCAATAATGATGGTCTCCAACACTTAAAAAACTAACGAAGCTTGGAGCTGTTTATCTAAGAAGTGCTTATGAGATGTATCTCTGGATAATTCAGAAATTTGTAATAATAAATATTTTTAATGGAAACAGCTGCAGTATTATAATTTTGATTTTCATTAAATGTCTAAGATACCTTCTGGAACTGAGCCAGACAAAGGCAGAAAAGATGCATAGGAAAATACACACAAAATAAAAAATAAAACAATAAAATGTGTAATAAAACTGTACTCAAGTGCCTAGAAACTGATTTTCTGATTAATATTAGGATTTTTTTAATATTTTCACTAATTCTTTTTTATTATAACATTTAATTTAATATTCAATTCCTCAATAATTTTCCATTTACAATCATACTGCATTATCAGCTATGTGTTTCAATTAAAAAGATAACACTTTTTTTAGTGTATTCTTAGGTAGCTTGAAAATAATGAACATGTCAGGATGGAATAAAAAAATATTTAAGTACATTTATTTTACTTGCAAGATGGAGAAGTAGGAGACAATACTGTGAGAAGAACCAAGTAAAGGAATGCAGTCTCTCCTGTGATTATGTAGGAGAGAATGATGTAGCAATGCTAACTTCAATTCAATCAAGGTCAAATTTATTCTTAGGTAACTTTTTCAGGTTTCTGTTTCTTTCATGTCAATAATGAGCACATAATGAAAAGTTTTGGTTACTAACCTTTTATAATTGTGGATTCTATGTGGGTAATTTCTGCATCATTATTTGTTTGCTGATTGAGTAGCAGAGTTTGGAATTGGGCTTTAGTTCCTGTAGAACAGTTGGCCTACTTATGTATAAATACTTTGGACACAGTTTAAGATAGAAGAAAATATCTTTTCCTAAATAGTATTGACTTATGAATGGTGACTGGAAATCAAATCAATAAGTGCATGTTTAGACTATTTCATATGTGAAGTCTGGTGGGTTTGTGTTTACAAACTAGTTTCTGTCCTCCCATTTATTTACTATTAAAAATATGGTAATATTCAATTTTTCTTCCTTGGTTTCAGGACTTCTGGACTCCCCATCAAAGTTTTAAGCACTCTTGGTGCTTACAGTAGCAAGTTTACACAACAGCACGAAGGATACAGCCTTTCACTCCTGCCAATAGATTTTTAATGTAACATTTCAAAATCTGTTTCTTGTAGTTAATATATTAAGCCTGATTATGTCTAGGAGCTCTGATCTAGAACAAATATGATTAATTGATCAGCCTACACTGATTTTGAGCACAGTCCACTGAAAAGACTGTGCATCCTGCCACCTTGTAAGATTTCTCAGATCCAGACTTTGTTCAGCAGTTGCACTCAAGCAGGAACTAAATAAATCATTGAAGAGTCTCTAAGCCAACAGATATCATTAGACTTGGAGTTGCAAGCTTAGACAGATGTCCTGAGACTGCAGCATGCATCCATCTGTAATCAGTGAGAATGAAGAAGAAAAATTTTACTTGTACCTCTACAGTGAATATAGATTGAATCCAAAAAGCCAAGTCTCTTCTGTCCACCTCTTTTGAGGAGCTCTGACATTGCTTTGTGTGAGGGACCTAGACTGTGTTTGCATATTTATAAGTGATATACAGATATTAATCCAGGAAGGCAATTTAGAAATCTATATCTCACAGGCAGCAGTCATTCGATACCACCCTCATATTCAGAAAGTGTGAAGAGGAAGGAGAGAAAGAAGATTTTATCATTTCATTACCTTCTGGCTACAGAATATCAACTGAAAAGTTTCAACAGCTGTCAGAATTCCCCCACCCCCCCTGAAAAATCTTACAAGAAATAAAAGGTCAAGTAACTTTGGATTTCTAGTTCTACCAGTAATGGGAGTGCTGGAAGACCGGCCAAGTCAGTACTTTCAGCATTTTTATTTGGTTGCAGAAAAAAATAAACTCGGAGTATAGATATGCATATGAGATTAAATGTAGATTTTGTCCTTCAAATTACAATTCCAATGCCTTTGAATTTCACCCAATCAGCATTCCTGATGTTCAGAGCCTTTCCTTTCAACCTTCCTGTGACAGTTTCCTGACACCTCTTGCTGTCATCCACATTCAATCAAGATTCAGAGAGAGTGCTTTTAATTTATATTTTAATTTAGTTCCTTTGAAAAGTAACTCTGATTCTGTCTCTCAGAAGGGACTGGCACATTAGGCAAAACACAAACAAACAAACAATAATTCAACTAGTGAATTTGAATTCCTATCATTTTTATTTTGTTCTATTTGATTTGTTGCCATCATTTACAGATTCAGACAACATATCCATAAAATTTCATTCTCTACTCCTCATCAAAGTTATTGCTCCATTCATATGTTAAAAAAGCTTCAGAAAGCTTTCATATCTTCATAGTAGACTGGATAAATTAACTAACACATGACAGTAGTGAGTATTTTTATGATGAACTCGTCTTGTTGCTATGAGTGTGTCTGTCCAATAATTATGTTCAGATCTTCCTGGGTCGATTACAGAATCACAGAATCACTAGGTTGGAGACCTTCAAGATTGTCGAGTCTAACCCATGCCCTAACACCTCAACTAAACCATGGCAACATGTGCCACATCCAATCTTTTATAAACCGCATCCAGGGATAGTGACTCTACCACCTCTCTGGCCAGACCATTCCAGTACTTTATCACTCTTTCCATATAAAACTTTTTCCTGATAGCTAATCTATATTTCCCTTGGCACAGTTTAAGACTGTGTCCTCTGGTTCTGTCAGTTGGTGCCAGATGAAAGGGATCAGTCCCCACCTGACTTCACCCACATTTCAGGAAGTTGTAGACAATGACAAGGTCACCACTCAGTCTCCTTTGCTCCAGGCTAAACACCTCCAGCTCCCTCAGTCATTTATCACAGGGTTTCTGTTCCCAGCCCGTCTCCAGCCTTGTTACTGCCTCTGGACGTGCTCCAGCATCTCAATGTCCTTCCCAAACTGAGGGGCCAGAACTGGACACAGCACTCAGGGTGGGGCCTCACCAGTGCCCAGTGCAAGGGGAGAATGACCTCCCTGCTCCTGCTGGCCACACCATTTCTGATCCAGGCATGGGGCTATTGGCCTTCTTGGCCACCAGAGCACAGAGCTGGCTCATGTTCAGTCGGCTGTGGACCAGCACCTTCAGGTCTCTTTCTGACTGGGCACTGTTCAGCCACACCATCCCCACCCTGTAACACTGCAGGGGGTTATTGTGGCCAAAGTGCAGGACCCAACACTTGGACTTATCAAACCTCATCCTATTGGACTCTGCTCATCCATCCAGCTGTTCCAGGTCTCTCTGCAGAGCCCTCCTACCTTCCAACAGATTGACACACTCTCACAGCTTAGTGTCATCTGCAAATTTACTGATGAAAGACTCAATACCCTCATCCATGTCATCAATAAAGATCTTGAACAGAACTGGCCCCAGCACACACCCCTGGGGGACACCACTGGTGACTGTCCCCAGCTGGACCCAGCACAATTAACCACCACTTTCTGGGCCCAGCCATCCAGCCAGTTCCTAACCCAGCACAGAGGGCTCCTGTCCAAGCCATGGGCTGCAGCTTTTCCAGGAGTGTGCTGTGGGAGACAGTGTCACAGGCCTTGCTGATGTCCAGATACACAATATCCACAGCCCTTTCTACTGGGTCACTTGGTCAAAAAGGAGACCAGGTTGGTCAAACAAGACCTTCCTCTCCTAAACCTGTGCTAGCTGGGCGTGATATTTTGGCCATCCTGTAAGTGCTGCATGATGACACTCAGTAAAAACTATTCTATAACCTTATCTGGTACTGAGGCCAGGCTAACTGGCCTATAATGGTAAATGATGGAGAGTGCCTTCACAAGCTCATCTGCCAGCTACCTCATCACCCTGGGATAAATCCCATCTGGTCCCATAGATTTATGAACATCCAAGAGGCTCAGCAGTTCTCTGACTGCCTCCTCCTGGATAACAGGGGGACCATTCTGCTCCCTGTTACCATCTACCAACCCAGGAGGACAGTTGTCCTGAGGACAAACCATCTTACCTCCAAAGGCTGAGGCAAAGAAGGTGTTAAGCATTTCTGACTTCTCCTCATCTGCAGTTACAAAGTTCCCTCCCACATCCAGTGGAGAACAAAGTTTGGTACAACCCTTCTTTTTGCCTTTAACATATCTGTAAAAACATTTTTTCTTATCCTTTACAAAAATTGCCAAATTAAATTTTAAATGAGCTTGGGCCACTCTAATTTTTTTCCTACACACCCTAGAAACCCCCATAAATACTTCCTGGGAGACCTGACGCTCCTTCCAAAGATGATACATCATCCTTTTTTTCCTAAGTTCCTTCAAAACTTCATTGTCCATCCAGGCTGGACATTTGCCTCATTGACTCATGTTTTGGCACACAGGGACAGTCTGCTCCTGTGCCCTCAAGGTCACTATTTTGAAGCAAATCTACCTTTCCTGGAATCCTTTGTTTTTAAGGGCTGCTTCCCAAGGAATTCTCTGAATAATTCTCCTTAATAGGCCAAAGTCTACCCTCTAGAAGTCCACTGTAAAAGTCTTATTGATGTGCCTCTTAATTTCACTAAATATTGATACTATAATTTATTAAATTATAATTATAATTATGACTATAATTATTGAAATTATAATTTTATTATCTCTGTGCCCCAAGCAGCCTCCAACCACCACATCTTCCACTAGCCCAGCTCTATTTACAAACAATAGGTCTAACATTGTTCCTCCCCTGGTGGGCTCACTCACCACCTGCAACAAAAAGTTGTCCTCCATACAGTCTAAGAACTTCCTGGACTGTCTCTTTTCTGCTGTATTAAGTTCCCAGTAGATGCCTAGCAGGTTGAAGTCACCTACAAGAACAAGGGCTGATGATCCCAAAACATTCTCCAGCTGCCTATAGAATAAGATGTCCACCTCTTCTTCCTGGTTGGGTGGATGATAACAGACTCCCAGTAGGATGTCANTTGGCACACAGGGACAGTCTGCTCCTGTGCCCTCAAGGTCACTATTTTGAAGCAAATCTACCTTTCCTGGAATCCTTTGTTTTTAAGGGCTGCTTCCCAAGGAATTCTCTGAATAATTCTCCTTAATAGGCCAAAGTCTACCCTCTAGAAGTCCACTGTAAAAGTCTTATTGATGTGCCTCTTAATTTCACTAAATATTGATACTATAATTTATTAAATTATAATTATAATTATGACTATAATTATTGAAATTATAATTTTATTATCTCTGTGCCCCAAGCAGCCTCCAACCACCACATCTTCCACTAGCCCAGCTCTATTTACAAACAATAGGTCTAACATTGTTCCTCCCCTGGTGGGCTCACTCACCACCTGCAACAAAAAGTTGTCCTCCATACAGTCTAAGAACTTCCTGGACTGTCTCTTTTCTGCTGTATTAAGTTCCCAGTAGATGCCTAGCAGGTTGAAGTCACCTACAAGAACAAGGGCTGATGATCCCAAAACATTCTCCAGCTGCCTATAGAATAAGCTGTCCACCTCTTCTTCCTGGTTGGGTGGATGATAACAGACTCCCAGTAGGATGTCAGCCTCGTTGGCCTTCCCCTTAATTCTTACCCACAGGCATTCAACTTCATCGTCATTACTCCCAATCCCCATTGTGTCAAAAGCCATCCTAATATAAAGGGCCACCCCTCCACTTCACCATTTCCTGTGTCTTCTGAACAGCTTGTAGCCATCCACTGCAGTGCTCCAACTATGTGTCCTCCCACCATGTTTCTGTGATGGCAACTACATCATACCTTTGTTGCTGAACCATGGCCTCCAGCTCTTCTTGTTTGTTACCCATGCTGCATGTATTGGTATACATGCACCTCAGCTGGGTTACTGATTTCACCTCTAACTCAGGCTTACCACCCTTGGGCCTGCTTCCAGACAGCCCAGCTGCATCCCCTTCCCCCTTCAAACTGAGTTTAAAGCACTCTCAATGAGTTCCACCAGTTCATGAGCTAAAACTATTCTGCCCTTAACATTGAGTGATGGACCCCATCCAGCTCCAGCAGAGCAGGTTCCAAAAAAAGTTGCCCCATGATCAAAGAACCCAAAATGCTGCCAATGACACCAGTCCTTGAGCCACTTGCTGATAACATGGGTCTCCTATTCCTTTCATCGTTTTTCTGTGCCACCAAAGGGACTGAGGAAAAGACTGCCTGTGCTCCTGCCGTATCAACCACTTTACCCAGTGCCCTAAAATACATTTTAATTGCCCTGACACTCCTCTTTTGAATCGCATCACTGTCAGCCAGGAGTATCAGCAGTGGGTAATAATCAGAGAGCTGAATCAGCCCATGGAGTTTCTCAGTGATATCTCGTACCCAGGCCCCAGGGAGGTAGCACACCTCCCTGTGGAATGGGTCTGGTCAACAAACAGGGCCCTCTGTTCCCCTCAGAAGGGAGTCACCCACCATGACTGTCCTTTTCTTTTTAATGTTAGAGGTAGTGATCCATCTGACATGTGAAATGGACAGATAATTTTTTTCTACACCATCTGGATGACTCTTTAGATCCAGGGCCTCACACATACTCTGGAGTGGCACCTCACTGGGTAGGTGATGGGGGTCAGGAGGGATTTTTATTACCTCCCCAAGTAAGAACCCATTTCCACTCCCCTTCATCCACCAGATGTCCTCCTGACAGTGGGGGGCATGGGAGTCCTCTGACTCCTGGTGGGCCTCTCCCGAGGATGAAAGGGCACATCTACACCAATCTATTTCCCTTTCACTTTCCCTAATACTCCTTAGCCTTTAAAAAGGGTATGAATTCAATTGCACTATTATAATATTCATACTGTCATTATACCTTTTGTAATGAGAACAAACAGCCATTGGAAAAATCTTCCTTGGGAATTGGTGGATTTCCTGAACACCTTTAAGATTCATCTGAATAGGATGCTGAGCTATCTTGCCTAGACCATATTTTTATTAAAAGACTTTGATCAAGATGATCCTTGAGGTACCTTCAAAGCTGATATTCTATGATTCTGTGAATTATTTCTGATCCCTGATAGGATGAGATATCAAAAACATTCAGCACAAGTGTTAAAAGTAATTTAACTTTGATTTCCATGGCATTCATTCCAGTAAACAGTATTTCTTTAATGTCTATGGAAAATATTAAAAAACTTGGAACTTGTCTAAATGATTAATTTATAATACCAAAGAATGCTCCTAAGAGAGTTTGAATTGCTCACCATACAGTCTTTAATATTAAGAACTGAGGTTGATCCTGGACATAACTTGATGCTATAGTGGGCAAGGAGACTAAGCTAGAAAGAAGACATTATATTGCATCATGTGGCCATACCTTTCAGCTTTCGTTGCACAGTAATAATTTTTAATAGACTTGAAAAGAAGGAAGTTGTTCCTGCAAATGTCTCTGGTAAATAATGCTGGATATTTAGAACAAACAGACTACAGTTGCATAGATTTTTGGATTAATATGGTTGTACAGGAATGACATGACACCTATTTCTAGTATTGAACATTGAATTTCTTTACAGATTAATTTTTTTAGGTTTCCTTCCCTTCTAGTAAACTATATTTCAAACAAAATGGAATAAATTATTGGAATTTTTTTTGAAATGTCCTAGGCAGGTTATGTTTTCTTTTGATACTATTAAACCAGAATTTTCTTCTATTATCTCATGTGAGAGGACATAAAGTGTGTTGATTGAAACAGAAATAGGCCTTATTTTTCATTTTTACTGTATTACTGCTTAATTGAAGGATGGAACATATGACACAGAAAGCATTAAATAAAATTTCTGATACAACCTTTTAGAATAGACTCTCCAAGTTAATAAAAGAGCTACCTTTAAGGAAGGAACTGGATAAGGAATGAAACACTTACAAGTATGTTTTAGGCTGACTCATCAGTATGAATTCTTACCGTTGCTGCAAATCATTCTGTTCTGGAGAATTTAAGTCAATGGTTCATCATTTCCCCATAAGGGCAGCAGAAGCATACCTTTATGTCTCATGCAGTTTACCAGAGTGAAATTCATCTCCTACTTCAAATTGCCTTGCTGCCTCTATTTATAACATTAACAATTCCCAAGCAAACCAGACAGGTCTGTGGAAATTAAATGTGGCTCTGAAAGCACTCAAGTGTTTATTTTTTTTTAATTTCATTTGTTTTCTCTCTTTATCTGAGAGAGTAGATGTTTGAATATATCATGGCACTACAATAAAAGAGGGACAATTTCTGAAGAGAAGTTGTAAGCAGAGCTGATGATCAGCCGAGGCAGCTGTCAGTTCTTGGAATGGGGAGTAGATAGAAGTACTGAGCAACTGCTGAGATGAGTAGCCAACAAAAATGTTCACACATGTTAGAGTCAAGAAGAAAAGAAAAAAACCTGCTGATTTACCCAAATTCATTTGTGACAGTAATTTCCTAGAAAAATTATTCCTGATTCTTATGTCGCTACTCAGGATTACAGTGGTTTCTATATACCATCTGGGAGGAAGATATTTCTAAACTCTGCTGTACTGAACTGGAAGGGTCATGACCTTTCAGTGACAATGTTGGCAGGTCTGACTCATTGCAATTTCACACACATATTTGCATATTCACATATATTTACTCATTTATACAAGAATTCACATTCACTGCTATAATGGATTTCATGCACCAATCCACTCATCTCAGGAGAAAATTCATACTCCAGCTCAGTTTTTACCCTGACACAGAACTTGAAAATAGATTATTATGGAGATCTGATCAGAAATCTCAGCAAGAGGTCACATTATCTAAATTTGAATGTCAGATGGCCTAAACAATGCCATCTGACATTCAAAACAAACTGGATATTCTATTTATCCTGGATATTCTTCCCTTAATCTTAATTTCCTTTTATTGTGCGTTAAATGTTTACACGCTTATCCACACCCCACATGCACCTATATGCAAATCTAATGGGTTTTTTTGTTTCTAAGGACTTTGGTTTGAAGAAACTCTTGGATGACAGTTAATACTATTTTCATCACATTCCTTCTGAAATGTCTGTCAGGCTTGGTTTTGACAACATCACCTATTTTGTCCTGTGTGCTTCAGGGCAAAATTTAAACGAAACCTGAAAAAACTTTTTTATCAAAGTCTGGGAATGAGAGAGAACCAGAATGTGTGTTACTGAGCAGTCAGATTTCTTGATTCTATCATTAATGAGAAAAGTAGTGCCTCAGATATTGTATCATGGGGGCTTGAATTTATACTTACCGTTTTTGTATCAAAGGATCATACCTGCTATTTTTGTGAAAAAAAGAGGAAAAAATAAAATAATTTAAAATAATACCATTCTATTCCTTCTCTCTGTCTCATAAAGAAAAATAAGAGCAAAAGATAAAAAAATAGAGGATAAATTCCTAAGCAAAATCCTGTAGTGTAAGTTGTGATATGGTAGTTTAAGAAGATGAGTGAAAGTTGGCAACTTTTTCTTTAATTTAACCAAAATATACATTACATATTCTGTTAGAAATGCTTTGAGCTATTCTTGCAGCCTGACACATCCCAGCTTCCCCTGTACACTTTTTTTTTAGTGTAGCTCTTTCTTTTGCCTTGTGGTTTGTTAGTATTTAGGGTAAAATAGGGAGTTTGCTCTATAATATGAAGATATTGTTATTCCAATCCTAAGTAGCCAATGATATTATCTATTTTTTCTCTCTCATCTGAGGGCTCTAAGCAAGTACAACTCTGGAATGTGTTAAGAGATCAAATTGTACCCTAGATCTGCAGAGAATCATAAGGGACTGGTGAAATACCCTCATTTAGTTCTGACATATAATTAAGTGTTGATTCCATCAGGGGAAGGGAATGTAAATAGATTTATATGCATTTGTGCACCTTGTATATTTTCTTAAGGATCTCTTTATAGATTACTGAGAAAAGCCGTGGCTCTACTGTTAAAGCTGTTAAATCAAAATTTGAAACAAAACCTGAAACTTTGTTTTTTTTCTCTTCTGACTCATGGAACCCTAGAAGATAAATTCCAGTTGGGGAATATATTAGCATATGTAGTGCCTGCCAAAATTGTTTCTGGGACTTCACAATAAACCAGTCTTTTAAAATAAGTTCTTCATGTTTCATATTGAATGAAAGGAGGGAAAAGATACACAGGAAAGTGGTACAATAATTGAAAAATGGTTGGGTTTTTCTAACCTTGAACATTTTTATCATCAGTCTGCTTCATCGCCTCTAAAAATAAGCAGCAGTATTAATTAATTAATATAAATACATCTAAGACAAAATACATAGTACACAAAATTTCCAAGAGGAATTCCTTCCCCTCAGTGTTACTAAGTATTCCATTTTTTTGGTGTAGAAGTCAATCTGTTAATTTGAGGTAAATTTGGTGCTTGATTTTAAAATGCAGATGGAACTATGATATAGAGTTTTCATTGAAACTAATAACATTGCTCTCTTCTCAGAGATTTCATTATCTCTTCAAAGTTTAATAAACAGAATTGGTGAAAGAACTTCAGATAAGTTCATCTTCTTTTAGAATTTCTAGATAACAAAAAATCGTTTAAATGTTTAAGTTTCCCCATGTTTGGTGGCTGAAATATTGGTGTCTTTTATATTAGTGAGGTCAGAAATTCATCTGTAAGTTATGAGGTTGCTGCTACAATATCTCCAGCACACAGATATATTTTGGAATTTTCCACATACCTATTCTGAACTATCGCCATAAGTTATAAAACTCCAGCCAATCTATATTTAAGTGTTCATATATTTGAAATTTTTATTTGAAATTTTACAAAAATCTCCTGCAATAATCTCCTCTAAAAGTTTGTACATACAGTTTTTTATAAATATAGACTGCAATTAATACCAGAAAATCTTATAAGAAAACAAATTTTATAAATTTGCAGAGTTTATCAGTTTTGCATTATTCCCAAGTTTATGCCTTTTCAATACTATTTTTAGCACACATAGACAGAATAAGATGTAACAGCCATACATTATTTAAAAGTCATACCTTGAGAAGTCATGACAATTGAGCATGACAATTTTTGAGATTCTTATTTGTTAAGCTTCTACCATAATCACTTCTCAGACTTCTTCCAAAATTCCTGTTGAATAATAGTTTGAAGCAGCTCAGCAACAGTACTTTATTCTATTAAACTAGAAAATTCCTCCCCAAACCATCTGGGCTGGCAGGTATTCATCATCAGATCTAGGTTGCTATGAGACAATATTTGCTTATACTAATCAGTCACGTAGCATGAAAGTCCAATTTTGCTCATTTGAAACAACTTGTGTCTGCAAGGGCGTATTACCAGTACCTGTAAAGTTCAGGGTATCAGACCCAAGTTAATAATGTCAGAATAAGAGAAGATAGAGGCTTCTCATACAGGTAAAACCTTCCAGGTTTGCCCCTAGCTCCCTGACCCATGGAGAGTAGCTTATCATGAGTGATGTGTTAGTGTTTGCCTCTGTGACACAGATTAAGCAACAAGGCCAGCTCAGTCATTCTGTTTAACAGAAATTAGGAGTGTATCTCTGAGTTGGAGCCACTGACGTGTTGAAGCTTTATCCCGAGAACCTTCCTAATACTTTCAGGCCTGGGAGAGGAGAAGACAGGAAACGCTATGCAGTTCAAATAAACAATTTATGATTTTTTTATTATTTGTTGTATAATGAAGCACTGAAGATTAAGATTAGTATAGAATTCAGTAGCCACCATTATAAACAGCCAATAGACATGCTACAGGATTTTTCATATTAGAGCTGAAATAACCAAAGGATAAAATTGAGACAATTCAAAATCAGCATATTTTGAGATAAATTCAGGCACTATACTCCCACACTCTGGTAGCCTTATAAGTAAAAGACAATCCCAATTTTGAATCAAAAACTTCCCCACACACTTGCTCACAAATACTCCATATAACCATCTAGCCACTTAATGGCTGATGTGAGAGTAAGCCATATCAAAATTCCAAGATAGTTTGGAAGAGGTATACAAGCACTGATTATGTTTCCACCTAGTTGAAGGCCCTGAAAAGAAATTGAGTTCATTCTAAAGAACATTTGTCCAGGATTTCACAGTCATGGTGGTTTCATTCAAGTCTGTGACAACCAGAGGAGACAGCATAACGAATAATGTAATTCAGTGATTTCAAAAACAACTTCTTATCCCTGTGTCCAGGGGAGCATGCACCTATTTTTCTTTGATATGGTAAGTGTAAAGGAGACTAAAATATAGGGAGTCCTCAGGCCACTGGGATATAGTTCAACATGGTCTTCCTTATCAGTTTTTGCCTCATAAATCTTGCAGTTTCTCTGTGTTTTTTCAAATAATCAAAACAAAGTTATTTTTCTCTTCAATATTTGTATGCCTGTACTGATGCACAGCTAAGAGATTCCTAATGAGTAGGCTTTATTCAACTGCCAAGGCATCAGAGATCACCTTAGACACGTTCTTTGCCTACCCTTTTTCATTGTCTTCTTGTATCTGCTTTGTGCTAAACCTGCAAGAGCCCTGAATCACTTTTTGAAGATCCCTCTGGATGCTAGAGAACTGAGCCTCACATTGCTGAAATTAAGTCAGATCCAGTAGCAGCATCTATATCTCCTGAGGTCATACATTCCAGGTATGTAATTAGTTGAAATAGCATAACAAAATATTCGTTTTGCAGTTAAAGACTTTTTTTTTTTTTCTCTTTCATTCATGTCCTGCTGATTTTTGGTGTACTCGACACAACTTGTGTGGACTGACTCCAAGAAGGTGATTCCAGGGAGTTGTAGCTTCTCCAGTGTCCTGGGTTGATACTAAATTGTATCCCCATTCGTCTGTTTAGTTCAGAAATAAGTGTTGTACCTTTAAAAATTGGATCTGAGAGTGAAGAAGGCACACTGGAATGCCTGAGGCAGTTGTTTTCAAAACATAAAAATAAGAGTCTGCAGCTTTCGGACACACACGGCCTGTGTTGTCTGCAATATTTGATTATAACTGTTCTAGAAAAGACATCAGCTGGGTTTAATTAGTATATAGGTGCTCAGATCATATTTTACTTTCTCTTGATGGCACACAGCCACCTTGACAATAAAGCAATTTTTTTAAAAATTACTGTATGCAATGTGATAGATCAGCTTATGATGAGCACAAAAATCTATTCAACTTTTAATTCATAATGCTTATAAGCAACAGATAGCTTTACAAAGAATCAGTGATTTTTAATGTGCAGTTTATGATGTTTTATCTTTTTTTCCCTGATTTGACTGCAGGCTAGTATTAATTCAAGATCCTTCTGGGGAACCTTAACCATCTCCAGCTCTCTTTAAAGTGGAAAGTCATAAGGATATCAGAAGTGGATCCTCAAGAATGAATCATATGATGTTAAGACTTGAAATCCATATATGGTTTTGATGTTGAGATAGGGCCATTAAAAATGGTATACTTTATTTCAGAGTTCTAATACTTGACTGAGGGTATAATTTTGAATGTCAGTACATTGGTCAATTTTCATTGTCTCAAAATACTAAAAGGCTCAAAACTCCAGCTAACAATGATGAGTGGAACTGTTGGAATCTTGCAGAACCTCTCTGTTTCAGATTGAAAAGAAATGGTCCCTCTGTCCTCCCAACCTTTAAAGTTTCCGTAACAAGAAAAAAAATGTTGAAAAGAATTAAAAAAATAATCCCCACAGCAAAAACTGTTGTGACAAGAGACGAAGCCATGTAAAGTGTCCCCACTCCATTATTGAATTGAATATTTTGCCTGGAATCGTTAAATTCTTACTCATTCATGTAGCAAGCAAACTGAGAACCTATTGATTCAAAGGAAATTTGATTTTTTAATAGGTATAATTCTTCAGCCAATTAAGGAGAAGAAAAATCTAGTGTTGTCTCAATGTGGGGAACAGAAAAAAAAGGCATTTAATTTTCTGATACCACAAAATTATAAAATGAAAAAGAAAAATATAAAAATAAACCAAATTTATCCTAACATTTTTTTGCTGAACCAAGTACTCAATGCTTTTCTTTATAAGGTTAATGAAATGTGAAAAGCTGTATGGATATAGTGAGATTTCCATAAATTATTGATGAGTACCTTCTTATTTTAATTTACCTGCAGTTTTGAGATTGATAGTCATCCCACTAGCATTGCAGAATATGCTTTTTGTTCTTTGTTTGTTCACAGGAAAAAAAAATTATCTGCAATTTGTACACAGCATAGTACAAATAGATAGGTTTTGTCCCTCTGTACCTGCCTCAGGTGGTCTGAAATGCATGAGTTACAAGACAAGGAAGTTAGTTTTCCAATCCACTGAACAATCAATTAAAATGAGAAAGGAGGAGGAATATGAGTATCCTTTTCACACAAAGGTCTTTTGCTGGAGAGCATTTGTTCATCAAACAAAGAGTCCACCATGTAGCTGGATAATAAGACAATTTGAAAGACTGGACATAGCTCAACATGAGCACTGTAAAACTGCACTCATGCTGACACAAGGTAATGGGCTTCCTGACTAATCCAACCAAAAAGCTGATGCAAAGGAGAAATAGCACTAACAGTTCTTTCCTCAGGAAGTGCAAAACTAGAAAGAAAAGAAAATAAAAAAAGGAGTCATAGAAACAGAATAATACTATTTCTGACTTGTGCAACATCCTTCTAATAATATGAAGGCTGTTGAATACTTTATCATACTGTCCTCCTGTGTTATCATTAGCATCTCAACTTCTGAAGTGCAGGTCACTTAATTACCAAATAGTAATTTTAAAAACAATGTTGGTATCTTTTAAACAAAAATTTCAAATTAGAATGACCATGCTAACAATTTATTTTCAGAGATGTGAATACCCATCACTGTAGGCACAAAAGGGCAAAGAAATACTGTCTCTTCTATTTTCCTCTTATATGTCTTCAGGCAAACATCTTTTCTATCTGTTAAATCAAAGTTAGACGCAGCCATGAAGTTGAGATGCTATGTATATTCAGAAATAATCTGTCCAGACAGCTGAAAGAAAAGGAACTAAAAAGAAAAACTTTCTTTTCATTCTGAAGTAATGAATATATAACCTAGGGCTTTTATTCAATCCTCACTATTACTAACATAGACCAAGACAGCATGTGTATGAAAATACTCATACATAGCCATCCAAGGGAGGAAGAAAGAGCAGGTGCTGAAACTGTTACAATTATAAGGATGAAGAAGAAGACAGTGTGGTGGATGTCACAAAGCTTCTGCTGAGCATAGAACACAGATTTTGCATAACTAAAAGACTAATGAAATGAGAAGGGAAGATTGGAAAAAAAAAATCTGACCTAAAAGAAGGAGAGAAAGAAGAGAGAAAGACAGAAAAAGAGAGAGAACCAAAAAAATCTAGAACAAGAACCTGAAAAATAAGCTTACAAAAAACATACCTAGGAATCTTGGATAATTTTATCAGAGAAAAATAATTTAATGGTAAATTAATAGAGAAGGTCATAAAAATAAATTGCTTTTTTTTATAGCCCTATTAGTACCTGGATACAATATGCTAAGCTCCCTCAGCCAC
Source organism: Thryothorus ludovicianus (assembly GCA_013397245.1). NCBI lineage: Eukaryota > Metazoa > Chordata > Aves > Passeriformes > Certhiidae > Thryothorus > Thryothorus ludovicianus. The sequence continues at coordinate 100,472 of VZTB01005008.1, forward strand.
AAATTTATTGTGGCAATATTTTTATTTAGCATGATTTATTTTATGTTTATCAAATATTAAGAATGGGAACTCTTCTCATAACTCTCTCTTAAATATTAGCAACGTTTGACATTGCAAGCACTCAAAATTTAAGAAAAGAAGACAGTTGTTTTCAGATGTTTAAATCTGTGAGATCAACTCAGAGGTGATTTTTTCCCTTTTGGTATTAAATGGAAAAAAATGCCCTTATTTTTTCTAGATCTTTAAGCTCATTTTTGCTATAAAATTAACAGGTAATAAATTCCAGAAGCTTTTGAGGAGGCAAGTAGAAAAATTAACATGAAAATAAAAATACATATTAATTACATTATATTAATACATTATCACAGAATCACAGAATCACTAGATTGGAAGAGATCTTCAAGATCATCGAGTCTAATTTATGCCCTAACACCTCAACTAGACCATGGCACTGAGTACCACATCCAGCCTTTTTTTAAACACATCCAGGTATGGTCACTTCACCACCTCTTCAGGTAAAGCATTCCAGTACTTTATCACTCTTTCCATGAAAAGCTTCTTCCTAATATCCAATTTATATTTCCCTTAGCACAACTTGAGACAGTGTCCTCTGCTTTTGTGACTACATTATAATTGCCTTTTAATTATTGCCATGGTGTTAAAAATGTGAGGGAATCCACAAGCAAAAAAAAAAAAACAATACCAAAAATAACAAGATGATAAATGCAACAGAACTTGTGCTTTATTCTTGCTAGCACAATTTGCAGTTCTCTAAGAATTTGTACTAATTCTATGCCTGGGTAAGATTTTAAAAGAGAAGCCAACTTTAGTACAGTATATTTCATGAGCAGGACCTGTAATTAAGTTTAGAAAACACTCTTTTGTGTAGCAGATGTTCTCTAGGTGCAAAGTCTCCAGAGAGATTCATTAGCAATTGAATTCATTAATGAAAGAATTCCAGCTTTCTTCTGTCTCAGTTCATGGACAGATATCAGTATTACAACTTTCTATGGAAATAAATGAGTAAACTTTGAGACCCCATCATCTTTTCTGTTTCTCTTTCTCTTTTATGTTTTCACCTGGAACTGCTTGGAAAAAATGACCATAATCACAGACACTCAGATCTATAATTAGCTAATCTGGATGGAACGTTATTTTTTTTATGTTCAGATTCACAAAGTATCTTACAAAGCTTAGCAAAATCATATATGAGTTTCATTACCTTGTAATAAAGAAACTTTTAAAATAAATAGGAAAAACCCCACATTTAATGTGCAAACATGTACATCTTTTTATTTTCAGGAACAATGTAAGACATAAATATGACAGGCAAAGGTTATATCTCTATGGACTTGTAAAACATTTGATCTACATGCAAGGAAACTCTATAGCAAAATGTGCTCATTTCACCCCACTCTAAAGTATGGTGTATTAAATTAATAAAAAAAACCCCACTAAATCCATGGGAGAGAACAATCTTTAAAAATACACCATCTTTTTTTATTTTAATACTTACCTATTGGTTTCATAATTCCATATAAATGTAATTTGATTGAAATCAAAATGTTTTCTGTAATTGTGAAAGCTAGATTAATGTTTAAGGAGGAAATTTTCTAACTAATTTCCCAGCAAAACTTCACAACAGAGAGTAGATTTCTGAACAGTATTTCCAATCTCTCCTAGAGAGCCACCTTCTCTCATTTTAAAAGTCATCAGAAGTATCATCCCAAAGGCAGGAGAAGATTGAACAAGTTTCTTTATAGCAAGCATGTAGAACACATCATTTTGCATTAAAAAATCACATTCTCTATTACATCAAATGCAATTTTCTTCTTCAACTCCTAGGAGGTTTTGAAGATGATTCCATTCCTATAAATTTCAGAGGCATGTCATAGTATCATTTTTCAATAAAATAACTTTGTTTATTCAATTTCAATGCAGTAACTTTCAGGAACCTTTAATTTTTGGCATAATCTGTATCTTAACATTCTACAACAATTAATTGAGACACATTTAAGCACATTTAACCATAAAATTACTGGTTTTTAATGAAATGAGATCGCAGGAAAAAGAAAGTTGTACTGTTTTACTATTATAACTTCTAATGTCAGTGGTTTTAAATAGGAATTAAAATTAAATTTCAACCAGTTTGGAAATACATATTAGAACAAAGTGCAAGCTTTGCTGAAGACAATCACAGAAGTCTGTTTTAGGAACTGGCATGTGATTCATCTTTGGGACACACAGTTAAAGGCTAACATTCACAAATATCTTGCTCAGAGATTTTGATGTGGCTGTGGGAAATGATTAAGTTGAAAAAACTTATCTCTCATTTTCTTTTGTAAAAAAAGACAGCATGTAAACAAAGGCTGTCAGAGATTAAGTGAGATGTATTGACTAATAGTGTCATTAGTCCCTCACACTCCACATACCTGGACTTGAAGAATATATTTCTGATTATAAAATCACAGTGTCTTAGAGTAAAAATATGTAAATAGAGTTTACTCAATAGAGTAACTCAATAGAGTTAGAGCACTGTTGAATCATTGAGCAGTTGGCAAATTGACCAAAGGAACTTTGACTTTCATAACTCTGTGGCAATGGGAATTTCTATAGGCTTTTTCCAATCACATATTTGTGACAATATTATCATACCTAATTCTGTACTAGAGATATGTTCATCTAATTCTGTCCATTCTTATTGTGAAGTGTCCCATTAGGTAACATGGCAAAAGATGGCCCCACAAATAAGAGAATGCAGAGGAGAGTCATAGTTATGGGAATCCCAGTACCTTGATGCATAAACTGCCATTGGAGCATGTGATAAAGGCAGTGTGGGAGGTGCCTGGAGAGAATGAGGAGCCAGACTCAGCTGCTGGACAGGCTGAATGCTCATGACTTGGGGATGCCCAGTGTGTGACTCACAGACACGCAAGATCTCACCAAGCTGGCACACACTGTGTACTTGACTCATGTTTCTGATATGCACCCTTCACTCATCTACAGTAATACTACTCAATGAAAGAGAAATTACAGAAATAAGGAATTTTATATTTTGGATTTGAATCTCTATGACAGAATAATAAATGGTGATTAGAGCTGTTTCATTGTTTTTTCCCCTCTTATAAAGTGATTTCCAACTGTTTAAGAAGAATAATTTGGTAACAGGGAAACTCTTGAGGTAGATTTGGTAATAGGAAAACTCTTGAGGTAAATTTAGCCTATCTAAGGACTAGATTCAAATAAACCAAACCAGAATACACCTTCTGATGCCTAAACTTTTAAAAATTCATGGGAAATTTATAAGTAAAGTGTGGTTGAGAAGTGATGGGTCACTATGATATGTCACCTGGCTGCTGAGCAGACCAGACCTGTTCTGTCTGAGGAGAGAAGGCTTTGAGAGAACCCCCCAGCACCCCTTTGGAGCCCATAAGGAGATATTGAAGAAGGTGGAGCTGTGATCATCATGCTGGTGTGTAGCAGGAGCATGAAGAACAACGAGCACAAGCTGAAACATAAGAACTTGGATCTGGACACAGGAAAACATTTTTCACCATGAGGGCAGGCAGGGAATGGAGCCAGTGGTCCAAGCAGGCTCTGAGGTCTCTGGCCTTTGAAGTGTTCACAGTCTAAATGGATAAATGGATAAGCCTTGAGGAACTTGATCAGATCCCTGAGCTGGTATTCAGTGTGCCCCAAAGGCAATGGCACCTGGTCTGGCTTTAGTGGGGGACTGACAGGGCAGAGCCCCACAGTCTGGGCTGTCCCACAGCCCCAGCCAGGAGCAGGCAGCTGGTATTTCGTAGAAATAATTATGTGAAATTTCTAGGGTTTATTAAAATTATGGATTCCTTTGAAAAAAAACCGAACAAATCAGATTAGATTTCTATCATTCAGCAGTGAAAACTCTTGAGCAGTTAACTGCTTAATAATTGATCTCAATTTAAACACTATTGTTTTTCATGAGGTAATTTTTCCTTGGCAGAAACTGTTTGATGCATGCACTTGGACATGTGAAATTGACTTTTGCCTAAGCATCAGTGAATTCTAAAGACTGTAGGAATAACCCAAATGTCACTTGGGTTGTACACTGACACTTTTTCCTCATGTCTAATGATACTAATAGGAATCAGGCATGTATGAGCGGAAGGCACAGGTTTTTGATACTTCCCAGTCTACACACCATAGGGATTAGACTCTCACAGTATTAAGTACATATTTATTTCTTTACCTTGGAGGGAAATGGAAAGTTCTAAAATTATATTTCAGTAATTTCCATATTTTTTGCAAAAAACGGTTTAGTAGGCTGGATAGCCTCCTCCTCAGGAAATAGTAAGAAAAATTGCAGTTTAATTCTTAGACTACTGACTGTCTTCAATGTCACCAAGCTCAAGTCCTCAAGTCCTCCTTTAGTTTGCATTATTTTGCTATTGAACGAAATAACAACAACAACAATTTTGACAGACCAAAATCTAAGAGTCCTTTTGGCAGGGAAGATTTTATATAAAACTATGAAATTTCTTCTCATCTACTGCCTGCAGGACAAGGATCCAGCATCTCAGCAGTTACACAGGAGAGAGATAATACATTCTTAGTCACTAGATAGCTTTTCTGATGGAACTTAAGGAGCTTTCCTAGCACACAGAACTTTGAATTCTAGTTTCCCCTAGAATGCTGAACCAGAGTATCACTCTCATTAACAACTCTTTAGGTAACAAGAACAGTATAAGCAAAACCCCAAACTTTTTGTATCATTGTATCATTTGTATCATTAAAAAAAACCCCAAAAAATGAAAAAAAAAAAAACCCAAAACAACAACAATAAAGAAAACCCTTAAAACCCTCAACAACAGCAAAAACAAAAAAAAAGCATATAAATTCCAAGTAGCAACCCTCTGAATTTCAGGCTTCAGTTTCTAAGCAGTAGTTTTAATACTTAAGGTACAGTACAGAGTAGTGCTCAGTACCCTGATGAGTGGCTCAGAGTCTGATTATAACTCTGGAAAGTAAGAATAGTTAAAAGACACAGTAACTGCCTGTTTAACTTGAAGGCATCTAAACATTTAATTTGATTTAGTCTAAGAAGATATTTGCAGGACAATCTTCTAACATGTAACCATCTCTGCTTACATGTAAGGGACAAACATACCAGAACAAAAAATTGGTACAACCTTAACTGATAGGTTGCTTAATTTATTATCCTTTACTATTTTGAGAAAATTTTTTTTCTTTTCCATTTCATTCAGCACCAAATGGAGATTATTTCACACTTTGACTCAAAGGAAAAGTGTTATTTATTAACTGCCAGCGCTAATTCCTGGACCATGCATATTTTCCTTGATAGTCTCCAGATTGAATGCCTTCACCTTTCCATTCATCCACACATCAGTTATAAGATCTGACAGGATCACAATACACAGTAATATGGCTGCATGGCACATAAATAAATATTTAACACCTACGGAAGGAATTTATTTTTCATGGTAACACTAAATTTTACAAATGTAAGTCAGAGGATTCTGCAGACCCTTCACAGCACAAAAATGAGGTCCTACTCACATGATAGAATTTGCTAATATTCTCTCAAACTGGAAAAACAGTTCTGAGGGCAGGGCAAGAACTTCTGCCTCTTACTGGTCCACACATCATGACATTTCTGTGCTATCTCTTGGTCAAAAAAATGGATCTTTCAGCACTCACTGAGGTTAACATAAGCAGGGTCTGCAGAAGCACTCGAAGAGTGCTGGCATGAAATCTCCCTTTTTCATCCACTCCTCCAAACTGAGGGAAGTACAATTACAGGTGAATCTGTAAACATTTAGGACTCCCCTTTTTCATAGATTTGAGATCTCATTATCATTCCACAAATCAATTTGGCTAACAAATACAGATGTATCTATGCCATACCCTTTACACACAGTCTTCTTAGATTAGTTAAAGGAAGAAATACAGTTTATAAATGTAATAGTCTTTTTCTGTCTTCAACGTAATTTTCTTAATCCCATCAAACACAACTAGTAAGACTGCGTTTGTCAAAGTAAATCAAGATTTTATATTTTAGAGTGTATGTGGAACCCTGCTGGGTCAGAAAGGGGTGCTCCTAGAAATACTAGCCTCTTTTTTTGGCTCTATTTTACAGTAGCCCATTCCTTGGAGTCTCAGATAATAACATATTTTCTTTACAGATTTTTAACTAGAACATTTTTTTTAATTAAACTTTTGTTGGGGGTTGGGTTACTTTNTCAATTCTGGCATATACATAGTTTACCTGTATGCCATGATGTATCCTTAAAGTGCTTTAAGTTCTTACTAACACTTTAAAGGAAAAGCATTCAAATTCTATTATATATGTATAAGACATTACATTGATCAAAAGTTCCAAGGCCTTATTAGAGTCAACAATAATAATAAGGAAGAGAGAAAAGAACAGTTAAAAATTCCACAAAAGAAGTAAAAAAAATCAAAATATAAAGTAAAAACAATCAAAATCAAATTAAAATTAAAATTAAAATTAAAATTAAAATAANAATAAAAATAAAAATAAAAATAAAAATTAAACATAAAATTAAAATTAAAAGTAAAAGTAAAATTAAAAAAAGTAAAAAAATCTTGAAATATAATTATAGACATAAAATTGAGCAGATAGGTGAGAGAAGATGAAACAAAAAACAACAGCCATTTATGTATAACATATAATTCACTAAAATTAAAACAATAACTTCATTGCATCTGAGTTATTTAACAATTAATTATTTAACAATTTACTAATATATTTTATACTAATAAAATTGCTTAGGCTACTTTGAGAACAACTTCCAAGATAACATTCCATTATTCATATTAATGATAAACAAAGGTCTCTCAAGGGGTTATTAAGAAAATCTTGTCTCTTTTTAAATAAACAGTATAGTTCATTCACATATTATTCTGTAATAATTTCATATTTATTTCTTTCTGATTATTACAAAGGGAAAACAAATTGTACTTTGCAAATACATATTCCCTTATGAGATACAAGGATTAATTTATTGCTTATATTTTTGTTTTGAATTGGATAAATTATGAGGAGTGATGCAAAGACCAGTGATGGGAAGCATTTTTTAACTCTAAATGTAGAGATTTGGGTTCAATATATGGATGACAGTAACCCTTCTATTTTCTCTAACCCCTCAACCCTTGCCCAAACTGCAGTAATTTATATGAGCCAGTTACAAGCGTGAANTTGAAGACGTATTTATGAATCAGTTCCTTTGTTGTTTTAGATTCATTTGATTATCCTCTTAAACTTGGTTTAGCAGAATCTGATTCTTAACAATGACCAAGAGGAAACAACATTACCATTACTTCTCTTTCTTTTATTCCTATGAAATAAAAATAAAAAACAGAACATGCTTGTAGAGTTTTAAAATTGAAGGTCAAAATAAAGAAAAAATAAGTGACAGGGAAGAATACCAACATGACTGGGAGAGGAGGAAGAATATTTGCAAACTGAAAGATTGAAAAACTCACACAGATTTTGGTCATTTCTTTAGAGACAGAGACTAGATAGGGTGGCAAGACATTTTGGTTTTCTTTCTGTTCCTCATCAAGACTGACCCAATCTCACATCTAGTAATTACAGCTCTTTTATCAGAAAACAAAAGTGCATCTTTGAAGTGAGACTCCCAGAGCCAATTAGGGAGATTAGTTCCAAAACACACAGGATGCAGCAGTTCTTATTTATTGACCCTTGATAGCTGTGCTAATGGTTTTGTCTCTATGTCATCAATGTATTAGCTCACTTGCAGCTAATTTAGTTTTTAAAAATGTTAGGAACTTGATTAGCTACCTCAGCCTAGCTGGAATATGTAGGCTTACTGTCGACTGTATCATCTGTTGCTCAGTTTAAAAAAAAGGGACAAAGTCAGTGAAGTGGAGTGTCAGCTCAAAGTCCAGGTCTAAATGGTCCTAACTGTGATTGCTTTAATTGGCTTTATCAACAGAAATTTTCTCTGTAAACAGTGTATTGTTTATCTAAGATAATGCCAGCAACACTGTCAGAAAATGAACGTATTTTTCTCTTACTACATAAAAATGATGAATGAATTCTAGCCTGATTTATTTTTTCAAAGTTTTCATTTCTATATTTTAAATTTCCATATCATGTTATTTGCAATAAGATAAGGAATCTACAGCCATCCCATTCCCTGGTAGTTATGGACAATAATAAGCTTGCTAATGAATAGAACTTCAGTTTAATGTTTCAACAGGAATAAGTCAGTATATCATTATGCCATACCATATCAGATCATATCACATTACATATACCGTATTTTCCTCTAGCCCTGTTGAATATTGAGTCTAGTTAAGGTGAAGAAAAAACTAAGAACTGAAACATAATGATCTTAATAAATACAGAGCAATGTGAATGAGCAATTACTACATCATTTCCATTGTCGCTAACTTTATAGGTGAAAATACTACAAGTCCAAATTTCTGTTAACACATTTGTGCTGGTGACCACTGTACTATGAAATCCATTAGACAGTTGCTGAAGAGAGAAAAAACAGTTCAGAAAGACTGTTCTTTGCAAAATATCATTAGGGTCAGGGTTCTGTGAAAAATAAATTTATGAATCTCAGCCTGACCTAGCCCTACCCCAGGGGTAAACTGGGTTTATAATACTGAACTTTACTGCTTGATAAATAAATAAATCTTAAAAGACTTTTTATTTTGATGACTTTGTTGGATTGGTTTTTTTCTAAGTCACAAAAACATTTTGTATTTTTTTAATGAGATTTGAATACTGTGAAGAAAAAATTAAATTTTGCAGAAAGAATATGAGTTAGGGTGAAAGGAAGGGAGAGGAAGAAGGAGGAGGAGAGGGACATGGAGAAGGATAGGGACAGAGACAGATATTCCACAGTCATGATGTGCAGGAAGAGACAGGCATCTTGAAAAGTAAGTTACTTAGAGCTCTGAGGACAGCAGAAATCCTCTTCTAGAATTTATGACAACAAAGAGACAAGTGACTTGATGGGTTAAATGGCTGAGGTATCAAATACAAGCAGTATACTAGTGGAGAGATATTTCCAAATAGTGTAAAACTAGTTCAGTTGCAGAATAGATACATAAATAACCATTAGGTTTATTGTTAATAGGGTTATGATGCCAGATCCATTATGCAACCAATGCATTTCTAGTGAAAATATTAGTTTAGCTACTGAGCTCACAGGGATTAGGAGATCCATTTATTTTCTTGGAACACTTTCCACTATTATTTCTTCAAACTTCATAAAACCTGTGCTGTAAACTTCGTTCTTTTTCTTGCTAGCTGGGTGGAATTATTATGCCAGAAAAAAAAAAGAAAAATAAAAAATTAATACATTGTGCTTATGTTGTGCAGAATTATAGTAATAGTATTGATTTACATCAGACAAAGATCTAGGTTCTCAAATGCCATTATTTAATCAAGCTATGAATACAGTTTTACATGGATCTATTTTTACTTAAAACATGCGTTCATCTTTTCTGTACATATTCAATCACTTTCACAGTTTAGGCATGTGACACATCAAATGCTCTCATTTTTTCCCAAATTATTTGTGACAAATTGACAGCTCCTAGCACCAGGCTTGTAGTGCCTTACATGATGTATAACTTAAACAGCTGAGTTCCTCAAATGTTCAAATATCAGTTGATTTAGCTCTTTTATATAGCAGTCAAATCTCATTTAATTCTGGTAAGGTAATCTCAACTATTTCTTGCATTCTGTCAGCAATTTTTTTCCTCTCACGTTGTTGAATACAAATACCTATGTTGAATACAAATATCTTTCAGAAATAAGCCAAGAAACTTCATGGAAACTTCTTTGCCTCTGGAGTGGAAAGAAACTCCTACTAAATGACTATGACATTTTCCATAATGTTATGGAAAAAACTGAATTATTACTTTGCACAGGTATTTACTGCAATGCAATGGGCAGCACACTAGAAGACCAGGTTAAATAGAGAGGGTAAGAAAGGTGTAGATAGCTATAAAAGTGAAACTTCTCAGATCCTTATATGAAGAGTTGCTTCAGCACATTAATCTGGACTTTGATGAACTTTTTTTCTTTTTTTTTAAATGCATACTATTTGTTGTACTTTAGTGCACCTCTTGAAACTATTTTAAGAGTCCCAACTGGACTTCTTACAAGACTTATATCATTCTTTAAAGATTTGAAACTAAATTTCTGTTCTCCTGAACTGAATTCTAAGCTGCAGTTTTGAAGTTTGAGAAGGCCAAAGATGTCTTTCATTTCTTTTGCCAAAGTATGGATTTCATGAACAGAGCAGCAAGTATACTTTTTGACTTTACACAACTTTGAGTACCAGAACATTTCAGGGCCATTTCTTTAATCTTCTGAGAAGATTCTCTTGATGACTCAGATTATAAAGATAGATCTCATTTACTGATCTGTGCAAGCAGATGAAGTTTCTAACACTTTTATATATGCTCCTTTTTTAATAATCTCCCTAACAGAAGGATTTAAGTAGATGAAATATAAAATAGACAGTTAATTATGAATATAGAAAAACTGTCTGAATTAAATGTGGATTGTTCCTTATGAGCAGAAAAGCTTTAGAAGTTGAAATAGGAAAGTTTTTAATGATTAATATTTTAAAATTGAAGGGAATCAAATGGAAATTCAGCTGAAAGTTACCTGGAGAGCTCCATAGAAAGCATATGTTTAGTATAGCAGATTCTTATGGAACTTTGTGCATACATGCTAGGGAAAATGAAAGTGTAGAGATAAAAGCTGTATTCAGAAAGAAGATTTTGTATTGTTTGATAGGGATGAGAACTTTTTTGTGTTAGTGGGGAGTGAACTTGACTGACTTTTCACAACCCTATTTTCTTTAAATGTAAAGTAAGAAAAATAGCTCTGTAAAGTATTTGCTTTCTGAAGCAAATTAATTATTTTTTCTGTTTGTATTTATAACATTCCTGGGGATTAATTTAAAAATTGCAATTCACTGCTGTCACAGTCAGTTTCCAGAACTGCTACCTGCATAAGAGCTGATAGATTTCAATGGTAGGATTTACCCAAAGAAATAGATGTCTGGTAGTTTCAAAGCTGCTCCTGACATCTCCAGCTGAGAGCCATCAACTCAGTTCAATCAGGTTGCAATCACTTATTGAACAACTCTGAAACTTCCAGAGCTCCACAAAGACTCTGGGTTTAATATGTATTAAGAAATTCAATAAATCCAATGCTTTGGATGAACATCACAATAGGCAGCTTCATACTTGCTCTGTATTAAAAGGTTAACTGTAGAAGGCCACAAGCTGTCTTCTTAAAGGTCTGTTTCAACTCTTCTATAATGTAATGGAAATCATATTTTAAATAAATAATTATATTCAGAATCGCATCACAACAGGCATAAACTCTGCATTTTACCTGTAAGTCTCTGTCATGTATTGACACTGAAGGCAGGAGGCTAATTGTGATCTCCATTGGTTCATGAAATGTTTCAGAAACACTAGAAACTGAAAAAAAAAACTTACTGCTACACGTTACACTTCACAAATCACACTAAGAAACAGAGCTGATCATGTCCTCTGTGGATTGCCTTCACTGTTTCCTTCCTCCAGTCTTCCATTTATTTGTGCTTTTGAAGTCAAGGCTTTGGAGAACAACAGATTTGCTAATTCTGAGAGGACACCATCATTTTTATTGTAGTGTTCCAAAAGGCAACTCATTTATGATAGTTTCACAGGCACATGTGGGCTGAAAAGCTGAAGCAACCACAGCATGTGGCTCTAGAAGACCTCCCCATTCTCTCTGCTCACCTAAGAGTCTTACTACAAAGCTAGTTTGGAGTGCTGCTCTTCAGTCCATACTCCTCTCACATATGTCCTGTTCAGAGTTGCTTTCGGGAAGATGCAAATAGCAAAAATAATGTGGTTTAGAGAGCTTTTTGATGTGAATCAGCCAGGCTTAAGGATAGTAGAACAGAGATGGTGTGGATGATGCTTAAGCAGAGATAATATTTTTCTCTGTCTTAGGTAATTGTTTCTCTATCTTGAAGCAAGTGGCTACTGTGACATAAATATTTCAGGGTGACTACAACATAATACATGGCAACCTGTCATGCAGTAGCAAAACCACATTGCAGTAAGAATACTACTCAGAAGTAATCACATATATTTTCAGTTAGAGACCATTTTGAGAGACACAACAGTGCGTTTAGAAAGTCCCTGTGAAAGAAAAATATGTGAGGAGAGCTAGCCAGGTAAAGACCAGCTCCTGGACTCCACTTACCTGCTTTTAGCTTAGATATTACTCACATATTAATTGGAAAGCAGAGATTTTCCCCTTTGTTGTATCTTTTTCAGAGGCTAGGAACTATGAAAGAGATGCCCTATCTTGTGAAATGAAGGAAAAGATGGAAAAAGAACATCAGTTTAGCAGCACATGGTCTTTTTTCAACCACTGGCAACAAAAAAGGTGTCTGTGTTTCAGCACAGCAGCTAGGAATGCTCTAGGGAGTAGGAGACTGTATGGACCTTCCTTTTGCACCACATCCTCTGCAGGTCCACAACACTGCAAAATGTAAACCAACTGATTCAATGTAGGGGTAACCATGATTCAGATACTTTTCATAGTAGAAAAGGAGATATGGTGACTGTGACTTTTCAGAAAGATTAGATGCTGCTCCTGAAATTGGTGCTTGACTTGTATTTTTAGCTTCAGAGAAAATGCTCTATTTTTTAGCATCTAACCAATTGGCACTGTTAGAAATGCCCATATCTACGCTTTCCTATAGTAATAAATCCCACTTAAAAAAAACTCCAAAAACAAAATCACAAAAAGATATGAATAGAGAAATGTCTTTAAATTTATCTGAATTTTTCTGAACCATGAAGTTCTTTTCAGGCCAGAGGTGTTAGAAAGTGAATAGTTGTGTTGTACTCTTTCTTCAGGGATGCTAGTAATTTCATGCTGAGAATTTACTGCCTGCAATTCTGTAACAGAGGAAGTGGTTCTTCAACTGCTAAAAGGTGATGTGGAAAAACAGTATGTGTTCTAAAAACATAAAAATATTAGTAATCACTGATATTATCCCTTGAATTTATAGGTTTCACCTTTATTTATTGAGGTCTCTAGCCATGACTTCTGGTATACTCAGAAGGGTAGGAAAATAGGTCCAGAGAGTTGCTTGAAAATTTCCTGTAATAATTCATAGTACAGACATGAAACAAATTTAAATTATCTTCTATTTTAATTTCTTTTTATTTCTATTGTGACTCTATTCAAATGGACAATTTTCTAAAGGTATAAGCTTTCCCCTAGAGCTTGTATAAAAAAAGGTTTTTCAGGAGTGGAAGAAAGATCTATGGAGGTGTTCTTCTGTAATCTTGTTACAGTTGAAGCTTGTTTTTTGTTCCTTCCACCTAGCATAAGGTACTTCCAGCATGTGATTACTAAGAATTTTCCCAGTCACACATGTTGGTCAAAAAAATTTTGACCAAGAATGTATTTTTCCGTAAAGTGACCAAACATTACTTCGCAGAGAAACCCTCTGAGGTACAGGCACCCTGATGTGCAAGAATCTATTCACTAAGACCTTTGATTGATTCACGTGAGTTTTGTCATGTTTTTGGTAAAATATATCAGAGAATCCCTTACATTAAAATGTTCATCCACATTTAAGCTTACGAACACAAAAGAAAGAACCACACAAGCTACTTAGCTTAAAGGTTTTGTGACCAGCTCTTGGCAAGGTTTGGGGCAGAGTGAGGAAGAGTCTGGACTGATTTTAAAACAGATACTTCTTGATGTAACCTAGTGAGACAAGCCCCTGACCTGAGCACCTTGCAGCACTGAAGCAAGGCATTGCTTAGTGGTGTATTGTGGATGCTTAGTTATATTCTGGAGAATGTGCAAAAAGTGTGAGGCCAGCAATTTCCACTTCAGGCTCCTGTCAGCTCTCTCGTCAGCACCCCGGGGAAGGTGAGAGAAAGGTTGTGGAGGCCACTCAGTGACTGTTGCTTCGATAAACAGAAAACACATTGCTGAGTCTGAGGACACTGGTGTGGGAGTAAGTTATTACCACATACTCAAAAAGGGGTTGTAAATGGCTTCAGGGTGTTTCATGCTTGTTTTTGATGCCCTACACCAACTGAAGAACTTTAAATAGTTCTCTGGTTGCAAACTCCTGTTAGTGCCATCCTTAAAGACAATTAAGTATGTCACACTTTCAATACCTAGGACTCCATACTTGAGCTAACAGCCCACTTGCAACCCTTTGCCAGATGCACTCAATCTCCAGGTTGCTGCTGCTGCTGTTACAAAGACAGAACTTAAGAATGAGGTTTTAATATCTTTCCCTTGATTAATTTTAAGAGAAAAATCTTGCTTTAATAAACTTGAGTGGAACCCAGAATTAAGATCATTTAATGACATTGTTACTTGTGGGAATAACATTGCCAGAAAGATTAACTCTCAGAAAATAATTGCTACTTTGAGGCATTATTTCTCATTTTCAGCAACCTTTTGTATCCAGACCAAAATTTTATGCCTCTGGGTTTGTGGATGGGAAGAAATATGTCTACTTGTGTGAGGCAGTCATTTTCAATTATGCAGTGTGGCCTGGCAGCCAGGAGGGCCAACTGTGTCCAGGAGTGCATCAGGCACAGCATCCCCATCTAGGCAAGACCTGCATTGCTCTGCACTGGTGCAGCCTCACCTTGAATATTGTGTGCAGTTTTGGGCGCTACGATATATGGGTATAAAGCTATTGGAGAGTGCTCAAAAAAGAGCAACAAAGATGGTGAAGTGCCTGGGGAGGAAGCCTTGAGTAGAGGCTGAGGTCACTTGGTCTGTTCACCTGCAGAACAGGAGGCTGAGGGGAGAGCTCACTGCAGTCTGCAGCTTCCTCATGAGGGGCAGAGGAAGGGCAGGCACTGATCTCTTCTCGTGGTGACCAGTGACAGGACCTAGGGAAATGGCCTGAAGATACCAGGAAAAGATTCTCTACCCAAGGGGTGTCTAGGCACTGAAACAGACTCCCCAGGGAAGTGGTCATAGCAGCAAGCCTGACAGATTTGGATGACACTCTTTGACACATGGTGTGGGATGTCTTTTCCATGGCTGCAAGTCAGTGAGTTGGACTTGATTCTTGTGGGTCTCTTCATGAAATCATACCTCAAACAAACACAATAAATCCAATGTCAATGTAAACACAAAACAAATAACTATGGATTTTATTAATACCCAACAACAAAGCCTTTTATTATTTGCAGTGGACATCAGCTGAGTAAAAAGAAATAGGTTATCAATGTCAATCTACCTTTTTTTTCAGCCTTTCAAAAGCTATGGGTTTTGTTACTTTTCAAACCAATGCATTTGCTGTGAAACGCTGTTCCATAGGGGAGTTTTGGTGTGCAGATACTAGCAATTTTACTGGTGTTCCTTCACTTTACATAAAATATTTGATGTTGGAAGATGTATATTCCAGAGAGTAGAGTGTCACTAAGCAAACTGTAACAAAAGATAGCTCACTTCTGTGGCAGTAAAAAATATGAACAGGAGAGAAACTTAGTCCTGAATCCTCAGCAGCTTTAGAAGAGGGAATCATGGGATCATTCATGTCAGGAAGAACAGAATCTGTCTCTCAGTATGTCTGATGAATAACGATCATTGCTAAAGTGTGTTGCTTCAAAAATTGAATCCAATTTTCCTTTTGTGTCCATTTAGAAAGTTCAAGATAAAATTGAAAAGCTTTGTTTTCTAACTAAGGGAAATAAGCACTTTTTCTGTGAGGGGAAAAACCCCTTTCATTTCATCCTCAACCGTTTTCCCCCAATTATCCAGTTCAATGATAGAACTGAAAAATTATAGTGCCTAACTGCTATTCATTTATCATTCAGGCCAAACTGGAATTGCAGTTATTAATCAAAGTATATTATGATAGTTGGTAAAATGAATCACTGTTCCTCCGAAATAAACTCTTTGTAAGTGAAAACTGATACATGGATGATATACCAAAAAATGTTGCCATTTCTTTTTGGTAACTAGCTACAGATTTAGGGTTCTACAGGATCATTTCTGAAAATATTTATTTTGTGGAAAATACAAGCACAAACAAGTTAGGGATATGTGAACGAGATTATCTAAGATAAATGTTTTAGTATTCAGTTAAGACTTATTTTAAAAGAAAGCTTTGAGAGTTTAATTGTTTGCATAACACATTTTCCTAAATATTTCACATTAATTTTGTGCTGAGAATTTAATGCCAAATAAAATTTTAATTAAATGCTCATGCAGTTTTTAGGTTTTCATGAACTTTGATGAGGAAAATAAAACCAAAAGAGATTGTGCTGATGAACTTTTGCTTGTCTTAAATTAAGAAGCAAGTAAAGCAGCATTAGCAAATTTTCCATTCCAATTTCATAGAAGTTAAAGTGCTCAAATAGACTGTGCACATTTCCAGATTATGAAAAATAATATGAAGGGGAAGTAGGAACAACCAAAAGAATTGACTTGAACTCTATATAGTTGATATACAAGGCATGAAAACTATTCTGCTGTCACAGTTTTTATATATATATATAAACATATATTGCTTGATTAACTATGTTTACACAATTTCCATGGGAAAAAAATTATAATTAAAATCTGAATATAAAAGATGCATATAAAAGAAAGAAAATTCATAGGTGTTTTTCATGAAATAAAGTAAATCCTTGCACAGATATTATCCTTAAAAACACTCAAATGGAAATTGACAATTTCCAGCCAATAAAATCTAATTCGATCTTAAATTGAAAGAATATGTGCTGGATTTTAGGATGATATCTGCAAATGCTGAGCAGTATCTTCTCCAGGCTTGCATTTTGATTCATTTTTTTCTTTACAGAGACTTCACAATTTCCAAGAAATTTTTCAGAGGCCCTTTTTATCATATAAGGTCCAAACAGTTGAGAAAGAAGTTAAGGGTTTGTTGTTTTTTTTTATGCTTGTTTTTTTATTTTGTTGTTTCAGTTTTTTGTTGTTTTTGGCTTTTCAATGTTACTTACTGTTGTTGTTGCTGTTGGGTGATTTTACAACTGAGACAGTTTATCTATAGGTGTTCACTCTTCTGTCACACCCTCAGGAACTCCTCCTCTCCCTCAGCAGCAGGGTGAGTGTGCAAACCTGGCCTCAGCAGATGAGCCTTTGGGCTGTGGCCTCCCCCTCCATGAACCCAGCCTGAGATAATTTTCAGCTGCTGAGTTTGGCTTCCCTTGTGGATTCATTCTTCTCCTTCAGCCTCGTTTACTTTTCCTTTGACCTCAGGTATTTGGAAAAAAGTACCACCTTTATCTTATCTCAAGTTCCCATAAGAGTCCAAACTCCTGTCAGGAGGCTTATTCGGAGAGGGGGGCTGTCAGTGGTCAGTAGTCGCTAGAGTGGGCAAAAGTACTTTGATGATCTTAACAATTTTTAAACATTAATCAATTTCAGTCTTTCACATTTGTATGATCAGCATCAGTGAAAAAGTTAGGAGGAGAAGAACATATGAAAGAAGGGAGGTAACCTAATTACCTTCCAGGCCCATTTACTCTAAATTTTGACAAAGTTGCAGAAAAGAAAATAATCTAAGATGAATATAAAGTTTGACAAATTACTTTAAATTCTCATATATTAATGTGAAACATTGATTTGAGGCAATTTTCAAATAATACACGCAATCTGTGCTTATAAAATTTTAAATTAAATTCAAGACAGTATAGTTCCAGACATTTTGGATTCATTTGCACTAATTGATAATAAGTGGGTAAAATGTCCTTAAAATATCAACTTGACTCAGTGTTTCTGGATTAGGTCATGACACCCTTTGTACAGAAAAGCCAGCAAGACCGTAGTCTCATGCTAGTCAAAAAAAGAACAGAATATAATAATTATTCTCACATGTAAGTTTTGAGGTGAGAACATCATTATGTTATACAATAGGATCCTATAAGAAGTCTCCATGATAAAAACAGGCGTTCAAAGAGTGGATATATTTTTACCAAGACAGACTCACAGTGTGATGTCACCAGGCACAGGTAATTAGAAGTCACCTAATGAAACAGAACTACTAATTTGACCAGTGAATCAAAATCACCAGTTATGTGTCTCTTTTAATGCACTATATATATAATTTAATTTTCTTTGACTTATGCTTCAGACTTTATATTTAAAAACAATACTGATACCTCTGATCTCTAGGGCCACAGTCTTTTCTGTAATGTAAGAAAATTAAGCAATTCAGAATGTGCTATAGGAAAGATGTTTGCCAGCTTCCAGTTGACTGGGTCCTCTTCAGATTCCCAAGACACTTGAAAAACAATTGATAGAGGTGTTGCAACAATATCAGCCAGCACATTGAGTATTCTCAGATAAATCCCATCAGGTTCGACAGAGTTTTAGAACAGCTGGCACAGTAAATCCAACAAAAGTTCAGTGTTGACTGCATGTTATAGATTAGGAACTTCAGTAAAAATCCTGATCAGAGGAATAAAACTATCAAACTGCAATGAAAAATGCAATCTATTTACCTGACTTGGAATAACCAGCAGAATTAAAAGGACTCATACTAGAATAAATATTTGTTGGAAAACAGTAACAGCTGATATTAGAGAAGAACGACAGACTGAGGTCTCCATTTATCTTGCCACTACACTATCAAAATAGAAAACTTCAGTAAAAGGAATTATTTTTCAAAAATCAGTATCTAATTCTCAGCAATTTATTTTAGTCATGCATTTCGATTCAGTGAGGCAACGTATCCTTACGCAGGAAAGTGATAACCAGCTAATGTCTTTGAGAAGGGTTAAATATGGTATCTTGTTCATTGTCTCAAAGGGACAATTTTATTAGTAGATATTTTTAACTTTTTTTATTATTTTGCTTGGTCAATGCCTGGAAATGGATTTTAATGAATATTAAAACAGACAGATATGCAACTATCACAAGTATCCATAATCGAAACAAAATTTAAACATATTTTGGTAGCTGCATCAAAACTTTTGTATCATGATTATAGGTATAATTCTTTGAAAATAGATTTTCCAGTTATTAGAAATATAACAACCATTTGCTTTGATAAAGTTATTTCTTTCTTATTCAATAGCTTATTTTTTTATCTTTGTTTCCTAGTAGCTTACTTTGCATATTATCTACACACCTTTTATACAGATGCAAAGGTGCAGTATCTTAATACTGTCTTTAACAACCCCCATAACATCTTAATTTTAAATATCCAATCATATTCTGTAAATAAACAGTAATTTAACTGAGGCAAGCAATCATAGACTGAAGTCAATTGACAAAAACAGGAATGAATAACATTCAGAGAATACAGACTTATCTACATAAACTATTTCAAGACATATGGATAAATTCGTCTTCTGCAGCAAAATAAATATTGGTCATTAAGGAATACCATTTCATGTACAAGGAATATAGGAACACATCCCAGTCCAAGTAATGGGGAAAAAACATCCTTGGTGTCCAGATGGTATTTGAGTTATGTAAGAGAATAAATCTTAATTATGGTGAAATCAGGAATCACAAGGGATTGGTACAATGTTCTACTAGTAGTATTTCCTCTCCACAGGAAATCTTGAAGTTCTGTTTCTCTATGCAACAAGAAGTGATTTTGAGATCTTTGCTACAACTGAATTGTGAATCAATCTAAATATATGAATATTTGCACACTCTGAAGGTGTAAATAATTTACTATTAAGGAGCCTAAGAAAATACAATTTACATCCTTTCAGAAACTTTACATGGAAATTTTATTTTCTTTTTTCTTTTTTCTCCCAATTGCTTATTATACACAATTTTCATTGTAATTTCCCATAAATATATATGGACAAACTTGACATATTACACAGTAGTACAAGCCTGGAATAGAAGTTAATGAATAAAAATGCATTTAAATACAATTTTATGCAATGCATAAGCATTTTACAGGGTTAATATACATTATGAACAATGAATTTTGTCAGGTCAAAAAAGATTTGGCATCTAGAAATAGAATGTTATCATTCACTCATTCTTTGGAACATAAATAGCACCTCTAGCTAATAAATGATTGTCAAAAAAAAAAAAAATCTAGCCAATATATTCAAGTAAAAACCATAAGTATTGCAAATTACAGAAAGGAAGAAACAACTTTATTAGTCAACGACAATTGTTACTGCATGTTTAATTATTGCATAGCAATACCAGATTCTGTTGATAAACTGCAGATAAGGTGAACCTTCCAAGTAGGCTGTAAGTGGAAAATGCAGCTGTATCACTCTTCAAGGAAGGGAATTTATATAAGTGATTTATGTACCACTCTGAAATCTCCCAGTAATTTTAAGGTATAACTTTTTTAAAGAGTGAGAGCCAAATGTAGACTTTTCATGAGTTTGCCTACTTGCAAACAAATTAAAGCCACCAAAACCTGCAAAAGGTATGATATATTGTCAGTGTTTTTAGTGACTAGTGCTCTGGAGAATTTCACGTATTAATCTAATAGGAATATTGTTTGCAGGTGCTTGAGTATTCTCACTTTCCATACTAGTTACAAGAATATTATGTCCACCAAGACTTTTTATGAACTGGTCATACATATCACAGATGAAAACTCAGTATATTGGTTGCAGTCTGTTCAGAGAACATTCAGTTTATATTTCTACAGCAATGACACCCCACCAACAAGTTAAACAACAATGTAGGTTTTGTCATCTCCCTTAATGAACATTCTCTGTGATCTCAGGCTGCTTTGAACTGAGTCATGGTTGGAAACCAGTGTTATGTAATACTGCAGCTTTTTGAATGAATTTCTACTATAAATAAATCTAGCAGAAACTGAAAAACAACATATGCTCTTACAGAAAAGCTTGAAATTTTTCTGTCATTTGTGGAAGTTTTTTATTTGCTTACAATTATGTTTCATTTATCAGGCACAATATGCAAATGACTCTAAAACATTATATATATTTTATATATACATAAATATATATAATATATATAAATTAGAGTTTTATATATAGGGGAATACATATATACACACATACCACATCAGCATATATATTCCCTTATATATGTCCATATATACATTCACAGAAGACATAAACCATTTTTTCTGGAAACAAGCAAAATGAAGGTTATAAACTGCTTGAAGAAGGCTTGAAAGGAAATAGATAATTTCCTTTGGGGTTAACAGACTTGTTTGGATATTTATTTAAATATATCCTCTGTATTTTATAATCTACATTCAGAGTGTATGGTGGGATTTTTTTCTTTATTTACATAGGCTAGTAAAATAATACATATTGTGCGTTAATTTAGGGACTGATTCATTAGGAATATTATGCAGGCACAGCAAATTTGCCAGTTGTAACAAATCCTGCGTTTGCTGTGTTATATCTGACAGTCCTGAGATTTGGAATGGAGAAAATAAGGCTGAAATCTCCACTGAAGCCACGTTTCCCCCAGTGTCTGATAAAGCTCTTTGATTGGTATTTTTATGTTGGCTTTAGTGGACTTTGCACTATGTCCTAGAAGGTAAGAATGGTTTGAAGAACATCTTTGAAGGAACAATCATCTCTGGTTTTGTAAAGAGCATATGAAGAATAATCATCATTTCTTGGCCCCAATCTAATATTTTGTGACTACTTCCTTCAACTGCCCCAAAAAAGGAAAAGCAAGCTAAAATTTGCTATTATTTCTAAATCAGAAACACATTTTTTAAGGGATGCAAAATGTAAAATGTTCTGTGGTAATTTTAAAAACCACTTGGATATATTAACCTTTTTAATTTCCCTAACTCAGAAATTGTAAGGAAACAAAAAGGAATAGTGTGCCAGCATCTCAGAGAAAGATCAATAGACTTTGGATATCTAAATGATGTATTGAGTGTTTATACCAATCAGTGATGCCAAAACTTCACAGGTATGGGTTAAGAATAAAGATATGTCAACGGATGCAAAGACATGGTCACAGATATGCACTGTCTTGAAAACAGAAGTGTAAGCAGCTTTAAATATTTGGGAGACTTTCTAATAGTCTGTACAGGTTTTACCATAATGCATTTTGTTAATTCTATTCTTCCAGGGTTGTGCAAATCTTCAAACTTCAACTGAGAGGTAGATGATGAAAAAATTTGAACTGCAAAACTACAACATGCAAATTAATTTGAAATCACACAGAAATGTTTATGCAAATTCTGATCAAAAATGTGATAGTACATGCAAGCACTTTCATTATATATATATTTGAACAAATGTCAGAAGTGCACCCACCCCCAAAAAAATCCAAACAGACTTATTAAAACTGGTAAGTTATCTCTGAAAATAATTATTTTAAAATTCCCTTTATATTCCTCTCTGTGAATACAAAAATAGTCATCTCTACAGAAACTAACAAAAATTGCCTGATTCAAATTGCCTGATTGTTATAGGCAAAATTGTCAGTGTCATTTATAACATGTTCCTCTATAAAAGCAGTGACTGGCTTTGTTTAGTGAAATCTTGATAGCAGTTCAAAATCTGGCTGCATGTGATATCTGTAATTTATGTACCCCAGTAATAGCTCTCCACTAATATTCGCAACCAGACATGAAAGAAGCAAGTGAAAAAATGTTACATTCGGCAACATGGTAAATGTGTCACTTCAGGAAAAACAAGAAAGAATTAAAGATAAGTCACTACATACCCAGTTCAAATTTTTGGTGTTACATCAAAATGAAGTATGGGGTGGTGGAAATGGGGAACATTTAAAAGGAACGAGAATTCTCTGGGGGGAACAATAATTTACACATTGCCTAATGTTTTTTAAGCACAGTGGATGCCAATATGCAACATGACCATTAAAATTCATGTGAATTTTGAATCAATGTCAGTGAAATTGTTGCCATTCACTTCAGCAGTAAGTAAATCTGAACATCCTCCCAATATGGACAGTGTCCCTTAAAAAAAAATCTATTCGAAGATGAAATAATATTTTCCCTAGCTCTGTCAAAACAGTTCACAAAACACAGTTCTGAAATAAAAGCATTTTAGTCTTTCTTATAAAAAGATGTTTTTCTGAACTTCATGGAAAAACAGAACTAACAATTGCAACCACAGTTCAATGGGGAGAGATGGGAGGGGTGAAATTTTGATACATTCCTGAAATAGTATTGAGAATTATTAGTGAGGAGTCTTTCTCTGGAGTTGGAAAAGGGCAATACAGGAGAATTCTCCAGCTAATAGAGTGTATGACATAAAAAACCCAAAAGAGAGAGAAGTATCTAGATGTGTACTTTAAAGCAACATGAAATTTACCCCTGATATGAAACTGGGGAAAATATCACTGATGCTATCCACCTTCTTACTAGTTTTAAAATTTTTGCATTATTTTTTCTAGAATAGTAAAAGGATAATCAGCAATACTGTGGCAGACAATATAAAAGAATTATTTATACATGAGTAGAAATAAGAATAAGACCAATTAAGGATTTGCTTGCACTGACTGAAACTACAGATTCTTAGAGTGCACAAGAGACACATGTGCTCACATTTGTACATTTCTTCATCACTGATCAGGGGAATGTCTTAGTCCTGACCCTTCAGTGGTTCAAACTGAGGGTGAGGTAATTAAGAGAAACCAGAGCAATTTAGAAAGATTATGTATATACCCAGGTCTAATCTGGAAAGCAGAAATGTAATGATGAAATTGTTTACAGTCCAAATTACAGGTCAGTGCAAGTAGGAGTGATTTTCAGGAGTTAGAAGGCAAGTTATACTCATTTTGCTACTTTGATGCTCAGAATAAAGTTGATTCAAGGCAATTCATTATTATCATTACTTTTAGAAATAAGAGCTACCTATACTAGGCAATTTCCCCTTTAGGACCTGTTATTTGGAAGACACAGGTTTTTAATTTGAGGCAGTTTCTGCATAGATACGGTTCCAATTTTCTTCACTCATCTATGGGTTTTAACTTCTTTAATATTCAGTAGTATCAAGAGTATGCTGATGGGTTTTATTTTGCTGCTGTTATTAAGAGAAAGAGTAATGAAAGAGGTGTAAGGAAATGTCTAACTTTACTCCTTCTACTTTATATTGCTCTAGTTGCCTGCCACATCATTTTGCATTATGGGATTAAAAACTGCAAAAAAATTAAAATTGGTGAGTGGTGGTAAAGCAGCTCTTGCACTCCTGATATCTTCTAACATAATTGACCAGAGATGTAAGAGTAGCATCTCTGTAGAGTGTTCATAGAAATCTTTATTTCCACTGAGACAGTAACATGATTTTTGCAACAAGTGGTCAGATGTGTTTATGGCTTGAGGAACTTTGGTTTTTTCCCTTATTTCCTATGCCATGTTTTGTACTCTGAGATCCTGCATAGAACAGGCAAGTTGCCTGCATATTTCCTGAGAGACTTTATCATCATTTTTCTGAATCCTTTATTTACTCCACAGCAACTTTTAACAGCCTTCAGTCAAAAGTTGACGCTTCTTGTCTTCTATCCTGTATTCTTAATCATGCTGCTCTTTTACGAAGAGATAATAATAAGCACCTACAATTTTACCTCAGACATTTTGGTTCAGCTCCTGTATTAAATCTCTTTTCAAATAATCTCTGCCTTTCTATCAGGGGTTGTCAAGAGCAGAGTGATATTCCCGATGACTACCCTTCAGCTAAAATTTCAGTTTGTCTTTCACAATCCAGTATTTATAACTGATAATCCTCCCTGTATGAAAGCTTAATGTCTATGAAACTCTGCACTTTCTGGCTATGGGCACACAAGGCCCTAAGAGATCCTGGAATTCACTCAGTGTGTTTGTACAGGAAAAAAGAGAGCAATGCTTTCATGTCAGGGGGTGCTGGCAAGGCTGAGGTTCAGAGGCAAGTGCAATGTATTTACTCCCTCTCAGAAGCTGGGGCTGGGAGAGGAACTGTAATTTTACTGGGACTGGATCATTCCCCTTTACACAGTAGATGGCTTGAATCTGAACATGCAACCCATATTTTCTCCCAAAACTCTGAAATGCATGTCTTTTGTTTCTGATGCTCCTAAAAATTTACATGATTTGTTTGAGAAGTTTGGTTTTCCTGAATATATCTAGGTAAAAAGCATTAAATTCTGTACCATGCTGAGAGTAAATACATGATGTTTCTCTCCAAAACAGTGATGAGAAAATTAAAAAATTCAGCACTACTGTGGAACTTTATAAAAATATAAGCCAGCAAAACAGAAGCGAACACTATCAACATTTTTAGAAGTATTGAACTTAACAATATTAAGAAATAACTTTCTTAAAAGCCCTCCCATCTCTATTAGATTTTACTACTGATTTTTTAAATTTTGTTATTGGCACTTTAAAGTTTGTTTATCACAGTTAGCTCCCTGCCCAATATATTTTCAACTTTTTGAGATTTAGAAGAGGACTAAAATGAATAATTTTCTTTTCCTGGAATTGAGTGTAGGTGTATCCTGCATAAACAGTGCATAAATGTTTTATGAATCAGACCCTTAATTTTCACAATTTTTGAGGCATTTATAAGCATCCCTCTAAAATGAATAGCACTTTTCCTTACCTAGAAATAGAACAGAAATAATTTCACATATTACTTTCAGAAGCTTGGACTTTTAACTTCCAAATGCACTAAATGACTTCTGCAAAGTAAAATTGTAGGTTTATGCTTTCTTTTGTCTAAAGGAAGAGGAACAATTGTTTACATTTTAATTTATATGACAGTCTGCATGAAATTGTAGACACAAGACTAAACATCCTGCATAAAACTGATGTGTCAATACAAAGCTTCCAGACTGGCATTGTCAAGGTGCCTTGCAGCATTTTTGCTCAAAGCAGCACTACAAAAGAAGAAGTAGCTTTTCACTGAATTCCTGGGAAAGGGAAGTGGGAACGGGTATGAAGCTACCCACCTGCAAAGATCTGAAGTTAAATCCTAAATATCCTCTCAGGAACCCATCAAACAACTAACAACTTTTCAATAAAGCCAAGCATCTACTTTGAAGTCATTGTGATGAAACTCATTAAGGCCACAGAAGCCAAGGGTTAGTATCCTTTTAACATCAGCAAATTATGAACCTAGTCCCTTTAGGAAAATGGCTTCACAGCCTGATCCAGATCCTTCAGCTACACAGGAATGCACAGCCAAACAAACTGACTGTCACAATTGTTGGAAATGTAAATCTTGGTTTTAAATCTTTTATATACAGGCAGATTTTAGTGTAGTTTGAATTAACAAGGTGTGAACATACTTTGAATTCAAATGTGTATGTTGAAGTACTATGTAATCAGCTATCACTAGAGGAAACTACTTCTGGAATATATTATAAATCAGTTTTCTATTGTATTTTAGAGGTGTGTTCACCAATTATTTGTCTCCTACACTTAACTTCTATATCCATAATTGCTTATGCAGCAATATTTTTTTATCTAGTGGGTGTACAAAAGAGAAGAATGTCTCAGTGTGCTTTGGTCAGGTATTACGTCTCTTTTGAAACAAATCTTTGACTTTAGGTTCTCTTTAATATTAGTGGTAAGTAGAATTTGGGCAGATTATTTCAATAGACTTTAACCGCATTGGAAAGATGAATGCAAGTATCTTCCCAAATAAGCGTAGGAGATACTTTTGCATTAAATATACATCTGAAACAGAACTGTTTGTCATTGGAAGGCTTTATAGCCTGGTTTATCTGACTCTTAATTGTCCAGAGTCAAAATTTAATGTACTCATTTGCACTGAGCTACTACCTCTGTAATCATAATTTTGTATCAATGAAACAAATAAACTGTAGATAGTAATTTAGCTTAGAGTCTTGCCATAGGGGAAAAATCTGTTCCCATCCAATATTGTGACTGATCGTAATTACCACAAAATCTGGCCTGTGTCTTGAAGACATATTCCTAATGGAAGTCATAAATGTTGCCTTCTGAGCTATATTTCAGATTAAATATTGGTTTCTCTTTCTGATGGATCTTCAAGACCTTTATCAGCTCTGCTGGAAGCATCTTCATTCTCATTGTTTGTTAATGGTTCTGCTTCCTTTGGGTCAGCGTTCTTCTGTGCTTTCTGCTTCTCATCTTCTAACTTCTTTTCTTTTGCCAAAAGCCTGTAGTTGATGGCATTGCCAATGAACAACCAGATACTGGCCACAGTCACAATCACTCCGCAGACAAAATACATGTACTTATATTCACCAGTAACATCTACTAACCAACCTGAAATATAAAGATGAGAGAAAAAGAGCATTTAGACTAGGATACCAAATATAATTCACATCTTTCCCTTGGAGAAACATCTATATATTTTTTTGATTTTGAAGTTGGAACAGAAACGCATTTTCAACATGTTAAAGTTGTCTAATATAGACAGTGAAGCTCTTAAAAAAACCCTGTCAAGATAGCAATTGCCATTGAAGACACTGACAATAATAAAATATTGAAGAACAAAGTAAGTAAAGCTTAATGAATAATGACAGTCTTTCAGCTCTTTTATTTTCATTCTTTCATTGCCTTATTATTTTATTCACCTCCTAACTGTGTTTCCTATTGTTTGGAGTGACAGTCTGACACTCACTGAGGCTGCATAAAGACAATAGGATGAAGAGGTATGTGGCTTTTTAGGTTGCTGTCTCTGTGCATCAGCTGGCTGCTTTTCACATTTACTCTCCTATGACTGGTGAAAGAGATGGAAAGGCTTCTCCCTTCAGCCATGATGCTCAACTGCTGAGTTTTAAACTCTGAGCCCTGTACCTAAAATTTAGATTCAGACCTCTGAGATTAAATTTCTTTATTACAAGGAGAGTAAAATATAACACTTCCAATTTATGAGACATTCCTTCTAAATTTTCCCAACTCCTAAATTAACATTTGTACTTATCCAAGTATTTAGCTCTGAACTTTTCTAGACTATAATTGAAACTCACAGGGTAACCTGCACACTTCAATTTAGTATGTATTTAGATGCTTTTTCTGAGTTGAAGACAAAATGCCAGCCTTTTCACCTGACACACATTTAAAAGCCATGAAATTATTCCAGACTTTTTTTTCACAAACCTAGTATTAGAACAAACTCAAATAGCATTGCAAGTGTAAATTCACTATTACTGTAAATAGTGCAATCTTCTGATTTTTATCAATTAGCAGTCTAATGAAAAATATGTTTAAAAACAAATTTCTGAATTAGAAATGCTTCAGCATACTATTTTAAAACATATGAACTAGTAAAAAGTGGAGCTTAGCTTTTCCATATGTTTATCACCTTTCTTGCCTTTGTTTAATAAATTATATCAATCATTCATAGTGTTATAGCACAAAAAAATGTTTTTCAAAACTCCTGGAAAGTTAATATATTGAAGAATAAATAACTGTGTAAGCTACTGCTCCATAAATATTAGATTTAATAACTTTTGAGTTGATACTGATTTCGGAACCAGACTGAAAAGGCTGGACTCCAGCGGTTACAGGCTCAGACCCTCCACTAGGTGGCACAGAAAGAGTCTGTGTGAGGATATATTTTGCTCTACATTTGCCAAAGTGGATTTGTATGTTAAATGACGAGAAAAATATGGAATGCCTTTAGAAGTATTAAAAATTTACTTGTACAAATACTATTTTACTGAAGTGAGTGGAATTGTTTTGACATATTCAGAATTGCACACAACAATGCTATTTTCATAGAAATATTGACAGTAATCTGAAGTACTTTGGTATATATAAGTTCTTTTAGACACAATATTGCTGACTTCTGAGGCAGTGCTAATGTGGGTACAGTATATGTTCATAAGACTGGCAATCTCACTATCATTATATTGTCGCATTGTTGGAGTTATACTGCAACACACACACCAAGACACATACCAACATTTCTCAATAAATCTGAGCATCTATTTTTTTTAATCTCTTATATCATCAGAAATCTTGATAATATAAAGCTTACTATCAGCATTCCTGAACACAGACAAAAAAAAAGCTAGCAAAGGGAAAATATTCTGAAAAGAATTTTGGAAAATACTCTTCATTTTTGCTGCTAGAGCCCCAGTGTTATGAATACAGTCTAAGTGATACACCTAGGCTCCCCTTAAGCTTTCCTTACACTTGAAAAGAGAAGTTGGCAACACTGACATCTTTCAGTCAGGTCATCCTCTGAATTGCCTTGTCCACACCTAGTGGCTATAGAAACAGGCTAGAGGACTGACTGTGAGCAGAGCTGGGGTGTGAAATCATGCCAGGGCCCAATGCTCCACAGCACCCTGATGGAATGCCATCATGTGGATTTCAGGCACTGTGCCTGAAATGCTGAGCTGGCTGTGCTCCTTCTGACACTTTCCTGTTAGTTTTTCCTCTCTGGAAATGCCAATTCTCTCTGTTTAGATAAATTAAAGTTGTTTAAGCAAGCTTAAATGAACACTCTTCAATCTGCCCCTAGGTTGGAGAAAAGTAACTGATGTAGTTATTCTTTACTATCAGGCTGTAACGGTACATTTCTAGTCACAGTGAAAACATTAAATAACATTAAGAACAATGTTTATATTAATTCAATGTTACATTGCAAGATTATGCTGTAATGTCTGAAAAAATGGTAATAAATAGATTCTTACCTCCTAAAGGAGGGCCTATGAGCACAGGGCAACATTCCACAATGGTGACAAGTCCCACTGCACTGGAAAATCTGGCAGCTCCAACAAGGTCCATCAATGTCTCAAAAAGAACACTGCTAACCATTCCAAACGCAAACCCAAAAAATACAGCATATATCACCAAGCCAGTGTAATTTTTTGCCAGAGGGCACAAGATATGACAGACGCCATTGTACATGACAGCAAAACTAAAAAAATACTGAATCTTTGGCCGGATAAACCTGGAGTTTGCAACAAGTCCCATGGAAGGCCTAGCAAACATGTCTACAAAAGCTAAAATAGAGAGCAAAAAGGCCGCAGAATATTCATCAATTCCCTTGTGCTTGGCATAAGGAGCCAAGAATACTATTGGAGCAAAGAAACCAATAAACATAATGACATTTCCTGACAAATATATCAGAAACCCTCTGTGTTTGAAGAGGGACAGATCTAGATACTTATTCATAGTTTGCCAACAGGACTTCTTGTTGTTTTTGTGCAAGGCAGAATCTCCTGTGCCTTTTTCAACATCTTTTTTCACAGGAGGGACTTTTTTTGGTCCAACAGGTCTCATAAGTGACCCAGCCACACAGCAGTTCAAAAGAAGTCCTCCCAGAATAAGAAAGCTTCCTTTCCAGCCAAAAGCATTAAAGAGGAATTGATTGAGAGGTGCCAATGTGCTCAGAAACACTGGACTTCCAGCCATTGCCAACCCATTAGCGATGGGACGCTTCTTATAGAAATACTTGCCAATCATGGTCAAAGCAGGCTGTAAGTTGAATGCTAAACCCAGACCTAAACAACACATAAAAGACAATATATATTATTGTAGGTCATGCAGTGAAAAACACATCCCACTTCTTTCAAGTTAATTTTAAAACGACCAGTATCTAATCCAGTGATCCTCAATATAGAAACAAACTAGTATCAGAGAATGAAATACAGCCTCAGTGCTGTCTGTGAGTGTTAATACCATGTCAGGGTGACATTTGGTCATTGTCCCCTGTAGTGCTGCCTTTTGTGTTTCAGCAATGATACAGGCAGGGGAATCACATACAGAAGAATGATGGTATCAGTGCCTTGACTCACCATTTTTATATTTGCTAAAATATAATATAATTTTTTCTTGGCTCATTTAACAAAAGTTATTAAATGTCACCTCAGCTACAATGAATGTAGGGTTTATTTAAATGCATAAATCTCCTAATTTCTTATTTCCAGCCCTAATTAAGATCTAACTTGGCTGCAAAACTAGAGCATAAAATGGCAAATTATTTTCCAGCACATTCAGCTCTCCTTCCCTAGGTCACGATTAAGGAGTTGTAAAGCACACATGCGGGAGCAGACCACCCACCCACATCAGCTGAGTGTATAAACTGAACCTCTAGGCCTGCTCTCTGTATTAGACATCTAAGCCATAAACTCTGCTTGATGATACAGGAGAGAAGCTTTCTTCCTTGATAGGCCCATTCCCAGACTCTGACTTTGCTCTTTCAGTAGGCATCAAGTTTAGGATGTCAAAAATAAGAGTTTTAAGGATTAGTCACTGAATAAAAAAGGACTTCTTTAGTCTCAACATAAAGGAAGATAAGCCTGAATATACAGGTATTACCCATTTATTAGCTGCTAATATTTCACCTCTCCTTCCTTATTCTGTGAAGGGAGTTTAAAAAAACCCCACAGCTTTCAATAAGGAGATTATTTAGTTAACTGGGATTACAATAACTTTAAGTCATTGCTTTAGCAATATCTAGGACTTTGATAGATGATTGTGAATAATTTTATTTGGTGATTGACCCCGGGGCATTTTAAACAGAAAACTATTGGACTGCAAGTTGTTATACTTTTCTGTGAGTGTATGTGTATGTACAAATCTACAGAAAGCTGGGACAAGCTTTCACAATTCTTCTAGAATTTGGCTAGCCTCTGCCACCATGTTTGCAGTGCAACATGATTGAAAGATAAAACATTGAATGTGAAATTGTGCACAAATGAGTGTAGTAAGTGCTGTCATGAGCCAATCAATTTTTTGTACTATAATTATAGTGTAATATAGGAAAGTACATACATACATACAGCATTTATTGCATAAATTCATCAGTTGTTTTTGAATTGTCCTAAGACGTAATTTAACATCATATCAGTTAATTAAAAGGACAGTTCAGGCAGCTGAAATTAACTGATCTTACTACCTTCTTGGATTGCATCTGTATATGCAGAATTTTTTGATCAGTGAGGCTCATTTGCAGAATGATATTAGAAATAGTTTGATATAACATTATATAATATAACCTTTTAAACAGCACTCTTACCTCCAACCACACCGATACATATATACAGTTCAAGGACACTATTGCAGAACGAGGATGCGATCATTCCAAAAGAACACAGGATACCCCCTGCTATCATCACAGGCCGGCTACCGTACTTATTCACCAAAATGCTGCTTATGGGACCTGTTGGTAGAAAGAAAATGCAATTTCAGGTAATAGGTTACTCTGCCTTTGTATTTACAACATGTTGGAATGCTTTCTTCTTCCATCACAGAAAATGTTAAACTGTTTCTATACCAATCTGTCTTACAAACACTCTGTGAGTTTGCAGACACAAGACTGGATGTGGATATACTGCTTCCATGACAATATAAATATTGATTAGTTATGGAGATGGATAAAAAGATTAAAGACATCAGACAAGCAAGAGGGATTGTTACAGTTCATGAACAATCAATACCAGGATCGGTCAATGGATGTTTTGAAAGTGCAAGGACTGAAGGATTTCAAGTATGAGACAGGCATCAGAACTCCACAAATCAGGAGGAACCTCCAAGGAAGCAGACTAAAATTACTAAATACTGCAGCATGTCCTGCACCCCTACTTAGAACCACATATAAGCTTAAAAATATTGCCAAATCAGAATATAAACCTCTGGCTCCTGAGGTTTGCTTTCCCTTACCTCATCAAGAGGGGAGTGTTAATGGGCAGTAAGATGACTATAGGCTGTCTAGCATAAAAACCCATGTGGTTTAGCATAAAAACCCATAAACTTTTAAAATATTGCTATAGGTCCATTTTTCAGTTTCAACTGCAATTCAGTTTATGGTATAATTACATCCATACTAACCAAACAGCTAGTGTGCAATTTAGCATGACATACATTATATGTTTTTGAACAGCCGTGGCTAGAATAGATGGTGTGCTACATATCAAGATTAAGAGGTTGTCAAAGCTCTTTAGGTAAACCTGTACAGCATCTGATTGCACTATATTTGGCTCAAACCATTACAAATAGTCTTGCTTCTGCAATAACAAAAATTATCCAATACAAAAATTAAAAAAAATAAAAGCAAAGAACCCAAAAACCTCAATATCATAAGAAGCAATGCATTTCAAACTTAAGGTAGAGCAGGCACCTAGCACAAAGTGGAATGCCTTAATTTGCACCTGAGTTCACTAAAAGTTACTCACTACACTGGTAACAGTTTTAAGTCTCTGTTTTTATAAATATCTAAAGGAATAAATGTTGGAAACTTCATGCAGTGAAAAGCCAAATCCAATGAAATTTAAAAGTGAGCTTTTATAGGCAAAGCTATATTTTAGACACCACTCTTTGAATTATTCTAAATGTATTAGAGAATTATTATTGATAGACTGCAAATGTATATAATTACTATATTTATTTTATATTTTATTTTATATTTATTTTAAATAATCAGTATTTGCATATACACAACAGAAGTCCTAAGAATATGCCAAATGATCAATTTTTACCTTATTTCCTTACAGAAATAAGCTTCTACAATAGAGCTGCCCTGTGCCTGCCTGTCTTTTCTAATAGCTCGTTAATACAGAGATCAGCTTGAAATGAACTTGACTGGAAAGCAAAGATTTGAGAGATATTTGGATCTTAGTTCGTGTATTCATTAAATAGCTTGAGTCCCAAGGAGTCTTAAGCATAACTGTATATTGAAGCCAACAGACTTAAACATCCACAGCATGGAATGAACACCTAAATAGACAACAGCTCAGGGATTTATTAAAAGACTTTAGAACACTTATGAAGCACTAAAACATTTAACTGGCAGTTTACATGAAAACATAACTAACATGCCTTTATTTCCATTTGAGGGGAACTACTAAGCAGAACTGTAACAAGCAAGGTTCCCCTTTGAGACCATATGAAGAAATCAGTGAAAAATGGAAAAGCACTATTTTTTTTTATTTATAGAGCTATGTTTGGAAAATCAGTGGTCGGGCTTATGTCTGAGTTAGAGAGCAAGCCCTTTTGCAATATGTAAGCAACAGAAATAATTTCTCTGAGTAAATAAAAAAAGACCTTTTTAACTGGAAATCTCTTTCTTACTCATAGCAAAAATTTTCATCCCGGTATCAAATAATAGTTATAAGTTTGAAAATAAATAAATGAATCTAAGGCAAGTAAAAAAAAAATCCAATTGTTACTGTTAAACACAGTAACAGTATTCACTTAAGAAATATCAAAACAATGATTTTTAGAATTCTTCAAAAAAGTATTTCCCAGTTCTTCTTCCTATGATGATATGGAAGTATTTACAAAATTGAAAATGAAAAATTTATTTACTATTTGTTAACAGACAGCTCCTTACCAGGAACAGGGAAACTGCATCTCTGCAGATCTTCACTGTGTTAGTTAGGCTGGGACTTTAAGTTACAGCTTTCCAGATCAAACACGTAATGTTAGCTTCACCTACAAGGCCTAATAGCTGAACTCAAACATGGATGTATTAATTTAGATAAGTTGTCTAAGCCTGACTCTAGACTTTCAAATGACATAAATCTGGAATGAATGATGAATTTAAGAACCTTTTAAACATAACACTCTCTTTGAGATGTTTTCTTTAAGTTAATGATGTGTACTTACCACCACAGCTCCACTTAATTTGAGATGTTCTTTACATATATTCCAGTATTTTCGCTTAAAATTTGTGCATGTGGGAAATATTAATTGTTCTACAAGCCATAAAGCTAGTTTAAGCTCCCTAAATTATTCAGGAGCTCTTACAATGTGATAAGTAGGTTAAACATTTTATTCTGGCATCTGTGAATACAATTGGCTATGAAGTCTCATAAAATAATGCATACTCATACCTTAACATAGATGATTCTGTATAAACTCCAGCTGTTTGCCTGTCATCATATGTTATATGCCTTGTACAAATTTCACGTCACTTCTAACATTTTTTTTATTTAAGCAATATTCATGTGCTATATTCCCTGTGTATTCTTTCCATTTTGACAAAGGAAGATTAAGCTGTTTAAATACTATAACACTGCCAAAACCTTGCTACACATTAATGTATGTTAATGCACTTAAGGACTGCTGGATCTCTGAATCTACTTTCCCGCAGCCTGAAGTAACTGCGTAACAGATGTTAAGTCAGGAGACCCACAAGAATATTTACTCTGGTCTCTCCCTTAACACCCACAAACCATCAACCACAAAAGATTATATACTCCCTAAACCAGATTTAAGACCATTATTATAATTTGCTAACACTCTCACAGCTGTATTTTTGCTTTATATCTTTCTGTTTTGGGCAAAGGACCAGGCTGTGAGAAGGTTTAAGACAGCAGCTGTAACCTGTGCAACTGAAAAACACTTTCAGGAATGGTTGTGCTTTATAAGACAAGAAAAAATAGCCACTTTTCTCATTATTTGTCACTATGCCAAGGAAAAAGTAGCAAAAGTCATTTCAGCTGTGTGAGTGGATATGGGATCATGCCTTTTGGAGCTGTTTATGATGTTTCATACAAAGTCTACAATACTGTGACACCTCTGTTCTGTTTCAATGGCTGAAAAGAGCATTTACTTGCACTTGTGCACACAGAAGTTGTGGATGCTGAGAGCAGGCTTAGATTAGATGTCATGAAGAAAATCTTCCCTGTGAGGCTGATGAGGTGCTGGAAGGGGTTGCCCAGAGAAGCTGTGGCTGCCCCATCCCTGTGAATGTTCTAGGCCCGGCTGGATGCAGCACTGAATGGTCTGGTCTAGTGGCAGGTGTCCTATCTGTGGCAGAGTGGTTGGAACTAAATCATACCATTAGTCATAGAATGGCCTAGGATGGAAGGGACTTTAAAGGTCATTTAATTTCAAACTCTTTAAGGTCATTTATGAAAAGTCTCTCGCCATCCTTCCTGCAGGCTCCCTTCAGGTACTGGAAGGCCACAATTAGGCTGCCCCACAGCCCTCTTTTCCATGCTGAACAATCCCAATTCTCTCTATCATTCCTCACAGGAGAGATACTCCATCACTTTAATCTTGGTGGCCTCCTCTGGACTTGATCCAACAGGTCAATATCCTTCCTGTGCTGGGGTCTCACAGAGGGATGCAGCACTGCAGCTTGCAGAATATAGGGGCAGAAAAGAGCAGAGCAGAGAGGAACCCCCTCCCTCCCCTGCTGCCCACGCTGCTCTGGATGCAGCCCAGGACACGTTTGGCTCTCTGGGCTGGGAGTGCCCATGGCTGGGTCATGTCCAGCCTCTCCTCCAGCAGCACCCCCTGAGTCCTTCTCAGCAGGGCTGCTCTGATCCCATCCCCAGCCTGTGCTGGTGCCAGGGTTTGTCCCCATCCAGGTGCAGCACCTTGCACTTGGCCTTGTCAAACCTCATGAGATTCCCACGGGCCCACTGCTCAAGCCTGTCCAGGTCCCTCTGGATGGCATCCTGTGCTCCAGGTGTGACAACTGCACCACTCAGCTCAGTGTCACCTGCAAACTCACTGAGGGTGCACTCGATCCCTGCACCCCTGTCATTAATGAAAGTATTAAATATTATAATTTATTATAATAATAAATAAGGTCCCAATGCACACCCCTGAGAGACAGCATGTGTCACAGATGTCCATCAGGACTCTGAGCCATTGACTACTACCTCTGGATATGGCTGTCCAACCGATTCCTTATTCAGCTACAAGTCCACTCATCAAGTCCATCTCTTCCCAATTTAGAGACAGGGATGTGGGGGACTGGGTCAAAGGATTTACAGAAATCCAGAGAGGTGATATCTGTAAACCTTCCCTTGTCCACTGATAAAGTCACTCCATCATGGAAGGCCAGTAGGTTGGTCAGGCAGGACTTGCCTTCAGTGCAGCCATGCTGGCTGTCCTGAATCACCCCCCTGTTCTCCACGTGCCTTAGCACAGCTTCTAGGAGGAGCTGTTCCATTAGTCCTAGTTTGATTTCTCACTGCTGTAATACAGAGATATAATTAGAGATCACTCTGTAATTTGTTTCGCATACTGGCAGTGCATTTATGCTTCTTATTTTGCTACCTCCGTTAATTTTAGTATGGAACTAGAGATAAACTTTCCTGATGAAAAAGGTAATTTTTTTTAACATATATTGACAATGTCATTACAGTGTTCATAGTGTCATCGACCCAAAGCAACATGAAATGACTCAGACTGAACAATATGACACTTATTTAAATGAATTGCTGAAAGAAGTTGAAAATAAATGTAATAATATTCCAAATTGCACTAATGTTACATTGTAGATTGCATCCTGTCAAGCAGTTTAAACACATTTTCAGCCATCTGCTCTGCAGAGTCAATGCAGCTGTCCTTCCAGTCAAGGTTTATCTTTTATTTCTGTTTCCTACAAGGCTGGAAAAGCCCAAGGAGCTCCAAGAATTAATATTAGTATAAATTCTTTGCTAAGATCAGTCCAACTTTTTTCTCTTTTTTTTTTTTTAATAAAATATGAAGTGCACTAATGAAAACCCATTCAATCACAAAGGCTTTAAGAAAGTATTTAGTACTGCTAATGGAATATTCAGAGGTAAAGCAACTCAAAATGCTTAAAAACTTAATTAACTTGGAAAATATTTTCAAAATACACTGCTTTTCTCAAGCAGGACTAAATCAAAATACTATGCATTCTGTGACAGTTTTATCTCTCATTCAAAATCCTTTGGTTAAATTCTTTTAGTACTCTTGGACAGGCTTTAGACAGAAAAAAATATTAAAAAGTCATGCAACTATTTTTGTGTTATTTTTTAGTTTTGTAATCTTTATCATGTTTCTGGGAATGGTAACCAGAATTTCTGACATATCCTGTGCATACCAGCAATGAAGTAAATTAGTTCAAAAATCATTGAAAAGTTTTCTCTGCAGTTCCTCTGTGCATTTGGCAGCATTTTATTTTTTCTATTTCATATAACATTTACAACTGGCTGCACTGATTCCATAAACCCAGATAACACCATATCCTTGACAGAAAGCAATGAGCAAAAATGCTCTTGCAGTAAATGCTACCTAACAGAAACGTGTAACATCGAGTTAGGGTTGTTAGACTATGAGCTAGGAGAGCTCAGCATCTGAAAGCTCCAGCTGCCAGGGAGGACGCAGTCAGCTGCTCAACCATCCACCACACTTTGCTCTCCACTTCCCCTGCTCTTAACTACACTTCCTCAGTATCATCACTCTCACTTGTATTATTATTTTCACTTGTGTCCTGAAGGAGCCTTGTATTCTATAACGTTTTTATCTTTTGATCTCTAATGAACATTAATTTGATCTTCATCTGTTCCTTAGGAGGTTTATAAGGAATGCAGTAATTGTGAGTGTGAGGAGCCTGACTGATGGATTAACTCTGGCTCCTTCCTCATGGTTCCTCCTCCCAAAAAGGTTACACCTGCAAGTTTTGAAGAGAAGAGCTCAAGTCAGAAACATACATGTCTGACTGCAAAATAAGCTGCCTTTTCCTGAAATGTTCAGGAGAAACGAAATAAGCGATCAGTTGTGCTGGTACTTGCTCTAAATGTATTGCTTTTATGGAGGAACCACAGACCCTTGAGCTGCTTTGGTATTTTGTGTTTTTCTAGCGTTACATCAGAGACATGAATCAAGGCTTTACGTATTTTGATTAAAACTCTTGTTTGGCTTGCAGGTTTTTTCTGGTTTGTTAGGATGTAAACATGTATGGAGTTATGGACCATGTAATTTAGAAAATGTCTTCAAGTCAGCAAATTGCTCTATATCTATGAATTTTAAAAATTTGGAAAAATGCCCAGTTTTCAATCACGGAGTAGTCATGCTGATTATTATTTACATGGATACGTATCAATGCTTTATATTAATTACATTTTGCATGTTCTGCTGCAGAGTTTTTTTCATAAAAGGCTAAAACACTTGATCACAATGCAGAAAACTTGAAGATAAATTATGACATTTCTTTTGAAATGAGCAATATGAAACTTCTTCATATTTAATAGGAAATGAGTGTAATTGTATGAGTTACTGAACACAGCAGATTTCAGAGACATATATGGTCACTGACTAAAAAAACCTTTGGCCCAAAATTAAGTGCCCAAATTTCACATCTTTATTATGAAAAGAAATAAGATGTAGAAAAATACTTCAGCATTTTTTAAAACTTTCGTTATATTTGGTTTCCTGTTACCTTCAGTATTACTGAGTAGACTGAAGCCCATGCATAGATATTTTCAATAACTAGTCTTTCGACTTAGAAAAAGGCAAGAAACAATAAAGAAAAAAAGAGGGAACAAGCTAATTACGAGATGGAACACAAGCACTCATAAGAGAATTGTATTTAAACAGAGACACTGTAACATCAAGCACATATTTTTCCAACAGCCTACATAACTCTGTAAAGGGAAATAGCATCAGGGCATGATATGTGCATTGCAAATAATCTTATCAGAAAAATGTTTATTTCTTCATAGAAATCCAAAGCAACCAGCTAGTAACTTGAGCATGTAGTGTATCAACATGAAGATTAGAAAATTCAGTGGCAAATAATGAGGCACTGGGAAAAATCAATGAAAGTTTTCTGCAGAAGACAATGAATTTTAAAGCTAAGTATTTAACAGCAGTTAAGTCCTCAGGATGTCATAGGCTTGCATGAATCTAAATCTAAAAGAGATTTTTGACTCAGAATATGTGTTGGGGATTTCATTTCAATAATATTAATGTCAAATACACAATGAATCTGTGCATTAAAAGTTACTTGTCCTTCAAATGAAAAACCAAACAAGGACTTATACACTATTCCCCCCTGGAAATACAGTAAAGACAATGCTACTAATATATAAATATTAGTAAATGTGATTATCTACAGCAGTATGCACTATACAAGGCAATAATAAATTAAATTTCCATATCTTTCAGGGATTCATTTGGAATTTCATGAGGCATAACTCAAATATTCTCATGAAAATGAGTAGTGGGTTTTTTTTTAAGAGGTATCATCTTCAGAGTGTTATCCTTCTGTCTCTGTAGATGGCTGAAATAAAAGGCTAAGTTCAATTTGGTAATATCTGTGTTTGAAACTATCTCATTTCTGAATATTTAAAATAAACCCTAATAGATCTACTTTGAGGGAACAAAGGGAAATTAGTAATGAGAAACTAGAGGTTTATTTATAGCTGACCAGTATTTCTATCTAATAGTTTTTCTGTCTCAAACTTATTTAAAAACTGCTATACCCAGACATGGAGACTACATACTCACACAAATACAAAACAAAAAACCCCAATGCTTTCCCTCATCTGACTGATGGACTCAGTGATAAAAATGGTGTTTTTTTCCAGGGATAATAGATGGTACTTATTCCATTTATAAGTATTTTTAATTTCTGAACTCACTCTTTCACTTTCAAAGAACTCAAATATTTCTAATTGAACACATGGTGTTTAGTACTTTGTGCCTTTTCAAAGCAGGTTATAATTTTTAGCTACCAAACTTGTCTTTACAGCTTGCTAACTGTGAACCAGATGGTGAAACACGTTCTATATATTCTGCTGTTACAAAGGGAGGGGGCAAATTTCTGCAGATCATAACACTGAAAAAAAAATACAGAGGTTACACTACACCTCTGTAAAAATTAAAATTACAGCAACTTGAAAATTAGAGATATGTAGTTAATCTAAGAGATAAGTGTTGGGAACTAAAAAAAAGTCCAAAAAATCCCCCAAAAAAAGACAAAATAACCAAGCTGAAGAGTTAATGCAAATATTTGTTTTAATTCCTCATGGACATTTTTCCTAAACTATGTTATTAAATAGTTACAAAGGTTTTTCTTCTTTTCTTTCTTCTTCCTCTTTGGGAAATAGCTGCCTTTTCGAAAAATATGTCTATATGCACATGTGAACAAAATATTTGCAAATGTTCATTACTCACCACCTTCCATTAATATTCCCTATTATCATTCATTGTTTTTATACCCCTACTTAAAAATCCCTGGCTACTTTTCCTGGAAACAAAATAATACTTTGTCAATTCTGCCTAGCAGAATTTCAGAGAGCAAAAAGTCATAACAAATACAACAGCCCAGGCTATTGAGTAGTTTTTAGGAATGTAGGATATATTCTCTCCAACTCAAACCAGTACATTTTTCAGATAATGCATTCACACTGAAAAATTCAGCCAATTTCTGTTAAGATTAATACTGTCATTTGGATTTCTCTGTCTTCTACAAATTGCCCATCATAATAAAGTTCATATAATATCCCATTTCTATCCTGCATCTCATTCTGATGTTTATTTATTTTCTTCCAGAATGATATTATATCTACCTCAACTTGGAAATGATTCCATATATACTGTTACAGGCAATAATACGTAACTTCAGAGAAAGCAAAAGGCTCTTGCTTCTTCTCAGTTGCTCCTTTATAATATTCCTTTCTGCTCTCAGTTTTGCACTGTATAATTAAACTTCAAATTGAAAATACTGAATCTATTACCTATGATGTTTCTCTGGACCACTTACTGTGAATTATGGATCATGAGTGGATCATTAAATCTCATCTACATACTTAGAATAAATGTGATGAGAAGTATAAATCTGGATGTACGTATTTATAACTTGGAAGTGTCCAGAGAAGTCATCATATTTAGGTCACTGCCAATAACATTGTAAGATTATTTCCAAATGTACTTAAGACATTAGTATCATCAGGTTTAAACTCTTATTTTATGGAAAAAAACCCCAAANTATAGTTCCTTGTGTGCTGAGGGAACGGGAACAGAGAAAAGGGAAAAGTGAGGGGAAGAGAAAGGACAAAAGAAAAAGAAGGGGGAAGGGAATTTACCACTGTTTTGAAGATATCATATAAAATGGGAACTAAGCATTCTCATTAATTTTTGGCACCTATTTAGAGTGTAAGTGCAGACAGTGGTAGTGTATAAATAGGATAATACTAAACACCGAAATTACATTTTTCCAACTGTTTTTCAAAATACTTTCAGTTGCTAATTAAAACTTAGACTCTTTGTGGAGCTTAATTTGCTTGGTTTTTTCTCCTGTTTTCAGACAAGTGAAAAAATATACATGCTTATATTGAGAAAAATCTGGTAAATTATAAAATTATATGTAAAGTAATAAAGCACTGACTATTTTTCTTCCTGGTCAAAAAGACTAAAAGCAATATAAAATGTTAAATGCCTAGAAACATGAAGAAAAAAAAATCAGCAGCCAAAAGTCATAAAAATAACTCTTGATCAAAACCAGTAATAAGATTTATGTGATGTTTTTCACTTTTTCAACGCATTTTCATTGCAACTCTGCTCAAATTAGTAGCTTTTATTACACCCTAAAAGAAGCAAAACCTTGAGGACAACTCAGTCAACATGTAGAAAATTCTGAAAGTGCCCCAACCCAACCATTCTATGAGCCTATGATTTCCAATTTGTTTAAATTTAAGACAACCTGTATTTAACTGCTTTCTAAAAATAATATTCAGTACAATATTTACTGAATAATCAAGAACTTGAGTGGTTGCTAGTGTCTTCTCTCTTCATTCTATTTTCCTTACATTTCTCTAGCCTTTTACAGCCAAATACATGTCTCAGAATAACTATATCCAATGAAATTGAAGAAGTCAGATACATTTTTTTAGATCTTTACATCTGAGTAGATGTCAGTTTATCTTTGCATATTCCCATACCCATCTCACATATGTTTTCTCATCAGAGCTGAATTTGCCATTGAACTGTCACTTTTAGATTTCCATCTACTTTAGAAAAAGCTTTACTTGATTCACTTTTAAATTTTTAAATTGTTCTTTGTGTAGAGTCATATGCCATTTATTTTGTGGGCTCAATCAAAATTAGCACAAATCAAAATGACCAAGTTAGGAGTGAAAGAGTCATGAAAATTTAGTAGAAAAAGTCTGGGACTTGGACAGACAAAAAGAAATATCTTATGGGGGAACTGGAGAAAGGTCATTATGGCATTTGTATTTTGACTGGACTAGAGAGGAAACAACATTCATAAAATTCTCTTCACAGTCCTTTCCCTTGTAGCAGCAGAGGCTGCACCTCCATAGACAAGATTTTCTGAAAGTGTGTGGGAACAAAAGCCTAGAATGCCTCTACTTACATGAACAAGGAGTATCTGAGCTCTGCTTCAAAAAGCAACATAAGGAGGCTTGCTTGGTGACCCAGGCCCATCTTCTTGAAGATAGTATTTGTGTGG
This sequence comes from Thryothorus ludovicianus, assembly GCA_013397245.1. Classification (NCBI taxonomy): domain Eukaryota; kingdom Metazoa; phylum Chordata; class Aves; order Passeriformes; family Certhiidae; genus Thryothorus; species Thryothorus ludovicianus. The sequence goes on from VZTB01005008.1 coordinate 143,573, forward strand.
CTTTTGAACAAGGAGGGGTTTTTTTACCTGCTGTGAAGAAATAAAACAACCTGCCACTGGCAGAAACCTTATTCTCCATCTAGTAATGTGAAGCAGCTTCCTTCTAATGACTGCGATGCATCATAAATTCAAAATAAATTAGTGCCCATTAAAATAAAGGTTTTTCATGATTTGTATTACTGATACTGCCTAAGCATCATGCATTTCTAGTGTCACCTTTCAACTAAAGAATTATGTTGACATTCTTCAGTAGGAACATATTAAAATAATCCAATGAAATATACCTACTTCTGCAAAGATTTACCATGTGTGCCTGTGAGGAGAATATTACTGACATTTATTGGGGAAAGTAATATGTTCTTCCTACAGGAGGAACTATGTTTCTTTAGTAAGTTTTAATACAGCTTACTGGAAAGAAGTTGGTCAGGACTTTGACTAATCTAGGCAATGTATATATATAAACACCTTGTCTGGTAATTTTTTTATAACATCAGGTGAAATAATCTGGAAGAAATTCCATAATACAAATTTGTTCTTGTCTTAAACCCATTTGCCACTTCAGCTCTGGTTTTCTAAGCATAGGGTCAAGTGCTTTGCACTCAGCTTACTGTTTACATTTGAGTAAGTAAATATGAAGAGCTTCTAAATCACAATGGCAAATGTAACCTTGCACACTCTTCCCACAGGTATAAATTATGGTGCTGTGTAAAAGACAAGAGAATCACTCCCACATGTATTATGTAGCATGCTAGTTGATTTTTAAGGAACAATTCCAAAAATAAAAACAAGCATTGCACGAACCAAATTTATGCTTTACCATCAATTTTATTCCCAAGCTGAAATAAAAAAATTCAAGCCTCAGAATTTTCAGTTAAATTAAAACTCTTCAAAAAAGTCACTCTGAAATATCTCTAATGTGTTCAGCCATATAAACACATTAAAATATAACAGTGTGGCATTACTATGAACCAATTCTTCCTCTTAGCTCAAAACAATTACAAACAATTTTTTCAAGGTTATTATGCATCATATTGCATTTCATTACCAAATTCATTCTTAAGAAACTTGCAACTCTAGTTTCTTATTTTAGTATGAGCCCAATGTGTTGCTTATAAACTGTACATGCAGTCACCTAACACACACTGAACCTCTCTCTGAGATGAACTGCCTCATCTTATTCTGTGAGCTGTAGTCCCCCGAGTGATTGCTCATGAAAAGGAGCATGAGCCCTTAGAATCATCCCTAGTGTTGACCACATTCTCCTCTCATGTAAGAATTATACAATTTCAGGTCACTACCTTGATGTGTTTTGTTACAGCACTGTTGTTTCAGTGAATAATCCTTACAGTCACAGTGCCTGATTCTTGACTTTTCAGAGAACTTTGCAGCTTTTTAACTCCATGGAATCCAATAAATAAAACTGAAATTAGGAGAATCATACTTAAGGTCAAATTGTACTGTGTCCTTAGAGTTTTGGTTTCCATTTATGAAGCAGAAATAAGCTTACTAACAAGTAAATCAGATGTTTTATCCAATGATTACTTCAATAAAGTGAATACCACCAGCTTTGCTTAAATCCTGTAAATCTTCAAAGCTAGCATTCTATATTTTATTTATATTTTATTTGGGGAAAAATATGAATCATTTATGGATCATATCTTTTTAAGGTGAATATAAATAAAAATGAGATTTTAATGAATGTCTCTGGAATCACTTAAGTCACTGAAGGTACACTGTCAAGAAATCTTGATGTTGCAAACACATCTAAGGATGAACATATTTGCATAAATATATAAACATGTTTATTTGTTGACTTTAGGTAGGTGAAAAAAAATAAATTAACTTTGAACTTTATGAGATCACTAAGATATTTAAAATGAAGCATTTCTTGCAGGATAAGCACCAATGCCCACACTTGGAATGGAGTCCCAGGCAGTTACTTTAGATGTCTCTGATAAGACAGCAACATCACCAGTGAAGATGTTCCTTCTTTCCAGCTTTAAACCCTTATGTTCCTTAATTAAATGTCTCATGGTAATTGTTCTGGAGTCTTGGTTTCTTATGGATTCTATAGGTCCCCTAAAGACAACCTTTAAGTTAAATATCACAAAGTAAAACCTCCTGCACTTTGTTTATTTATTTGTTGCTCTGAAAATTACAACTGTTCTGATGAGGCAAGTAATAGCAGACTCACACACTTTATGTACGCTTAGCTTATGGAGAGATTAATTCTGCAAGTTGGATATATGCCAGTAATTCAAATTATTTAGACCAGCACTGCTCTAGAAGCTATTCTGAGTGAAATTTTACTTCCAAGGACATAAGATTACTCCACCTTCTAGGGAAGGCCAAATAGGACATCTACTACCTTCTCTTGTGCCAGCCCAATCTTGAAAGCTGATGCAGAGTTCACGGGAAATCCTGCAAAATCTGGAAGCAATGTATGTGGAACAGAGAAGCTGATCCTTGTAAAAGAACTAAAAATTTCAGTCAAGTTCTGTTCCAGGAAGAGCAATGGATTCCTCCATAGGTGAGCAGTATCAGTAAGGTTTGCATCATGACAAAATAGGTGATGCCACCTGATACTGTTAAGAGAAGTGTTCTGAGATATTGTTACAAAGAGACTGAACTACATTTAACTTTTAAATCACTCACAGAACATAAGAAAATACAGATCCATAGATTTCTATCAGCTTATAATCAGCTACAGAAGAATGCAAACCTGGCCAATAATTAGACAAGCCAGCTGTGTTTTTTTCTTATCTGGTTATGGAAGAAAGGGAATTACAGGTATGAGGAAAGTCATTGCAAGGTAAGAGATGATTTGCAAGCCCAAAGGTACTGTTAAAATTACCA
>VZTB01005008.1:148000-162357 GCA_013397245.1 Thryothorus ludovicianus
AGAATTATACAATTTCAGGTCACTACCTTGATGTGTTTTGTTACAGCACTGTTGTTTCAGTGAATAATCCTTACAGTCACAGTGCCTGATTCTTGACTTTTCAGAGAACTTTGCAGCTTTTTAACTCCATGGAATCCAATAAATAAAACTGAAATTAGGAGAATCATACTTAAGGTCAAATTGTACTGTGTCCTTAGAGTTTTGGTTTCCATTTATGAAGCAGAAATAAGCTTACTAACAAGTAAATCAGATGTTTTATCCAATGATTACTTCAATAAAGTGAATACCACCAGCTTTGCTTAAATCCTGTAAATCTTCAAAGCTAGCATTCTATATTTTATTTATATTTTATTTGGGGAAAAATTTGAATCATTTATGGATCATATCTTTTTAAGGTGAATATAAATAAAAATGAGATTTTAATGAATGTCTCTGGAATCACTTAAGTCACTGAAGGTACACTGTCAAGAAATCTTGATGTTGCAAACACATCTAAGGATGAACATATTTGCATAAATATATAAACATGTTTATTTGTTGACTTTAGGTAGGTGAAAAAAAATAAATTAACTTTGAACTNGGGGAAAAATATGAATCATTTATGGATCATATCTTTTTAAGGTGAATATAAATAAAAATGAGATTTTAATGAATGTCTCTGGAATCACTTAAGTCACTGAAGGTACACTGTCAAGAAATCTTGATGTTGCAAACACATCTAAGGATGAACATATTTGCATAAATATATAAACATGTTTATTTGTTGACTTTAGGTAGGTGAAAAAAAATAAATTAACTTTGAACTTTATGAGATCACTAAGATATTTAAAATGAAGCATTTCTTGCAGGATAAGCACCAATGCCCACACTTGGAATGGAGTCCCAGGCAGTTACTTTAGATGTCTCTGATAAGACAGCAACATCACCAGTGAAGATGTTCCTTCTTTCCAGCTTTAAACCCTTATGTTCCTTAATTAAATGTCTCATGGTAATTGTTCTGGAGTCTTGGTTTCTTATGGATTCTATAGGTCCCCTAAAGACAACCTTTAAGTTAAATATCACAAAGTAAAACCTCCTGCACTTTGTTTATTTATTTGTTGCTCTGAAAATTACAACTGTTCTGATGAGGCAAGTAATAGCAGACTCACACACTTTATGTACGCTTAGCTTATGGAGAGATTAATTCTGCAAGTTGGATATATGCCAGTAATTCAAATTATTTAGACCAGCACTGCTCTAGAAGCTATTCTGAGTGAAATTTTACTTCCAAGGACATAAGATTACTCCACCTTCTAGGGAAGGCCAAATAGGACATCTACTACCTTCTCTTGTGCCAGCCCAATCTTGAAAGCTGATGCAGAGTTCACGGGAAATCCTGCAAAATCTGGAAGCAATGTATGTGGAACAGAGAAGCTGATCCTTGTAAAAGAACTAAAAATTTCAGTCAAGTTCTGTTCCAGGAAGAGCAATGGATTCCTCCATAGGTGAGCAGTATCAGTAAGGTTTGCATCATGACAAAATAGGTGATGCCACCTGATACTGTTAAGAGAAGTGTTCTGAGATATTGTTACAAAGAGACTGAACTACATTTAACTTTTAAATCACTCACAGAACATAAGAAAATACAGATCCATAGATTTCTATCAGCTTATAATCAGCTACAGAAGAATGCAAACCTGGCCAATAATTAGACAAGCCAGCTGTGTTTTTTTCTTATCTGGTTATGGAAGAAAGGGAATTACAGGTATGAGGAAAGTCATTGCAAGGTAAGAGATGATTTGCAAGCCCAAAGGTACTGTTAAAATTACCAAGTATTTTTAATAGCATTAAAACTAACACAACTGAGTCAGTGTCACTGGAATTTGGGAGAATAATAACCCATTCAATAATAAGAAGATTAAAGAAGAAAATCAAACCTTAAACACAACAAGCTCAAACTCCCTAACAGTAGGTGTGTATGTCTACTAAGAATGCTCTTACATTTCAAGATCTGTAGGTAGCAAAATGTAATGTATTAGTGTAGGGCAACAATCATGTAGGGTGGCACCAACTTAGATTTGTGCAAAATTTGAACTTTACCTCTAGATTCTTTTAGCACTCAAAAGCCAAGGAATTCTTTATATTTGATGTGTTTTGGACATTAAGCTTCAGCTTCAACTGGTCAGATGTCGGTGCCTTATGATGAGGAAGACTAAACACATGAATCCTGTTCATATTATCTCCAGTGACTATTGCTAAGAAATTGTAAGAATACCATTACCTTCTTCAAAGTTTTCTAAAAGTTAAAGCCTTTCAAGGCATTATGCATAGAAAACCAAATGGGGCATACATTCCTATCATCAGTGAGAAACTGTTGAAAGATGTGTCTGAATTATATGAGGAAATAACATCTTATTTCACAATAGAGTTCCTGTTTTAATCATGTTCTTTATTTGGATGTCATGTCATTGTATATATTCCCTCAAACAAAAATCAGGTAAAACTGCAATGCAAATACTTAACTGTTTCTCAACAATGAAAAAATCACTGCCAAAATTTGTGGAAAAGAAAGCCTAGATTTTCTTTGGCTTGTATGCACCAACAAAACATGTATTACCTACTAAAGCTGCACTTTTTTGTATTCTTTGGCATACAGAACATCACTCTTAGATGAAAAGGTTCTGACTCCTGAAAAACTCTCCAGGTGGTTTATACATTTAAACACATGTGCAATGTGGTCTTTGCAAAAATCTTCAAAGCCAGCAAATCAACTTAAAGAGTGCCTAATATAATCATTAAATACATTCTAAACCATCACATCTTTTTATTCCTGTTGTTCCTCTAGCATCACCATAAACCTGTCACTAAGTCCCTGGCACACTCACCTCTATTAACGACTGCAGAACTACATATCTTTATCAATCACAGTACGTCTCAGCTGTTGCCATTTGATACTGGCTTAGAATATCTTCTAAACATATCAGTACATATCTGTTTTCCTTGAACATACTCTCCAAAATAAACAAGGGAATAGTTCTTTGACATTCCAAAACAATGGACCAGTAAAATTCTATAATAAGTTCTTTGTAAAGTGCTGGGTTTATTATTTCATTTGAAGTGCTGGGTGACTACAATGATATACACAGACTTTTCCTTCCCCACAGTTCTTCTCTGGTATCTGCATAAATGTCTCATGATTCCCAGTTGCACTAGACCATTGTTTCATTACCTTTGAATCACCCAACGCACCTCACGAACACAACCATTGTATGATCCAGTGAAAAACTACATGGGAACCAATCCAGCATTTTGCAGTACTCACAACATAAGCATTCTTTCGTCAAAGTTTTACAAGCTCAGTGAACATATCAAAGCCCTCAGTTTGTCCCTTGATACCTTTCTTAAACAAACCCAAAGCTTCAGCCCCTTAGAAAATGATGCATGTTATTTATTATTGTTAGACTTTGACCTATTAATTGAAACTAAGTGGAAATCAAAAAAAGCATCATTTTTGCAGATAAAAAAGCTGTCAATATTGATTTACTTATTGAAATTCCTGTCTATAAAACCAAATTAAGATCAAGACAAATACAAAGTCTTACAAAGGGAAAGTTATTTATCGACGTTCATTATGTAATCCACATTACCTACATGAATGTAAATGAGACCTGTTTTAGTAAAAGGCTCAAATTAAATAAATTTAAATTACTAAAAATATTTCTATGGAATCATGGAATTTTTAAGGTTGGAAAAGACCCCTAAGATCACCAATAACAATCATTTACCCAGCATTGCCATGTTCATTTCTAAAGCATGCCCCAAGTTATTTTATGTATCAAGCCATGATCAACACCCTATGGCAGGAACACCAGAAGAGGTTCATAGAAACACAGTGGGAACTCTGTATCATGTAATGTCTTTCAATTACTCAAAATTAACACAAGTATAAAATAAAAGGCAAAAAACTCCTTATTCCTCTCACTGGAAGCATGTCCTTACCTTTGAGACTGGTTTCCTGAGTGTATTCAGATCCCAGCAAAACCTTTTATTCATGAAAACTTGACAAAATTGGATCCCCAAAAGGTACTGAATATTTAGCAATTAGATCTTATCTGTTCAGCAAAATGTAACAAGTTGCAGGGTAAAAAAGCAGCTTGTTCCAATACATAGGGTGACAAACCTGTTTGAAAAGAAAATTTATAAAACCATCTACAACAGATATGCCTTTTTTTTTTAAACTTTCTTCCCTTGACCATTTCTAGATGTCTAGAAAGACATCTTTGTTTAAAACATCTCTGCTTAAAACATCCATTGCTACTGCAGAATACAACATCCAGTTTTATTCAAACTCAAAGCCTTCCAAGAAATGTAAGTCCTGGCTCTGCTACCCTTCAGAGGCTTTAGCATTCAGGTCTTGTTTTTAAGAACTGAACTAATGTATATTTATAATATTTTGTTACTCTTATCTCCATTTGCTAGTAAGAGTCAAAATGCTCTTCTTGTGAAACCTCATTATGAGTCTTTTTCCTTTATCTGTGAGTCTCAAATTAACTTGACATAGATGTGTTTTACATATATCTTAGGCTAAATATGAAGTATTCCCTTATGCCCATGAGGTACTCAGAAAGTCAGTAAGTTCTGCTTTCAAGGACACTCTAAATGAGGTTATTAAAATTCAACACTTTGCATATTCTGATGGGGAAAAACACTTGCCCCTGACAACAAAAGAGATAGGTCAACACAAGAAAGCTTCTCAATCACCATATTGATGGCCACTAAATTCCTTGTGCCAGTATTTATAAAACCAAAATTAGAAAATGTTATCAGGGAGGAAGAAAAGTGTAGGAATCCAGGTCTTGCCCAAAAGTAAAAATCCATAACCATCTGTTGTTTGTGTTACATGAATTTCACAACTGTCATCTCCACTGTGCAAGCCATTTCATCTTCACAGCAATATCACCAAAACACCCACAGAGATAAAATCACAAATATTTTGAACATACCATATGATACATTATTTTCCAAATTAATATTAGATAAAGTTAAAATGAGGACTTGTCTATAGATTACTTTTGTGTTGTCACATGAAAAAGCCTTCAAGGTTTTGCTGCTGTTTGGAAATACCTAACTTCAGACTTGAATAACTCAAGCAATACTGAAGAGAAAGAAAGATATTAAATTCTACATTTTTTAAGTACACACGTTTTGAAAAATTGTAACGGCCACTCCATACATTTATATAGTATCTTTCTTCAAAAGCAGTCTAAAGTTGCATTTTAAACTATTTACTCAGAAATATTATCCAGAATTTAAATGAACCTTTTATGTTTTCTGAACCTAAGACCAGCAAAACTGTCTCAAATTTCACAGCTGGGTATGGCTTGAAGGATTTATCAGCTCTCAAGCTAATCTTCATAACCCAATGTTATACCCAAGAAGTTATTTTTAAGAAAAAAACAAACAAACAGCCAAAAGAAAGAAAAACCACAAACTGAAACTGTCCTTGGAAAAATGACAGAAAAAGAGTTCAGGACCAGTGAGTGAACAAACTGCTTTTTCCCTGAGGAAATCTAAAACTCAAGGTCAGCTCTGTCTGAAATCACCAGACCTGTCACATGGCTCTCATAGCTGCCACTATGGCTTCTATCAAACTCACACTGAAAGCAATGAAAACATTTTTACTGGCAACAGATCGAGCTCCGATAAGAAGCTCCTTAATCACCTTTGGCTGATAACACTGTACAAAGTGAGAGGTAAAGTTTTGAAAAAGTGAAGAATGAACTAAGAGAACTTGAGGTTGAATGTATTTGACCTTTTTCTTTAATTCCTTATTTTTTTTGTGTGTTGAAGCAGAAATATGACTCTGTAAGTATATGGATACATATATATTTTATATACAAAAGAATACATAAATATGTATGCATTTTATACACATATCTGTTCATACACATACAGGAACACAGATTGTGCTGTCAGGAAAACTCAATTAATTCTATTTTATCGCAACTTCTGGCCTCCAGTAACAAAAGTCTGGTGGTCCCAGTCTCAGTCCCTGGGGTATAGGAATCCATCACAAACCCATCACCCATAATTTAATGCAATTGACAGTCTCTGCTCAAGAGAGGCAGAAGAAGGAGTTACCATGGAGACTGAATGACTGCTCTTCTCCAGAGGATGCTTTTATCAAGCATGGCCTGAACAGTAGAGGCTGTGCAATACTTGTAACCTTAATCACATCACTGGATCTAGCTTTTTGGGATGCCTTTTTAGTAAACTTTAACAAACATCAAAAGGTTGGGGAGCGGGGAAAGAAGGGAGAGCTTAAGAAAACAAACAAACCGACCCCCTAAAACACAACAGTATGAAACTACATATTGTGCCAGACTGAAGAGAGAAAAAGAGCTCCATATTGATTTGATTTATCAGATTTGTCACCTCTGCCTGGTGCTTTCCTAACAGGGTGAATGCTGTGCTTGACCTATTTGCTGGAATGAACCAAGACTGCAGGAGACCATATGGATTGCCAGATGGTCTGCTATAATTTAATGCCATTTATTCGAAGTATGAAGTAAGTGATAAATATAATTAACATTCTTTTAGCTCCTTACTGGAGCTTTTTTCTGAGGCATTGAAAGGTAAGTTAATACCTTGTTGCTGAAACACAGATGCCAGCTAATTACTGCAAGAGGCTGCAGCCTCCAAAGCAAAAAGTGTCTGCACAGACTAACTTACTCACTGACCCCACTGTGATGATTAATAGGTTGAATGCTAAGCTGTAATGAGGATGACAGATATTAGATGTTTTCAGGTTACCTTCATTAGTAGCATGATGAACAATGTTCATTGCAGGTGAATGTATCACACTTCATAGTAAACAATGCACCTTGTACTTGTGGCCTGAACGTGTATTTCACATCACAGCACATCAAATGTGAAGGAAGAATCAAACCACCTTCAGATAGTGAAAACAATGAAGTGATTTCCTTCAAAAATGTTTTTCCGGATTGCTATTTCATACTCTGCCAGTGATTGTCTAAATGGCCTAGTTTTTAGGAAGTGGTCCTAGAGAAGCTTTGGCTTCAAAGAGTGTTTATATCAGGCAGGGTCGTCATTCTCAGCATTTTAAAACCTCAAGTCTGTAACAAGATATCCAAACAACTGCTTACTGTTCAAGTACTGATAATCTTCATAGTAAATGGGGTAGGTGTTAGCAGAACAAATACCAAACAGTTTTGTAGTTTTTAATGTCAACATACGACTGGAGGTAATAACTGGCAATCAGACCAAAGTATTAGAGAAAAGGCAGAAATACTGACTCTTTTGTATTCAATTGGAAAAGTTGTGCACATTGAACCTCACAGATAAAAATGACCACAGCTAAATGTATTGAGATTTGCATGTGCACTGTTGATAAAACCTGGGTGAACTCTGACTTGACAGAATAGGCATAAATTAAATGCTATGCAGAGAATAAAACATAGCAGCACCTGCACTATAGAGCACATCTGCTTTACAATGTTACAGGAGCTCAGGGTCAGCAAGTCACAACATACAGAAAGAAGAAAAAAAAAAAAATCCAGGTTTTCAACATTCGTGTTCTTCCCATGTTCCAGATGGGTTCAGCACTTCCTCAGAGCCTCCACAGTTACACAGGTACTCTCCACAGTGCAAGTGCTGATGCACCCTTAAAAAGTGCAACATTAGGGAGGACTTCAGTGTGATGAGACATATCCTCATTTACTCCCCTCTTGATTGCTTTAAGTTATTTCTTCACCTGGTGAATTTTGGTGAATTCACTTGACTACCGTCACTGTTCCTATAAAATCCTTTCTATTTCTCCACCAGCATGTGAATAACTTATGATTTTCTATTAGTATATGAATAAAAATAGTATCAAAATATCTGAATAGCATGCTTTTGTTGATATTGATACCATTTGTCCAAATGTCTTCATAAGGTCTCTGTGATTGACAGAATTTGAAAAAATACCCATTTTTCAATCCCATCAACTGGACAGTATTTACCTGAGGTGCTAAAGCTAATGCTATGATGGCTCCAGCTTCATTACTGTAGTCAGAGGGGAAAAAGAAGTAGTTGGAGAGAGCAATCTGGAGCCTGATCCTCTTTGTAGGCATTGTCCTTAGTTCCCTGACTGCTAAGTAAGGTAGGGCCATTCATGTGTCAGAGATTAGGGAGACTGAAACAAGAGACAAAAAAAACTACCATGCTGAAAGTGAGACTTCATTCATCCTTCAATAGATCATTTGTTGGACCTGACAACACTGTACTTTACTGTTACATAGATACCACTTCTGAAAAATGCTGGAACGATATTCTTCAGTGATTAAAAAGTTTCAGTATCAGCACAATGTTTTCAGTCTCTATGTCCATACATCCACACATATATGTACATATACATAAACAAACACTGATAAATGCATGCATTTAATTGTTCCATCCGTGCAAATAGTCAGATGCTCCAGGTGGTTACCTTTTAACACTAAAAGAAAGGGAAATATCACATTTGTTGCATGAATTTACATAATTTGCACCTTCGAACTAAATGTTTTGCCTAAGCAGCAGCTAGCATTCACCAATACTTAAAAGAGAAAAAAATTCTGAAAAAATGAAGAAACCATGCAGAATTTAACAAGTTAGTCTTTGGGGTTGATAGACACAAAGCCTGTCAAAGCAGATTTGACATTTAGTTCTTAAACATAGCTTTACACTTTAAAATCCTTTTACATCTGTCTTGTTCTTTACTTGCTTGCTTATAAGAAAAAGGGTATCAGAGAATTTATGTTCACTGTTTAGTCCCAAGAACAAGATTGTCTGCATCCATGCTGTCATACAGATGGCATGTTTGAAAGATCACTCTTGGCCTAAATGAAAAATAGAATTTTAGGACAAATAAGGAACAGATATAAACCCCCTGTCTACAGAGGAATACCTGTGTCTCACGAATGAACACTCATTGTCATAGAAATTTTCTGTGATTAAGCTTCACCACTGGATTTACTGAGAGATCTCACCAAGGCAGTGGAAACTGACCAAATTTACCCCTAAACCCAGAAGAAATTATTTGGGCATTGATTTGTTGGGAAATTATACTCTCAAAAATTGTGAATTTAGGGAAAGATTGCAAATTTTTTTTTTATCTAAATTACCTACATATTAGGTAGAGGAAGAAAGAAAAGGCCCGAAGGGGGAAAAATGCTTTAGGACCACATGAAAAAACCAACCAAGCAATGTTATTTACTAATATCACAGATGTCTTACCTCCTGCATACATGACAGCCAACATTATCGATGATATCCAAGCTATCTCACTATATGATGTGTGGAAGATCTCTTGTATTTCTTTGAAGAACACTGTGATGGCTTTGGGGAAGGCATAGGAAAATCCAATGGAGATAAAAGCCCCAAAGACCACAACCCATCCCCAGCCTCCGTCAGGAGGTGGGTAATCTGGCGCTCCTGTTGCAGGCGGCATTTTTTGGTCTCTGTCTCTTCTCCAACAAGACTGAAAAACAAGGAAAGAAACAGGATGTTAATTTTTTTTTTCCTTTTTTCCATATCAAATTACGTTGTTCAATAGTCATCTGCAGGGATCATAAAAAACCCTCAGAGGAAAGATCAATTGCCAGCTTTCATCAACCACAGAACAAGAATACCTGCTTTTAGATGCAAAAGCTGTTGTGCAAAAAAACATGTGACAAGAAAATTTCCAATAGCCTAGTCAGTATGTGGCAACTGTTAAAAATCACTGATCTCAGTCACTGAAGTTGTATTTGCAATTAGTCACTTATTGCAAAGTGACTAGTTTGTGTGGGTGAATTTATGTAGCTCTACCATCTACAGTGTGGAGAAGAAACAATGGAAAAAAGTTCCACCTAAATTATAACTAAATGCTATAAACAAGTTAGTGAGATGTATTAGTATGGCAGCAAAATCATCATCAACAACAGAGAGGAACAAATGGCAAATATCTGAAAAGCAGAGACCTAAGCAGAGATTTAAATTTCCCTGTGTATCCATAAAATAAATACATAATATTAAAACTACATATTTTACTCTTAAAATTTTTATATTTTGATGCTGATATTATTTGCAGGAACAAGGTGGAGATTGATGGTACCAATTTTGTTTCCACATATCAGAAGACATCAGGAAGCTTTCCACAGCCCTTCTATAACTTAGAATTAACCATAAGAGCTGCCACCACAACGACACCTTGCAGAGGTTCTAAGAGGTGTAGCCAACATATTTGGGCAGCTCAAATCCACATAAAACTTCTGAGTCCTGAAATAGATTTAATATTGCTAGAATCATACTCATATCTAAAAGCTTAGGTTTTTTTTTTACATTCTGCATTACCTTTTTAGAGAATATGTAACAGTGAAAATTCATTTTTTAATTCTGGGATTTTTTCCACTAACAAATCCTGTTCTTATTAAACACTGAACTGGAGTCCACTGTTTTTTTTTCTGTGTAATCCAGCCTACACAGACAGTATGAACTGAAAATTCTTTCCTCCCTATTGCTTTCTTGGGCATTTAGGCAACTTATTATTCTTGATTGGTCTCCTGCCACATATTGTAAACTGTGGATGATAACAGTGAGTAGGTTGCTGTTATGCTTATGATTACCAGCAAGTCTCTACATGATTTCTTCTGTGCCACTTACAGCATATTCCAATTTCTCACAGTAAACTCCATTAGCAGTGGGAGTGAGATGATTACCTTAACAAAAACTAAAAAAACCCAACTGTGTCAGCTTATACTTATCTCTTGGGATAGTGCCTGGAGTACTGTTAGGGTAAATGCCATGTAGCACTGCATGCAATATATGCCACAAAACAACTAAAATGTTGTTTTTAAGATTATGTATTACTGGGCTAGCCCTGTGATAGAAATCCAGAGTACTTTTGATTCTCCATTTCACTGAAGATGACTGTAAACACCAGTTACAATTTCATGTGGCTGGCACACCCCTGGGGAAAGCTGAATCAGTGACTAAAACATCTGGCTTTTAGGCAAAATTTTAAATGCCCAGGTAGTTTGGATTCTGCACCATATAACTGAGATTTCCTGCTGGCAGCAATAGATATCTATTGCTCTATACAGAGAGCATAAAAATTCTTTCATAAGCATGTCCAGTAAGAACCTCTGGTTTGTTACTTTGTTTCTGCTTATCCCAGTCTCAATTCAATATTAGTTCACTGAGAAAACTCAGAGGAAAACTTGGGCCTGCCACTAGAATAAGTTGGACAAACAGAAACAATTCTGGTTGCTGAGACTTAACTTTGTCAACACTGTTAAATATTACTTTCTTTGCTTATTAAAACCCATTAGAAGGAAGAGTATATCAGAAAGCCCACTGTAACTTAGAGGAAAACTAAAAGTGATCAACTGCAAGATCACAAAACCTCAAATTTGCCATAAAAAGCAGAATTCTATTATTGTGACTTAAGTGGAAGTAAAAGAACGAGAGTTTGCCATCTATCCCAGAAAAGCTGTTGTTCTGCTCATCTGAGAAAACTTTTGGTTGTTTCATGAAAAAAAGGTTAACTATTGTTTTCTTACACTTCAAAGGCTTAAGCATATTTGTTTTCATATTTAATATTCACATGACAACACTTCTATTGCTATTACAAATTTTTGTAATGGAAAACAACATCAACACATTGCTCTTCATAAAAATGGAAGGGGCTTATCAATTTACTGAGGAAGCACTCCTTTTCCTAAAAATAATACAAAAACACTTTGAAAAATCACAGCCACCACATTAGTCAGAAGAATGCTGAAGGTTCCTGAATGTCAATAATGAATGGTTTGGAGAGATCCCACTATATACACCCCTTTAGGGTAGAAGAACAGGCTCTGACAGTTCAGTGTTTTCCTCCCTTTAAAAGCTTCACAGTAAATTACAGGAGCATTAAGGAGATGAGCAAAGGGGCATTGGCTGCTCCTGTGCCTTAGCCTGGAGGCAAACTGCTGCAAAGGCTACTGCATGGGTCTGTCTGCCAACCCACAGTGGGCATTATGCTGCCCTGATGAAGAGCCTGGATCATAGTATCTCACACCTCCTGTTATCCCATGAAGCAGAGCTAAGAATAGCTTCCCTGATATTCCTTTATGATCATCATGGCCAGTATTAGCTCCAGTCAATAAAAGGTGAAGAGAAAAAAAAAAAAATATGTTTGCACCAAGCTGAAAATAAGTATTCATTTTCACAAACATTAAATTCAACATCTCAAACATTCCACACATGCTCAGGACCTAAAGTATCATTCTCCTGTAAAATCTGCACTTAATGTCTTGTCACAATCCCTGAAACTGAATCCCTCCTAAAGAAGTCTAACCCTTTAATATACCCAGCTCTTACCTAAGCCTGACTAGTAAGATTTGAGTAATATAGATAGTATTATGAAAAGTGAAAAATCTATCAGCAACCAAAGAAACACAGGATTTTACATTAGTAGACACAAATGTTGATAAAGGAAGAAGCAAAAGATGGAGGAATGAAGCAGTGGTAATCAAAATGCCTTTTCAGAAGCATTGATAATCAAAATGCCTTTTCAGAACTCTTATGGGTTATTATGGGATGTGAAGAATAAAAAGAAATATGGTAGAAGTCATAAAAACAAGTATGTGTGATATTCACATGAAGGAATTCACTGTACCAGACCAAAATAAGAAAAAAGAAACAGCACTTGAGTAAATAAAGATCACCACCAGTGTTTTTAGTCAGTCATATGAATTCCATCATGTGCTTAAAGCTAGCAAGAGAGCATTGCTTGTACCTATGCCTTTATAGGCAAGCAGTGGGTGACAAACACTGCCTGCCCCCTCCCAGGAAAGCAGCAGGGGAATTGTGACTGCAGTGGGTCCTGAGTGAAGCCATCAGTCTCACTTGCTGTCAAACACACAAAGATTCCTTAGCCTTTACATACCCCGAGTCAGATGTGCACACAGATTTTCTCCTAAGCTCCTTCAAGTTCCCCTGTATAAAACCCATTTATGTAATCAGTGAACAAGAATGCAGCTTACTGTAATAGGAGCTGCATGTGTCTGCTAAAAAATAAAGAAACAAGAGGACACTTTTATAACATCAGATTTTTACTGCAGTTTTCAGCACATTTAAACTTAATTAGGCATATGAGAACTAGTGAACAAGAGAGAAAGAGAGAAAAGGAAGGAAGGAGGAAGGAAGGGAGAAAGGATTGATGTGAAAGAAAGGAAAAAAGGGAGAAAGAAAAAAGTAGGAAGCAAGCAACAAGGTCAAACTAAGAGCAAACGCTGAAAACAAATAAAGTATCTTGATATCACGCATTGTAGACTTCAGTCAGTTATAATCAACCTGTTCAAACTGCTCATGTTCCTACCAATGCTTCATTAATATTCTGCAGTTGCCAGCTGCCACAATCAGCTGTCAATAAAACAGCTTGTCAAAGACCCTTCTGAGAAGTGTTTATATTGTTCTCTTGTTTACTAAGACTCAGATTTTACTAGGAGTTTTAGTTTTGTTTTTCTGCAATGTTAGAGTAACTGTTTGTTTTCCTGTTTGCATTTTGTCTGCCTTGTCCTCAATGTGCCCCATCACCACTTGACTCAACAGCCACATGACCAGAGTAAAAGAACTGGCATGTGAAAAATTTGACCCAGCTGCTGTAGGATAGTAGAAATACTTTGCTTTTGTGTACTGCCCAGACAGTAAGCCAAGAACTGCAAAATGTTTGGCAAATTTGAGCAAAATCAGTCTTATAACATCCCTGTGAGGTGACTGAGAAGTATAATCCCCTTTTAGACACGGCAAACAAATGTGATAACAGACTGAGTAACCTGAGTCTTGTCCCACATCAGTGTCAGAACTGGCATATAGACTAATGTCCAAATAAGATATGAGTTATGACTGAAACTTTTAAATATATGTGTATTTTAGAATCTCATTAACTACCAAATGTAGGTTATTTGTACCACTTAATACTAGAGCTAGGAACTCAGGTGGGGTACAATGTTTGCTTTATAGGTTTGAATAGTCTGCTGCTCCAACTTACCATTAATATGTTAATTACACTGCTGTATTTGAAATAAATTACTTTGTAGTAGCATTAGAATATAATGAGTTAAATAAGAATTATACACTTATCAAAGATCCTTGCTTAAATGCTGTATGTTTTTCAATCTTCATTAACCCCTCTTTAATGAGTTCTAAGCAAAAGGGCAGAAAGCAGGTACCATCTCATCAAAGGGTATTGCCTCACCAAATTTTATAAGATATTGTCATAATCTTGGAAAAAACCTTTCCCAAGCCTTTGAAGAAAAATGTGTCTTGTTAGTTTTGTGAGAAGGCTTTGCTCCTACATGCTTTTTTTT
>VZTB01005008.1:162394-203050 GCA_013397245.1 Thryothorus ludovicianus
TTTTTCTGGAGAAAGGGAAGATGTGTAAAGACTGTAAGGCAGCAAGAGAGTCTGTTCTCTGCTTTTAGCTCTCACTACCAAGATCTGGAGGGAGGCCAAGTATCTCTGAAGAAGCTCTGGTACCTAGCCTTAAAGAACAGGCTAATTGTCCTGAAATGGGAAAATAGTCTCCTTTTTGACTGTATTCAGAGACTAAGGGGTATGTGATAAATAAAACCCAGGTAGATGAAAGATGCACTCAGAGTCAGACTTCACTGCCTTTTTTCCTCTAGGGTCTAATCTTCAGGACAAATAAATACATCCTGTGGGAAACCAAAACTACTAAAAATGTGACCAGCCTAGAGAGCATTTTAGAAAGATGTCGGGTTTTGTAAAGTTTCTCCTACAGGCTTGAATCTAAGGGTCGTATCTGTAAATGCTTTCCAGACTTCTATGCAACAATAAAATAACTTACATCTAATATATTACATTAAATTGTATTTATAGGGCTAATGTTGGAGTTTGCTACTCTTGCTGAAAGCCTAAGCAAAAAAAACCCCAAAATCACCATTGTTAAATTTCACTTCATTCTTAAAAATATATCTACAAGTATTTTAAGTCTAAATCTCTAGCGTATTGAGAAACAAAACTTTTTTTCTTTTTTTTCTTGAAGAGCAGATGAAGGAACTAGCTCTAAATATTCGTATATATGAAAAAAGTCTGGAATTATTTGCAGTTAAGAATCAGTATTGTGGTGTACTTGCCATCCCACTGAAGCAGTAACAAAACAAGTGCTTGAAGCAGTGTGGGAAAGTTAGAGCCTCTCACACTTCCAAGGCAGATATATGCATATCATTGTTCCAACTGTCTAGGAGGTTTGGCAGAGGCAGGCTCCATGAAGGGAAGCAAAAAAGAGGGAAAGGCACATGCAGTAAGACAAAATTAAACAAGCAATCCCCATTACTTTCTTTCTTCTTAGGGTGTAGCATTTCAATGGACTGATTCTTAGGAACAGCATCAAATGGGCAGATAATTGGATATTACAGTAAAAACTGCTGAGCTATACTGGGATGATTGCAGATATGAGCTCCTGATGACTGTGGGAATATTCACAGAATCACAGGATATGCTGAGTTGGAAATGACCCACAAGAACCATTGAGTCCAACTCTTACCCCTGCACAGGACACCCCAGGAGTCACACCACACACCTGAGCGTATTGTGCAAACATTTCTTGCATTCTGTCAGGCTGGCTCCACTTCCCTGGGGAGCCTGTTTCAGTGCCCAGACAGCCTCTGGGTGAGAAACCTTATCCTGATATCCAACCTAAACATTCCCTGACTTCAAGCCCTTCCCTCTGTCTGTCACTGGTCACCACAGAGAAGAGATCAGTGCCTGCCCCTCCTCTTGCTCAAGGAAGTTGTAGAGCACAAAGGTTTCTCCTCAGTCTGTTCTCCAGGCTGAACAAACCAAGTGACGTCAGCCACTCCTCACATAGCCTCCCCTCAAGGCCCTTCACCATCTTTGTTACTCTCCTCTGTAATAGTTTAATGTCTTTTTTATACTGTGGGGACCAAAACCACACATGATATTCAAGCTTAGGCTGCACCAGCGCCGAGTGTACTTGAAGGTCTAATTTACTTTGACTCAGAATAAAGGCACATCATTTAACTCCTTTCTTCCTCTTGGAAGACTCAAAATAGGATTACTGACACAGAAGTGAGTCCTGAAATATACTGTCCTGTAAAAAGCAAAAACATATGAATTACTCTGTTAGTATAATTCCATTTGCACTATGACCAGAAGTTATTACTAAGTCAGTAACTAAAGTGACGTTTTTACAGTACTGGAATCTCCACCTGAGAAAATTATGTTGTAAATATATTGGAATTGTTACCTCATTGAAATCAGATTTGGAGTATTGCTAAGTCAGTAGTGAGATGACTAACATAACCTGTCAAAACTAATATAAATGCAGTATTTATAATTCATTTGATTTTTGTTGTGGGGTTTGGTTTTTTAGTCATTTTTTGTTTTAAACCTCATAGCTTGTGCTGCCACATTCTCCTGGGAATCCATTATCTGTATTCACAGTCACAGTCATGAGCTGGACTTCCATTCATCATGTCTTCTGTTACTACCTTTTTTCACTGTTTTTAAGGGAACTCTATATGACAGGCTTACTCTGGATGACTAAATACCTACATGACTAGAGTTAAATGAAATGAATTCCAACCAAAGTGATTGCAATTCTGTTTTAATTACTTCAAAAAGACAGTCAATAGAATATCTAACCTAAAGAGGTTGTCACTCCACCCAAATTGAAGTACACTGAAATGAACTGTTGATGGCTAAATTGAAAATGCCAGTGATCAAGTCTGAAGAATTAATCATATTTAGCAATAAGTTGATTTAAGCTGATGAAAAATTCTGCGCACCAGAAAAAAATAAAATGCCAAACTAATCAACCTTTCAAAAAAAACACAACCCAAAAGTTTCATCTGCCATTAAAGAACTTGTTTTAATAAGCTCAGCTAAACCCTTCATAAGTCAAATCCTTAGCTCCCTACACTTTAAGAGTATTGATAAACTCATTAATTTCTAACCCCTCATACCATCTCTTAAATTCTAGCACTACTCCCTCATATTCAAGTATGGTGGTTACCAGATTGACAACTTAAGATGCTTGATATTTTAACTCTCTTTAGAGCAACATTGAACAATTTTTGGTAACATTAGCCTTTCAATTACATCAGCACACTCATCTTCTACAAAACTCACACTGAATAAGCATTTTAAAAAGAAGACTTCCCAGAATAACAGAAGTCTTGTAAATTTGGAGCTGTATGTTTAATATGTATTTGAAGAATTCTTATGTTTGGAAGCAGGGAGTTATAGATTCATGTAATTGTAATATTTTATAAATGGAAGAACAAAGGTTTTAAGTCAGTGTTAATGGAGTTATCTGCACAGCTGTTGAACACTGCTTGAAAAATAAATAGCACATGCTTTCTAAAGCAGCAGATTTTCCATTATCAATAATAACAGATATTCATTTTAATACCATTCTTTCAATACTAAGCTGCAGGAAAAAATATCAATTATGGGAAATGCTAGCCTATTCTTAGGCTGCACCACTAGTTAATATTTTCAAAATCTAAATTTTTATCTTTGTACATAAGCATGTAATTTGGAAGTTTCAAAATTTAATTCATTTATTGCTGACAATAATATTCACATTCATCTATGAGCTGAATATTTGACATTAGGAAGATGCAACAGATTCCAGTTCAAATTCTGCTGCTATTATAATTTCTGTAAACGTAAAGAAAATTACTCTGGGCTCTTGTGATCAGAATCCAACCCTTGGCTGTCTTCTCTGTTCCAGTATTATGGCCCAGTGTATTTTTTGTGTATGTCCTTTCACTCTAAATCCCAGCCTAACAGAATCATCTCTCACATACTGGGAAAATACTTTTCTTCTATTCACGCACAACACATGACTCCTATGAGTGGAAATAGTTACTAATGCTTAAGTCTCAGTGACAACTACTTAGATTATGTAATATGAAGTAAACTGATCTGGATTCTGTTCCTCAGAGCATATGACAGGGAATATATAGCAGGCTAAGGCTGGAAAACAACTCCAGGCTGCACAAGTTTATAAAGGGTTCACATTTCATTTATTCCTGCAAATGTGGAAATTGTTACTAGTTTAAGAAATTTTTCTCTATTACTAATAAAATGGACAAACTTAGGAATGCTTCTGATGACATAATCTTTTAGAAGTGTGAACTGCAAAAGCTAATGAATTATAGATCACTTTTTAGCTAAGCTACAGTTAGCTTAAGTATAGAGAAATAAGTAAAGAAGGAAAGGGCAGAACTAAAAAAAATTACAATAAGGAAAATACCTTTTAAAAGAAATTACTTGGGGACCACTGCATGTTTAAAAAAAACAGCAAAAATTCTGCAGTTCTGGGTATCCAGTATGAAAACCTCCCCAGAACTGAGGTAGCAGGTAAGAAGCTGTTCAGTTAATAAAAATTTCAAAAGCTGTGTGATAGTAGAGGAAGAGGAAGTAAGCTCTAAGTAAGTATTTGTATGAAATAAAACTAAAAACATATAGATAACTGAAACTTCAAAATCCAGTTGATTTAACTGTGCCTTTAAAGGCTTGATGTGTGAGTTGTTTCTGCCGGTGAGGGTTAAAATGTGAACCATTGATTCCAAACACAATACAGCCAAAAAGTAAATCAGTCCAAAAGTCATTCTGGAATTACTAAAACATATTAGGTTTGAAAAAAGAAAGAAAGAGGGAAAGAAAGAGAGAGAGGAAAAAAAAAGAGGAAGAGAAGAAAGAGAAAGAAAGAGAACAAAAGAAAAAGAAAGAAAGAAAGAAAGAAAGAAAGAAAGAAAGAAAGAAAGAAAGAAAGAAAGAAAGAAAGAAAGAAAGAAAGAAAGAAAAAGAAAGAAAGAAAGACTAATGAACTTATTAGATATTCTTTTTTTTAGGCATTTATAAAAAAAGCAGTTTTAGAATGAAATCAATGTGACTTTGAAAAACAAAGTGTAAGAATTATAGAATGTGAACATTATTCTTACAGAGATATCTAACCAAAAGTATTTTCAAGCCAGAGGCACTAATTTTCATCAATTTTCATCTCATGACCATGATCTCCATGGCTCTGAAGAAGCAAAATGTGACAGCAAGGTAAGCTCCCCTCTCCAACTGTTTCCAGTTTCTGTCAGACACATAATCATGCAGTGTCACATCAGGTATGCTAATATGATGCTTATGCTTGGGACCAACCAGGGGCCATCCCTGAAGATGCACTTGCTATTTCTTAGGTGCAGAAATCAGATGCCAATAGCACCTTGAGGACTGTGCAGGGGAATTTAACTTCTATAACCACCATTAAAGTCAACAGCTGTGTCCAGCCCACTCAACTTTCTGTCTTTCTTATGCTGATTCTTATGCCAGTAAGAGCTCATAAAATAAAGTCTATTCCTGGTTACTAACCCACAACTTTGAACAAACAGCTGAACAAATGGGGAGGCATACATTTACATGGGACAGTGTAGTACTACACAAGACACACCTGCTATCTCTTGATGACAAAATATGGCTATTAGGAACAGAAGAGCTGTGTTAGCTCAGTATCCCTTTGAGGGAACTTGGGTCTGTTTGAGCATCATGGCATGGTGCTACACAAAATGAGTACACGTATGATATTTATTTGTCCAGTCTGGAACATAATGATAAAAAAATTCATTTGAAGTGTGTACCAAAACTAACATAATTTAGGCAGTAGCAATGCTCTAACATAAACAAATACAGGGAAAGAAGAATTTGTGATTCTATTTGATTTCCACGGGAAGGAAGAGGATGTTTAATTACAAACTTACTATGTACTTTGTCCAAGTGTTAATGAGATGACCTGCTGGTACATATACAAAACAACTTTAAAGACCAAGATGGTTTAATCAAATTCTGACATGTACTCCTCCACCCATTGTAAGAACCTGAGCATGGGGAGATCAAAAACCTCTCGTGATTATTATAGAGGACACTTTTTCCTAACACAGAAAGTACACAACACCCAAAGAGTACAACACATTGCTGCACCTCTTGGAGAACAGTTCTACAATGCAATAGCAAAAGCAATCTTCAACCAATTTCCAACAAGCTTTAGAATTTATCAAGGGTTTTATGTAAATCATATTGTTTATGCCTGTATCATTTGTAACCTTTTTACTCTGCTGCTTACTTACTCCTCATAGAACACCCAGAATATACACATAAAGCCCATGGTTCTGCCCTGGCACAGTGGCACTGAAAAGTTATTTGGTGCTTGTCAATACATTCAAAGAGGTGACCAACAACTGAAAGATTCATGAGAAGTGCTACATCTTTCTGAAACCCCTCCCTTCTCAAGCTGACATCAAGAAATTCTGAAGAATCTGGGAGTCAATTTTTTCCCCATTTTTTGGTCATATTTTCCATATTTGAATCTGCTACTATAGATTTTCCATTTGATCCCAGCACTATGGATTAAAGATAATACCATCTATTTTTCCATTTCATTTACAATGAGAAACATAAGCCTTCTGGAACATAAGCCTTTTGACCAGAACTAACCAGCTATCTCAACCCGGTATGAAAGTCTCTTTTCAAACATTAAGAAAATAGTAACTTTTTTCTTACTATGGACAATCCAAATAGGCCACTGCCCGGGTTGCAGACCCAAAAGGCAGACCTGAAAGCTGAAGCCCTGAAGTGCAACAGCCTGTTAATTACAGGATATGAACTTGCTCATGCATTAGCTGTGTTTTAACTGGCAAATTTCTTATTTTCATTGACGGAGAATATGGGGTAGCACTGCTTCATTGCTCAAAAGCAACCTGATAAATCCACTACCAGATTCATTCGTGTTGAGTTATGCTGGACTCTTAACTGTGAAACTTTTCCCACATACTAAAGCGCTTCGCTCTACATAACCCCTCTTTGTCAAAGTCATACCTATGTAAACAGACTCACAAGCATCAGATTTTAAATTTCTGCACTATCACAAGGAAGGCTTTACACTTCAGATTACTATTCTGCAAACTGAGATAACACAATACTCCTTATTCTCAATATTGAGAATCTAGAACAACAGAATTCAGATCCTCAAAATTTGACTATAATAGCTACAGAGAAACAGTAGTAGTTTACAAAAATATAGCAAATGAGACAAGAAATATAAAGATCTCAGTGGCATTTGCATCCTTGCAATTAGCAAAAGGGCACTAGAAAAATATTCACAGAAGGGACTAGTTAAGTCATTTTTACCCAGAAGCCTAATAAATCAAGAGTAAACCATATCCAGTGTAGAGCAACAAGCACATCAATCTTAGAAATGAGTCTGTTGTCCCTTTCAGGAGAGAAGTTTAATCAGTTCAGAGGCAAAACACTGAGTTGTGTTTTTCCTCGTAAAAAGCAGATATATATACACATTTGGTTGTTCATTAGTTCTACTGAAGACCCATGTACTCATAAGTTTAGACAAACTTTCTAAAGGCAAAATCATTTGTAAGGCATAAAAACATGTACAGCACACTCCACATACCTATTCATTTTGTCTTGATAACAAGACAAAGAAGTGGTAGTGGAGTTGTGTAGATCTCATGGTTTTTCCTTGAAAAGCAATACAATGCTGGGATTCAGAGCCTGAGCATTACAGTCTCCTGAAGACCACTTGCAGTCTGAGACAGTAATATTCTTCTTTGTGTACAAAACAACTCTGGAGTTTGTGTGTTTTTCTAAAGCCTTTAAAGACAGTCTTTTACTTATTTCATTGAAGTCTTAAACTAATTTTTACCTATGCATAGATATGCATAGACTAAGCATACATTTCCTATACATAAACTTTCACATACAGCTTGACTGACTTCAAAGGGGAAAAAATGGATTTAAACTCCATTCAAGTTTTGTTTAGCTAGATTCTTTCTCAGTCGATAGCTGCAGATGAAACAAACACTACCTCCTGGGATGACTGGGTTAAATTACAATTTTGTTACTTTGCAGATTCTTTTCCAAATACACTTTTCAATATTTCTCTTGCTTCTCAAAATATTACTAGATACACTGTGAGGTGTTCCTGAGGGGAAGTTGCTTTTGTTGTAATCTGATTCAAACATAAAATCTATTTTCTATTCAATCCTAGCATTATTAGTTCATTTTCATGACATTTTGCAATTTGAATATTAAACATGGAATTTAGGTTTGTCCTTTTTCTTCCCTTGAAGTTAAGCATTGTGAGATTCATCAGTCAAAATGTTTATATGAAAAAAGAAACATTGGGTAAAACAAACTCTGCCTTAATGAGCTCCAAATAAATTTGTATAGCTTTTATTTATAGAAAAACCATGGGTTATTTCTTTTCTTTTTCCCCAATGTAACTTTCTGATTCAAAAACCATGTCTGTAAAATGCCACATGCAATTATTGCACCCTTTACATAATGAAAGAAGAGTATGTTGGAAAAACATATTTAAGTTGGGGGTTTGTGCCTGTGTACCTCAGGAAATGGTACAAAGTACATAGATGATAGCACCTGTGGAATGAAATTTCAATGAACAGTTTTATATTTGGCCTTTGTAGGAAAAAGTGTGGTTGGCCCCCGCATAACAAAGCTGACTGTTAAAAGATGCAGCACTGATAAATCTTGAATTTTTAGGAAGTTAAAAAGGACAGTAACAGAATGTACCTGTTCAGATTTCCAGAGCAAGTATCAGAGAGCAAAAAGATGAAGTAAAGGTTGTTGTTTTCATCTTCAAAATGTGAGTAAAGCTATAACTCCTCTGCAAAACAAAACAGGATTTTGAGGTGGGAGCACGAGACGTTATCTGGCTCTGGCTATTTGAGTCCTTCAATTGGCTCTAGCTTCTATGGGCTCTGCATCAGACCCAAACCTGCTGTGTAGGGTTAGCTGTGGTCTTGCGTATGTTTCCAGTTCACATACATAACAAAATAGCTATTATTATTACCCATGACAGCTGAGAATATTTTAAATGGTAAATTAACACAAAGTACTGTTTAATTTTCACCAATCAAAGAAAATCATAACTTTTTTCTAGCACTATCCCTAAATGACTATTTTCTTCATATGCCAGTTCATAGATTTTTTTTTCACAATCGTTAAAAAAAATACAAAAGCAGAATTTAAGTGAATAAAATATTTTCTAATACAGACTTCTTCATTCATATTTCTAGCAAAGACAGTGAAGATTCCATACCTTATACACCAGTACAGTAACAGAGCAGAAAATCAATCACATGTAATTCAAAAATCTCATTTTGAATGATGGCAAACTTTTAAGTACTTTTGGTACTTTTCACACCCCATATTTGAACATGCAGATAAGTGGTGGTTTCTAACAAGTGGATGTTTATGTATCTATCTCCAGCAAAATAAAGCACGAGTACTAAGAGTACTCACTAAAGCTANAATTAACAGACTGAAACCCTGCACTTAGAATATTTATTCTAATTTATTCTGAATTTATTCTAATTTATTCTGAATTTATACTATTAGAAAAGCTAAGCACAGAGCTACAATATAGCTCTTAATAAGAACACTTGACCAAAACTGTGACCAGAAGCACACTAAGAAAACATAAATACAAAACCAAACAAACAAGCACTCCGGTCATATGAAGTTGCATGCCTTCTGTGATCCAGGAAAAAATACATAAAACAAAGCACGTCCTTTGAGGCACGTAGGACAAAAATAATACATAAAGCTAAAGCAATACTTCAGTAGATTTGAGGTTAAGACTGAGTCATTACTCGTTACGTAATGCTAAGCAGATGTATTTCACACCTGTGGCAGAATCGCCTAATATAATTTTTTTTTATATAAATGCTCTAGTTTATTCTGATTTCTTAAGAAAAAAAATCTTCAGGAAGAATATACCACATCTATCTGCATTTTTCATTGCTAGAGGTTTCTCATAAATAAGTGTTAAAAAAGGCAATTCTGTCCATTATCTGAGCCTTGAGTCACTCGTGTTCACCCTCTTCAACACTTTTATATCATTCACTGAAATTCACTGTATTTTGGCTTCTGCATGAGGAATGCCTCCAAAGTTCATTGGAAAATATGTTAATATAGACACTGTGGAATTATTTAGTGTTTGGTTTTTTTTGTGATTATAATAAAAACATATTTACAAGTTAACACAGGTTGAAAGAAAATCTGTACAAACAGTATCTTTCTCTAAAAACCTAAGACAGCAAAACAGGACAATATCCTTTGTCAAGAATAATTATATAATATCAAAAATACCTCAAAATTATGAAAATTACTTAGTCATAGTAATGATGTTGACATAAGCTAAACAAAAAGGTTGCACTCAGGCCTCCCTCATAATCACATAAAGAAAAAGTAACTAATCATTACACAGTTCACATACACAATATATGAACAAGATTTATGACAAACCTATGCATAGCTATACCTTGCTTCAAGAAATTTTTTGTCTGTTAACAGAGCAAAGTGTTGGTTTATTTACTAGAATATATCCCACATACCTGCTCTGATGTAAAATAATGTACTATCACCCTGCCATGTACTGCCAAGTAATGACAAAATCATTGGAAATTGTCAATAAAGCATTTGAAATAAAGTCCTTACTTAAGCACATCAAAGATGGCTCTAGGGCATATTTGCATCATGGGACTGACATAAAATGGCTCCCTAACAATTTGAGATGGAGTCTTTATCCCTATTAATGACAAAGAAAGACATATTTTATTAACAAAGCATTATCCAAAATAGAATTATCTCCACTTCTTGTATTGTTAGGCAAGACTTTCATCTCTCAATTCCATAAAGCGCATAATAATGCGCATATATCCATTTGTGTTTCAAACAAAACATTTAGGCTCAAGACCTTTGTAAGCTGATTATTGATTACAGTTGTCTAAAGCTGTTGAGGAAAGACAGTCACTTCAGGAAAACATAAAGTCTACATATCCACCTCCAAAGTGGCAGTGTCTCCTGCTTAGAGCACATTTTAGTACTTGCATTTTTAGCAACCCAGAAACAAGAGAGCATTTTCATCAAAATAGAACAATTTTACAAAGATCAACTGACAATGTCCTCCTGAATAGTCTCAAAATTAAAATTCTCTCCTAAAAGGCAAAAGATGTTGGCTAGAACATTATAGCATAGAAAGTGAACTTAAGAAATGTCCTAATTATTGTCCAAGCGCCTAAAAAAGGAACTACCCATGCCACTTAACAAAACCAACAGTGTGGCATGCTATTTAGCAGGCAATCTCTGAAATGCAGAACAGTCCGGACCTAAAAAATTACCTCATGTTATTTACTTAACATACCCAATGCGAGCAAGACATCCAGCATAATAAAAGCTGGGGCATTTCTGACCATGCTAGAAGCAGAACTTTAGCCCTGTAAGTCAACTAGGAAAAGAAATTTAAGGGCACCCACTGATCATACAGCAGTTCTTTGAGGTTCCAATTACAAGAGTTATATATCTGTGCTTATTTTTATTATCTTATACCAAGCTTACATATGGAACTTATACTCCTTTCTGTATCAAACTTTATGGCAGTGAATGAAAGGATGATAAGATCTGGTCAAATATATGTCTCCAATGCAAACAGCAAAGACTACTTTCTCCAACTAAGATAGCATCAGTTTAAGTGCCTCTCTAGATATATATGTTGGTACATATGTATGTATGCAAATATATGGATATATATATACACACATAGATATGATTGGTGGTGTTATCTTTGTTCTGGCCATTATGGGAATTCATGATGAGGGGGAGCTGTTGTAGAATATATTGTCTATCAGCTTCTTCTTTCTTCATTCAGTTTTCAGTGGCAGCCTATGTATTCTAATCAATGATATGTCTCTAACACTGTATTGTTTTTGCCCTTTGAAGCTGCCTTTTGCACCCATCACTGTCACTACTTACTTAATCTATTTGCATTTTTAAAGCATTTATCACTGTGGCACTGTCACCAGAGTGGTGTCAAGAATTAAAAAACAACAGGTAGGCTGTCTGCAGGTAGGCAGGGGATTCATACAATCTGTATGTTCAGAATACTGTGAGACCATGAAGTTTCTCTTGAACAATCAAGGGCAATGCAGTAAAAAATTAGGTTCAGCAGAAAACTTTCCCAAATGAGAGTGGTAGTGGGGAATCCCAAATTTCACATTTTTGTAATGTATTTATTTTCCCTTATGCATGAAAAACCATCAGGGCTTTGTTTATACAAATAATCTTAACTCAATGGGAAAAAGGTTATTTCAGAAACTTCTCTCTCTTCCAAAATGAAATAAGATAAAATGAAAATAAAATAAAATCTATAAAAATCCAAGCAAACTTCCTTCCCCCCTCCCCCCGAAAAAAAAATCATAAACCTCACATTTTTTTAATGCAACTTTCTTATTACACTCATTCAAGACTTATAGATGCATATACTTTGCAGGGTGAACAAGTCTGGTTTTAGCCGAAAAGGAGACATAAATTATTTCATTTCAAACATTTCAGATGAGAAGTTTTAGTGATATGTGAAACCATTACAGATTAAAGCTAATATTCCATTCTTTGGAAAAATATTCCCCTTTGTCTTCACTACCAACTTGGCAATTTCAATGCCAATCACATTTTAATTGCAAGTGAATGAAGCTTAATAGCAGTGTCAATTTGTTGACTGTATACTAGCAACAGTTCCTCTGCAGTTCACCCGATATTATTTTTCCTAGGACAAGAAATATATATTTTTGGTTACTCTGAATACAACATTCCATCTTCAGTGGGCCAAGTGTAAATCCAATATTCAAGTCCTTCTACTGGAAAAATATGACATCTTGATTTTGAAAATCTAGAATAAAAATGTAGCAAGAATATTTTATTTGTTGCAAATGAAAGAAGCAATCTATAAAAAAAGTCCAGTATTCATCCTAAAATGTATTCATTTACTGGAAAATTTGAAATCAATGCTGGCTTTGGTGTTACACTTCAGCTGAAACTACACATGTAAAGTCCACATGTTCAGCACTCATCAAGCTCTTGCCTGTTTGCATTTTGCAGCAAGAGCAAGTCGTTCCTTAAAAGACATACATAGAGAAAGAGGAACATATTAGCATTTTTCTGTGCCAAAGTAGAATTTACTCATAAAAAAAAAAAAATCCACGAACAAAACAGGAAAGCATTCTGAGGGATTAGCATTGCATACATAACAATTTTGAAGGCTTGATTTCTACATCACATTGATCTTATTTAAACAGTCTCTTATTTCTCCAATATTTTAGTATTTGTGCTCACAACTCAAGGATCTCTCAGGAGGCCTCAGCTGA
Organism: Thryothorus ludovicianus; assembly: GCA_013397245.1. NCBI lineage: Eukaryota > Metazoa > Chordata > Aves > Passeriformes > Certhiidae > Thryothorus > Thryothorus ludovicianus. Next base: position 175,255 of record VZTB01005008.1, read on the forward strand.
GATTTGGCATCACAGCATAACAAGGTCACCTTCCAGTCTCATGACCAGAGCTTCTGGTTCACCCTCATTGACCCTGCCTGTACTATATTCTGAGTTAAGTCATGCAAGGAGGTAGAAAGGATTATGCAAGAAAATGTGGGCAGGCTCAGTAACATGTATAACCTTATGCACTTCTTAGAAGAGAAGCACTCGACTCTCCCCTCTCAGCATGGTTTGCATCTCTGTGGTGTTCAGTTGCCTTTTCCTTTCTGCCCTTTTCTAGCCAAGCCAGACACAAATCCTATGCTTTCACACAAAATTAAAGGCATCTTTTTTTTTCCATGCTATGGCACAGTCACAGGTATTTTAGGAAACTATTTGTGGCTTGCTGACACCCTGAAGCACTTTTTCCAATAGCCATTCTCACCTCAGCTGACCAGCACAGAACAACATTCCATTTCTGGAGAAGAACTGCCACGCCAGAAAGCTGTCAACTGTGAAATCATTCAACAGATATAGGAAACAATACAGCCAAGTTGGCAAAACTGCTGGGTTTTATTTGAAAGAATTTATCAACACAGAATTTCAGGGATGCTTAATAGTTGATACTTCATCAAATGGTATAATTAAACACTAGATTTAGGTAATTTTTGTTCTCTGTAACTGCTTCATTACTCTTTAGTTTGTTTCCTGGCATCTAGCATATACCCAATTTCTTCTTTACAACTATGAGATACATTATTTCCTGCAAAAAAAAAAGATGCATGGGCATCTCCAAAACACTGCTGGCCAACAGAGTAGTATGAGCACAGCCACAGATCAGCTACAATGAAGGAAACACAGCAGCAAAGTTGGTTTGAACAATCAGATCCTGAACCAAATAAGGGAAGATAATCAAAAGGAGTTAATAACTAGGGCTAGAGGAGAGAAATATGTATCATAAATCTTTCTTCCCTCAATTTCAGAACTCTTACACATAAGGAAGGGGACAAAGAGGGTAGATAACCAATCAGTCCTTATTATTGGAAGAAAATTATGTAAAACTTTTCACAGATTCTTTAGTAGCAATTTCCAACAATTAAATCTATATGAAGCACGGGCTTTGCATTTATTTTTTCATCAACATATCTGACACAAAAGTTGCATGAAACATTAATGTTGATGCCCAAGTTGTTGAAAAAAAAATTGACTGAAATAAGTAAACAAACAAAATCAATATGATTTGAAAACCAGTTGAATTAATTCTCCGATTCATTCTCTATTTGATGCATGTCTGTCTCATCTGTGCATGCAAATGTTAAAAGAAGAAAAAAAAACATCTTGCAACTGTTTAGCTTTCAATGAGGACTCAGAAATTATTTTCGAAATCGACCAGGTATTTAATGAATCTCAATTTCTGAGTGTTCAACTCATGGCACACCAAACAAAAGACTTATTTTCAGAAACTGTAGAAAACATATTCTGCAAAGTAACATGGTATAATTAGGATGTAAGGCAATAAAAACATGATTCCATGTATGCCAGTCACTGACCAAGTATTTCAAAATTATCGCTCAAATCAGAAATCGTTAAGTAGCAATGATGTTCCCTTCCCAATTTCAAAACTGAAATTTTCATTTTAAGAATATATATGAAACTTCATTTTGTTAATGAAAATGAAGAAAAGGATCAGAGTATTTAATCTCCAATACATTGGTTTATATGTACCATAAGCAATTTAAGTATGTCACACATGGTATGTAGGATTTTATGAAATATGAGCAACAAGGCAAATAAAGCACAGTGAGAAACACTGAAAATTATGTTGAAAGATATAAAAGCAAACAAAATCCAAACATTTTAGTTCTGTTACACATAAGCTCAGCAATAACTCTACTTCTTACAAAACCTGTTGCAGGACTTATCAACTACAAAACTGTTTGCTGCTACCTGACAAGAGTAATTAATGACCCATCAAAAATGATGTAGAAGTAAATTTAATATTTATATAAAATACTTTATATACTTTATACTTTTATACTTTATACTTTTATATAACAGGAAGCATGCTGAACCACTCTCAGTTGCCTGAATCTAGACAAATGAATCAAGGCATGCTGTACTACAACATGGCTTAAGTACAATTTTCCTACTTGCACAGTATGCCTGTGACAAATACAGCCTGAGGTTTCCAACAACAGACACATTGTTATTATGGCAACTGCACAGGGTAATAAAAGAAACCTTGTGAGAACCACACATGACAAAAGTCACAGCAAATTATTGCTTCCCTGAAGCTGGGCCTACTGCTATTCTTTTAATTACTTTCATGACTGCTTGCTATTCTGTAGATTACAATAATTCTGCAGTGAAATTATTTTTATTAGCAATAGAGGTATGCATATCATGTTAAATGCTGAAATGAGAAATCTGTAAAGAAACTTGAAGCTTGAAGAATGTAGTGACACTTGATTATTACATCATTATAGCATCAGTCCATTATCCTTAATGGACTTCATCCTCACTTACAGGGCATAGGAAAGAAAAAAAGTTAGTTCTCTATTCATAAATATGTTAGGATGAGCAAAAATTGAAAATGTTATATATGCCTTTGAGACTTCCATGACAAATTTTATCCTAATGCCTATTTAAACAGGTAAGGCATTTTTGATTTTTAATATAGAGATGTAGAAATTTGATGGAAGAGAAATCAAGGTGAAAATAAATCAATAATGAACAGGAGATAAAAAGATTAAAATAAGTACAAAAAATTTTGAGGAAACGTGCTGATGTAATAACAGGTACAATATTAATGTAATGCAAATAACTTTTATAACTTGTAATGCAGTGAAACTTCTTCCTGACACCTCCTCCCAGAAATACTGTCCAAAGAAATCTAGAAATTCTAATGTTGGACAGACCTTTTCAGTTCTGAGAAGGCACAATCAAGTTTTTACTGTTCATACTGTACAACAAAAGATAAGATTAAGAAGTGGCTAAATTCCAGTACCTAGGCATTTCTAAATCAGGCTACAGGTTAAAAAAAATTCTTTTTCCAGTTCATTGCAGAGTCAAACATACTTCAGAAATCATAGTACTCACCATGAAGAAATAAACAAGCAGTGCTTTCAAAGCAAGTTCAGACACTGTCCTCATAAGAAATGAGGAAAGAGTGGAAGTAAGCCTTTGTCTGAAAGAATACCTCTCTCTTGCCTGCCATTGTGAGATAGCACAATGAAATATCTCACAAACCAAGATACAGTTCATTAGTTTAAAATTACTCTCAGATTCATCAGCAATGGTTTTTTGTCTGATGCCCCATTACATGTGGCCATCAGGATACAGACATAAGGACAATTACCTATAAGGAAAAATACTTTCAACTTCTTCAACAATATAGGTAGCAGGGAAAAAAGATGACGACTTCATATGTAACTAAAAAATGACATTTCCCATGTAACATAAGGAAATTAATGCATACCTATTTTTCTGTGAACTTAGGTCTAAATTGCCCTTCAGCAATCTGCTGGAAATTAAATTTCCCCATAGATATCAACTGTTACACCAGGTTTAAGAAGTGATTTGTGTCTCATCAGATATAGATGCAATAACTAATGAAGCTGCATTTCTGTCATTGTTCTGTTTCACTGTGGTATGTATAATGCTTCTATTTGGGAAGGAATTGTAATTTCTCTTCAAATCTTCTATTTCAATCCTACAATACCTGCCAAATCATGAGCCTTACAGCACAATTTCGTTGCACACAGGGTTAGCAGCACTGTCTTCCTCAGTTTGCATCAACTGTTTTAATTACAGTAACTTTTATTTTGGAACTAATGGCATTTTCCCATATATAAAATGTTTCTGCTTTGTCAGCCTGTTTAATCAGCATTACACAAGAAAACTGGGCACTTGAGCCTAAAATTATGCATATTTGCATGACATTTTCTTCTCTTACTGCTACCACATGACTAAATCAGCTGCACTATGTGGACAGATGTTAGTATATACTGTTGATCTATATCATTCCTGACAACTCAAAAATTAATATCATAGGATAATTTTGAACAAATAAAATACTTATCAAGGGACAGAAAACAACATGTTTTATGTGAAGGATGCAATGCATCCCACAACACTTTTTTTTTATAGACTGTAATTAACTTTAATACTTTCATACATTCTAGAAAGTCTTCCTCATAAGTCAGAGATAAAATTTTAAACAAAAAAATCTAATGTTTTTCCCAATGGTGTTTTTCATACTGATTGATACAATCTAGTTTCCTATTAATATGTGAAGAACATTCATTGCTAAAGCAAAAATTTCTAGTTTACAGAATAACATCGCTGTTCACCTCTTATTTACATGTTAAAAATTACTCATTTTAAAATTTAATTTACCTCAATTTAAAATGGAGGACATATCAATAATTTTATGTATTGTAGTGATACTAAAATTCAATTCCTACTCTCTGAAAAGTGAAAGAAAGAAAGAAAGAAAGAAAGAAAGAAAGAAAGAAAGAAAGAAAGAAAGAAAGAAAGAAAGAAAGAAAGAAAGAAAGAAAGAAAGAAAGAAAGAAAGAAAGAAGAATTCAAGCCACTTAACATATAGAAGTAGACATCCAAAAGCCCAGACAGCCCAAAATGGTTGTTTTACTACATCCCTATTTTAGTACAGAAATGGTCTATTAGTGATTAGTGATTTAAAGTGTTTGTAATGCCATGTTTGGTTAAAATACTATTTAAAGATTCCCAATTCCATCAGGTGGGATTTCTTCTTTCTTTTTCTTTATTTCTCTACTCAATATTTTAAAGTGTCTGTTTGGTGGGTATGAAAGTGCATGAAATTAAAAATTGCTTCTTCCTCATACTATGCTTATGCTTCTGATTTACACAAGGTGTAATTTTGTCCTGAAAAAATACATTTTGTTAAGTCGACTTTAAGATGAGTGATTTAAGTAACAGGGAGAAGGGTGATGGCTTTCCCTCTTGCAGCTTAAGGATTTCTGCATTGAAGTAGCTAAACTTGGCTAATCATGTCCTAAAACAGTTGATTTTTTATCTTATAGTTCCATCCCTTTGTCCTAATCCAGAAAACACCAATAGGAAGGGATTTTTGACTGCTTCTCATAGACCCTTCTTCATGATATTTATCACATGATTCATACCAGTTACCTCCTCAGTTCTTTTGCCTTTCGACTGCACGTTTCAAGATTCCACTCGACTTCACATCTGCCACAATTCCCTTTATGCAAAAGAGCCAATTCTAAGGGGCTCAAAAGGACTTTCTTTCCCAGATCAGCTGTCTTAGTTTTGCTTTTCCACCTCCTTCTCTTGACCTAATGCACTCTCAGTACACACTGCTTGAGTTGCACACCACCATCAGGCACTCAGCTGTAGTTACAATGACCTCAGGCTGAAGTTGTATGAACCTGACATTTTCAGTTTAGATTAAGTTTCTCTTTTTCTGGTGCACAAATTCAGATGCCTTCAGGGAAGAGTTAGCCAGCAGCAGAGACGTGAGTTACCTTCTAAATTCTACAAGTGCTGGCAGCAGTACACAGCCTGCCAGGGGCTTTCCTTCTACCACAAATCCGGTACCCAGGTTGCACCAGCGTGGTTCTATCTCTGCCTTCCCAAGGAAGTGCAGGCTGCAAAGCAAACACACAAGCCAAACCCACTCTGTTATCTAATGAGCATCAATTTTTTTGCAATATCCATTTCTATCATACTCTTCTTTCACAAATACCTGGCCTTTACTGTCAACAGGGGAAAGCGCTTCAGCTTTAACGAATCTGACAGCAGTGAGGGAGGGTGGAAAAATAAATTAACACTTGATACAGTCACCACAAACAGATACCCAGAATAAAGTGAAATACATGAAAAGGCTCCTTACACTCAATCTAAAGATGACATAAAAACATCAATCACAAATTCTTGCTGCTCTATGTATAGTTAAAACACAATGATGTAGAGAAGGATAGTGGGTGACAACTACGTGCTGTTTCTTACAATACAAGGATGATGAGCTACTCAAATGATAAGGCAGACTCTTTAACAATACATGATTTTAGACAAAACTACAAAAAATGAATTGTATTTCATTATACTTCCCTAAATAAACTTTGAACCTTGCCTAAAACCTGAGGTTGGGGCGGGGGGGAACCAAAGAGAAAAACACCACCCTTTTCCTAGAGATCCAGCTCCTCAGATAATCCTAACAACCACACCAACATCCCTTTCTCTCAAAACTAACATTAAAGGGGTGTTTTCTTGGTATTTTTATCCCACAGGTCTAGATTTCAGAAATCACTGTGAATTGCCCTTTTGCAGTCATTGTCAGAGCATTTTCTGACTATATGGCAAAACTAAGCATTTTGAAAACGGGAAAATAATTACTATTTTCAAATGTGGGAGCAAGTCCTTAGAGAGAGTGATGTCTCTTGACACAAGGCAATGATATATTTGATGAAATATAAAACAGTTGGTTAATTGCCAAGCATTGTAAATGAGTGGTTAGCAAAAACGCACTAATTTCTTCCAAAAATATTTCCCATAACCTAAAAAAAAATCTCAATATCAAGTCCTAACAAGGCTTATATTCTTCTCTCTAGGAAAAGATTCCTCAATGATTCGGTGACATAAACACACACTAAATATTTTTCTGGGTCAAAGCCAGAAAGCCCAACATGCCCAAGGACTGAATTTTAGACAGGAAAGTGACTGTGAAGTGCATCTACCCCTTGTGATTCGTGTTTGCAGCTCAGCTGCAGGATGGCTCAAGAGCATAACTACTGCTGTCAGGCTGATCTCATGAAAAGGAGGGGTATGTACAGGACAGCTGGCCAGCAACAGATGGGAATGTGCTGTTCCATCTCACAGGTTGGTAGACTTCCTGTTGCAGCACATGCTGTCCAGAAGGAATTCTAATTCTAATGCAGCACTGGTCTTCCAAAGGAGGCCTGGCTTTAAGCCACAGTCAAGTCCTGGAATTCAAAGAACTTCTTAAATTGTCTATCAACTCCTTAAACAGTTCAGTCATTTATAGTTCAGATCTGTTGTTTGTGTTGAGAACTAATTAGTCAGTTATTTTAATTATTTTCGCTTATTTGTTCAAGATGAAAGGTTTTATAAGCAGATCTTGATTTAACTGTTGACAGCTCAATTTTTTTTTTTTCCCTTGAGAAAGAAAATTATTTAATTTTCTAATAACAAAAGATGCAAAAAGGTCGTCATCAGGATTATCACTTTTGCTCATTCTGCTCTATGGTAACATTCACTTTGACCACCAATTGACTTCTAAAATTGTTAAGCTGCATTAAAATTTAGACTGTTGTTCTTGCAATTTGCAAGGTAATTTATTTATCTTTTACTCATTCTCTTAACTTTGAATAGACACTAAGAACTTAATTTTGTTCTTTTGATATTTCAAATTAATATTACTTGAAAACAAAACAAAAAAAAATTAAAACTTAGAGAAACATAAATTAAGATACCAGTTCATTCAGACCTGAGTGGAAAGAAATGAATAAATGAAACATTTATGCCACTCTTCATTATCAAGGTGTCTGGAAAAAACTGTAGGGAGCTCATTCCACCATGCAAACTCATCCTGACCCAGCTAGTCATTGTGCGTCAATGTAAAGAATTACCACCTCATCTCCTAAAAACAGAGATACTGTTGTGAATAAGATTATCTATACCATAAAAGACAGTATTCATCTGTACTGCTGGATTCCCACCAGGGGTTAAATTACAAGACACTAATATAAATTAATGGAAAAGCAGGTTAAAGACAATTCCAAAATAAGACTTAGCTGAGAAATATTGCTCTTTTGCATTATCAACTGTGGCACTGCATACAAAGAGTTATACAACTTCACAGAGTACAAGACACCTTGAGCTCATACTTCACAGACGATTAGAATTTCTATGCAAATAATGCCTCTACAATTCTATATATATATAGAAGTGCTCGATACGATAATTTTTTCTTTTTCTCTTTTCAAAAGGCTTTCAAGTAAAAATTATAACATATTAATAGTGATGTATAAACACAACTCTGTAGTAAATGCTTTTTAAGCATACAAATTACAAATTAGAAAAATGGATATGGTCAAATATTCATTAAATACCATTTCTGTATTATGTATTTCCCTTCTTTTAAACTGAAAGATCAATTCACAGAAATACATATACAATCTGACCTATTGAAATGCCTCCTGACTTCAAAGAATATCTGCCTAAGAACAAGAATCAGTGTTTTACAGTTTCTTCCTCATTATCAACAAGTATTTCAGTATTCAAACTAAGGGAACAATTCTTGTGAATAGTAACACACAGCATTTTAGTACTTGAGCATACTCTTACTAGATCCCACAGCAATATATTTCACTCTGACGAGGTTTAAAGAAGGTTTTGATGAAAAAGACCCATAACTTTGCATAATATACTCTACAAAAAAAAGCAACTGGCTACCCTGAGTACTCACACAAAATTAATATTCAGTCTAAATGTTTACAAATATGAACCTTAAACAAATGCAGCAGGCTAGAATTGAGTTTACCTCACCACAAACCAGAATATTAATATGATACACTTCTACTCAGAAAAAGAAGCTGAACTTGCTGAATGAAATATTGCTAGTTTAATGTTTTCTGTTTTTCTGCAACCTCAGAGCCAACCTTTTTCCTTTTTTATGATATCTCTGCTCTTAAATTTGAGACCTATGGAGCACCAACAGCTCATCAATTGTCAAATATTTTTGAATTATTATAAAGAGTTAGAATTATTCAAACCTACTGTTTTCTCTAGCTTCTTCACACATTGGAAATTATTGTTATTGTTTTACACCCATGAGCTAAAATATTAATGTAAATGACAAATCATTTATCAGAGTTCAAAATCTAATGTAAATGACAAGTATAAGTACACATGCATAATTTCCATAATTCATATAATTGGTGCATATAGTATATATAGCTTTTGTATCAGCAGACATCATATACAGACATTTTGGTGATCACTTAAATGCGCTAGTTATGATCTACTGTTGCTGAAAATCTAATATTAATTTGCTGCAGTATAATGAAAGAATACAAATTTAAATGGCTATTTGAAGATGGAGATAGCAGAGTGTTTTGTCATTTTGAAGGATCTTTAGAACCAAACATCACAGATGGCAATTTAATCTGAGGATGACGACCACTTCCATTTGTCATCTAGAAGTTGTTTCCATCAGTTTTGTATTGCTGTGAATCACCAGATGGCACTTCTCCCTGCTCTTAAGACTTGCTCTCTGAGCATGTAGGAGTTAGATCTGGGACAAACACTTCCAGCTGAACTGAGATGCTGTATAGATGTGAGATCCTTACCAGTAAAGAAGCACTTGCCTTGTTTCAATCCCCCTCTTAAACTGCAAATATTCTTTCTCAAATTAGTTGCTGTAGACAAGCTATGTCTACAGAGGTAGAAAAAAAAAATATTAAACCCCCACGCACTCTTTTGTCAACGCATATGCACTGCCCTGCCCAGGGACATTTTTAAAATAATTCTTTCACATTCTCCACAAGACTATATTTAAACCTGCACTTCTAGCTTGAATAAAATAATATTGACAAAACAAAATAAAATTGTGTTGAAAAGTCTGTCCATTTCTAAGCAGCATGAGCAGCACTGTAATTTCACAACTTCTATTCTGGTAATGTTCTTCAAGTAATTTCTCTCCCTTGTTTCCATGTGCAATCCACAGGAAGAAAAAAAAATCAGAGAAGTATGCAGTCATGGCAAGAGCTCTCGGTGAAATACAACCATGATTCATTATCATCACATAAAAATGGAATATCTCAGTGGAAACACCATAAAGCAATGTTTAAATACCAGGCAGTCATTGTTCTATAACATCTGTAACTACACTGCACACACATCTTTCACTGTCCTGCTTTCCTCTGCTACAAGGGTCAAGCACAGAGCTTCCTTTTCTCTGGGAATTTGGCAGAAGAGACAGGCTGATGTGGATATCTCCCCCCAATTTCTTTTCTTCTTGTAGCTGTTTAAGGGGATAGTGAGTTGTACGGGTAAGTAAATTTTGTGTGAAAATCTGAAAAACTCCCAGGATTTTAGGAGGTAAGTTAAAGCAAAAGGAATTTTCTTCATATTGAAACTTCACTAAGGTTGCATGCAGCATCATGAAAAGTCATTTGTTCAGGCATGACCCCTTTACATAAGGTCTTGGGGACCTCTCTACTATTACTCTGTAGGAATACCTTTCTATCATCTCCTGGTTTTGCTAACAGTCAAGGCAATATTTTTAGTTTTGGAGAGCTACAGTACATCAGTTCTACATGACAGTAGGACTTTGAGAATATACACTCAAGTCTCAGCCACTGGAGAAAAACAAAATATTATTTCTTTTTTAATCTCCCAACTATTTTATTTTTAGAAACAATTTATGAATAATATTTCATGTAGATTTATTGAGAATCATATCCTAAGAAAACACAAATAATAAAAAAAAAACAAAGCCATAAAATATCCATTGGAAATGTTTGAGGACTCTATTGAGGAGTTTTGTCTTTTTTCTTTTTTAGAATTTGTACCACTTAAGTCCAAAGCCTTACTGCATGATAAGTCCCTACAATGCTTCTGACATCAGAAGAGTTGTGATGATGACAGCCAAAACTCTGGCATCTAAGCCACCAGCCTACTCTGGTGAAATCAAAGACAGCTTTAAACTCAGTTTTGAGCTCAGTAAACAAAGATTTAGACCTTTAAGCTTTGATAACAGGGATGACAAAACCAGCCTCAAAAATCACCAGGTTATCTCCATGAAATAAACTCAGCAAACTTTTCTTCAAAATTATGTATAATTAGCCATTCTAAAACTGTTCATGGACTATTTTTGTATTGGCTGGAGATTTTAGAGGGATTGTTATAATGAAAAATAAAAAAACCTAGCTGGAAATTACTTTTGCACTTGATTCTAAGGAATCTAGTAATTTTTAAGCACCTATATCTGAAATGAGGCATAGGGCACTGAGTTCTGACATTGCAAAAGACTGAAACAGAGTTACTTGTGTCAGTAAAATACACCCCCATATTGTTTGCTTTAAAGCAGCTCCTTAACTTTTATTATAAAAATCTTTGGTATTGCAGAAGAACTGTCTAAGTGCTCAGTGAGGATGAATAACTTTCATTCCAACACTTGGTTTCATGCAGGGAGATTATGTTATTGCTTCCCTCCCAAATCCTTATGAAAATAAGATGTTTATCATGAAGACTTGTCCTGTAGGTAAAATTGATGTTGCATTAATAAATTAGGTGTTACTTCAAAACACATGGCATTAATTCTTGCTATCTAATCTGAGATACACTGATGCTTCCATTTTTTTTAAATTTCTCTTCAGAAGACTAGTCTTTGAAGTTCTCATTTTCTCAGAAATTTTGACAACCTATGTGAACAAAATATGTCCACCAAATCCACAGAGTTTGGTTAGACTGAATCGTCACCATTCAGTTGTTAATCCTTGTCGTAACTTTTCAGGACTAGACAAGAGTATAAGAATATTTCTTCTTTGAAGTGCTTCACACTGTTTCGTCAATACATGTTAGATAATCATTAAAAAGCCAACAGCAAATATTGTGCAATGTGTGCTGGTGCACTGACTTGTCTTGCATTTAATTAGTCAATTAGTTTTGCATGGATTACCACAGTAATCTGAAACTACCTATGGCTACCAAATAAAGCTACAAGGAAATAGAAAATCAGCACATTACCTGGCAGAGAGCTGCTGTCCGAGACAATAATCGGAACTCGAGAGATACAGAGCCTTTGTTCAGTTTGAACATTTAAAGACTCTTTGGTGACCTGATTGGCTGATTATCACACATGATGTTTGGATAGTTTATTTTGTGTGACCAATTGCCAAACCAACAAGCATCTCAAATTACTGAGGCGCAAGATGTTATGGTGGAGCTCAACATTCAGAACACAACCCCACAGGAAGTTTATTAACATTCCATTACCTGTTTAGGGTTTCTTTCACAGCTTCTTTGTCTAACATGCAGGATTTTTTTCTTAACATCCTCTGTTCAGTTTCAAAATTCTATTTAGATGCTATATATTGCCTTTAAAATGAGTATTAATGTCTGGGGACACCTGAACATAGAACAAAGTTAATGTCTAATGCTGTAGGAGTTCAGCATATATGGTAAGGCTGGTTGAGAAACTGCTTTTTATAACATACACTTAGTTAAGATCAACATTAATATTATTTTGCTCAATGAATAAAAAGTGTAATAAAAATGTTCTAAAGATCATCAGTAAAAGCTTAAAAGGAAAATTAGAGGCACTTAATGCAACTATCATGTTGCAGAAGTCCAATTTTCTCTCATTTGGACAAAATTGACAGGCAATTAACAGTAAGTGTGTAATTAACTTAAATGCTTTTAGACTGCTCAATTAACAGGGAAAGTATAAAATACAGCATAAACCTTTACAGAGTAATTAGAAACTTTGTATTAATAAGCAATGCTAGCCATCACAGTATCTAAAAAGCTGTGTTTTGCTAGAGATAATGCAGAATTTGCTGTAGAGCTCCAAAAATTATTTTCCATTATTTCTTGAATTAAAAAAAAAACACCTTCAAAATTTTTGTATAGGAAAAAAAATAGAATCATCTGCAGAACTGATGATACAATAAATATACTGCAAAGTAGATTGTACCTAGGACAAGATCATACCTGCACTCAAAAATTCTGAACAAAATGCTTTTCGAAGTTCCCATCAAAAGCCTTTTCTTTTTAAATGTAAAAATGTTCTTAACTGTTTTGCTGGAAAACCAGGCAACGAGGTGTGTATGTCCTCACAACTGTTATGTTTTATCAGTCTCGCACACCATACTTGCCTTGACCCAAAAAATACTGGAAAGGATGAAACTGCCTAGCCAAAAGAAACAGAACACCATTGTGATGACTCAGGCTGGAAAAAAAATTAATGCTTTCTCTTGTCCTAGATATTCACTTAGCAACTGATATTAAAGTCTCAAAGCTCTTAGAAGTGCTTTGTTTGGGAATTTCTGGCTGTCTCTGGGACAGATTTTATGGGCGAACTGCTGTTACTTTCACTTCCCACCACTTTGAATGTTCACAGGCAAGAAAAAAGTTCTCAGAATAAATTTCTTAATTTATCTGAAAATAATGATGCTAATGATGATCTACATTTCTAGGACATGGGGCAATCTCACATGAAAAATGAAACAAGGCCTAGAATTACTGGAAGTTGACCCAAAAAAAAAAGACTGGCCTAATAATGACAAAGTATTATCATTTGATTGATCTCTGTATTGTCTAATTTAATTTTAATCTGAAACAGCTTTCAGGAAGAATGAAACATACTGCAGCTAACACACAGCAGTGATAGGTGAGCCTCTAATGCCAAAGTGTGAGGAGGATGCCTGCAAGGGTAGTTCATCTCAGCACTGAGGACAACAGCAGGAAGGGAACGTGTTCGCTGACATAAGCACACACGAAGAGGACAACAAAGGAAGTAAACATAGGTGGCTGAACTCTGACAAAGACCCTGCAGTGACAACAATGCCACACTTCCTATAATTGGAGTGAAGTAGGAAGGGAGGCATTGTTATTGCTGGACACCTTCTGTTACATTTTGACAACTTGTGTTTAGTCCTGGGTACAGCTTCTCACTTGTGTCAGCAAAGCTGCTCTCCCCCACTGTGCCCTTCGGTGGCAGCCCCTTCCTTCCACAGGATCCCTATTCCACCCTGGGCAGGGGAAAAGAAAATCACCACTAGCCCCAAGATTTCTGTACCCGTGAGAAACAGCCACAGAAAGATGGATTAACAGCACGTACCACGAGATTGCAATGTCTCTGGGGATGCTGACCACAAAGCCCACGTGAGCATGCACAGCACAGCACCAACTTGGCATCACCATGGGGGACCACAGCTGCCTTTTGTCCAATGATTTCAAAGAGCAATGAGGACTAAAATCTGTGCCTGTCCTGAGCTTTTTTAATTCAGAGAACTGAGCATGAGGTAGAAGGTCAGAACTAACAATAAAGTGTACTTCCAAGCGACAGAGCTAATTGCCATGGGCATGCCAGTGGCAGACAGCTGACCTGCAGTTCACTGTCAGCTTGAACTTGACAAAAACAAAAGTTAATACAGTCTTGGACCTCTGTCTATATAAAAACATATCAGTAGCAAGAGGGCTATTACTCAACTCACCATATAAGACTGCATCCAGCAGTGTATTTTGTGAATAGTAATGGCAGCGGAGTTTTACACGTAAAACTACTCGAGAGCTCCTCTGAGAAGGGTGCCCAGACCCGGCTCAGTTATTGCACCTTGCTGCCCCTTCACACACAGGCGTATATTAAATGTTCATATTCCTCCTTGGAAGAGAGCCAGACTCCAAAAGGAGAATTTCCTTTGGGATCATAAAATTAAACTGTTAAAATTGAAGCAAATTAATCATAACCATTAAGTCTGGCTGCTGATGTGAACTTGAGCTCAGGTATTCTACACACTAACATCTGCTTCACTACTTCTTTTTAGTAATAGACGCTTGAAAAGAAATAATCTTTGCTGCATACAGTCGAGTGCTACCATTAATACTGCACCACAATTTTCCCTTCTGTCTCAATCCAAGCCTTCTTGAAACAATGCCCTACTTTAGCCGTGGCAATAATACCTAAAGCTATATAGCAGCTTGTTCTAATAATGGATGTTTGGTTACAAATTGTTTTCCTTTGGTGTGAATTAATTTTTTTTTTTTATTTTTTTTTTTAATAACTCCCTGCAAGACCTAAAGTACTGGGTGATAATCTTCTTTTCTCCTACTACTATATACTCTAGATTTACACATTTCAGAGAAGATTTAAGTTTGTGATACAGATCTGCAAAATATTCCTTAATTTACACATAATTTGACTTTTTCTCATATAAGCGAGCAATCCATCAAAACAATGTTTTGACATTAAGAGTGCTGACATATGCATGTGATCTGGATATGAAGGTTTCACTTACAATCAGTGGGCAAAAACAAAGTTCTAGGACATCTCTCCCTGACCTGTTTTAGACAAGTAAGCTGTAACAAAATTATACATGGCCTACAAGTGCCTATATCTCTCCATTATTTAAAGTACATCTGGAAAAGTTGTTCAATTGTGCTACTGAAGTCCATGTTTGGATTAATCCAGCCCTATATATAAAGTTGTAATACAGTTTCTTGGTATTACAGTGGACTGAAAATAATGACCCAGTCCATTCTTCCAGTTCAGTGTTCTTAAATCAGAAGTATTTTGGGGGAGGTAGGACAAGGGTTATCCTATTGGCTTATTTAGCTCTTACAAAATAAGAAAGTGAAAAATGTATGCTCTAGATTCTGAAAATGTTCTTTCCATCTTCTTTGAAACTGATCCACAGCTTAACAGCATGATGTTGAAATATGAAATTCTGCAATCTTTTCTGTACTGATGAGAAAAAATGTCTCCAATTTAGCTGAGCACTGACTCTCTGAAAAGCATGTGTTGCAAGACTCATATTTTGTCTCTGTGTTTGTAAAATGTACAACTCAGGACTGTTGCATCACAAACGTTTTTGTGGTTGTAAAGGCCTCATAGAAGAAAATTTATGGAAGGTGCAGACAAACTATCTTGTGCTTTGCATACCATAGACAACTATTCCTTTTTAGAAAGTAAATCTTTAAGTCATCTTATGCAAAAAAGCATACACAAGAAAATCATTGCCATGCTGAAAAAAATAGTGACAAATTTCATATGTGCAATTTTAGTTGACAATTTACTCGATCAAGTCACCAGATAAACCACTCAATTAAAACTTGAAACAATGTTCAGTGCCTCACACAACAGCATAGAAGACAGCTTACCTTATGTAAAGGCTGGACACCTGCCCAGATCTGCAGAATTAGAGGCATCATTCTTAGAGCAAATTTGTGACTGTACTGATTAACTTGCTAACAAGACATCAATTTTTATAATGCATACATAGTTTGTCTAGTATTTTTATGAATTTTTGTGAGATTGTATTCCATAATATCTGTGGCATTCTACAGTTCTATAGAAGTACATGGTATTAAGTACAATTTCTTCCAAACGTGAAATAGAGGCAGCAGAATAGATTTTACTCAGGAACAAAATAGGTAGGGCTGTCTCTGATA
The DNA here is from genome assembly GCA_013397245.1 of Thryothorus ludovicianus. NCBI lineage: Eukaryota > Metazoa > Chordata > Aves > Passeriformes > Certhiidae > Thryothorus > Thryothorus ludovicianus. Next base: position 191,413 of record VZTB01005008.1, read on the forward strand.
ATGTAGATACCAAATATGCATCAGAGACAACTCAGAATGTAATGAAAAAACCAGTAACTCTTTGCCCAAGATACTGCCAAATCTTTTTGAATAAGCTCAAGAATGCCATAGCAGATCCCTTTGCAGAACAAAAAAAAGAAAATAAAAAAGGTAATTTAAAAAGTGCTGTGAATTATTTGAAAAGTATAGTAAAGTATTATAATGCAGCCTGAAGTTTTGTTGGCTTAGATAAGTGCAGATATACAAGAGCTAGAGTAATTAGACATGCCATAGCGTGTGCCAGTACACAAGTTTGAGTGTGTTAGGTATGAAGGAAATACAAATCTGAAAGGTATATTGCACGTCATATTGCCCAACATCCCAGCTTTTGGGTTGTTTCTTGTCTGTTTTTGTGCAAGTATGCTTTATCAGTGGGTAGACTCAAAGGATATTAAGGAGTGCTTGGAGAATACCATCAGGAACCATGAATGGAGACCAGCAGGACAAGACCTGCTGTAGCTGGGCAATGTGAAACACAGATTTTCTCATCTGCCAACAAGGCAGCAACTCTCACCTCTTGTAAAACCATCCTTTAGAATGAACTAGACACACTGATGGATTAAAAACCACCTGTGCACAAGTCACAAACACAGAGGTTAAAGAGAAATATCAGTGGTTTCCTTATCACCAACTGGTACATTATTGCTCACTGCAATGGTACTGTAATGAAAACACACTCCCCCCACAAGCCCCTTAGTCTGCCAGCCCTCTCTACCTGCAGAAACTGCTTCAGACTACTCCACAGATTGCCCACTGCCCTCCCTCCACTCTTATCCCTAATCCCTCAGCTTTGCCCAGCTGTCTCAACCCTCCCTGCTCTAAGTGCTCTAGTAACTCGAAAACAGGCCAGCATACAAAGTCCAAGGTAAGGAAAAACTACTCCACAAATGACTTACAGCTTCTTCATCACAAAACTGGTCTTTTAGGTTTCCCCTGGTTCCTTGATTTCCCTTCAGTTGTCCTCACTACCTTGTATTTAAATGTATTTGTATAAATGTATAGATAATCATACATGAAATAAAAGAATGCAATACCTTAGAAGTAACTTTTAAGGCTACTCTGTCAGAGCAGAGTTTAGCTGTGATTATTTGAATATCACTTTCTGCCTTAAATAAAGAAGTATAAACTTAGCCACTAACACTACTAATTTTTTCAAACACTGCAGTAGCACATGAAGACCAAATATTTTCAAAGCATTAATATATGATAGTAATTTTCCTCTTTTGCTCAGATCACTTTTCGCTTATACAAAATCTATTTATTTGTCTTTTACAAATTATTTGTAGGCAAGTGTATTTTTTTAGAGAATAAATTGTTTTTCTAGTCACTTCTAATAATGTATGTGAGCCTAATTCAGAGGAACTGAGTATGTACATGAGACTGAATATTAGAAACTAAAGGTTATTTTTCAGAGGGGAGAGGGTACTGGGAGGACACTGAAAAATATAAGTGAAAAGGATAATGAGCTTGAATGCAATAGTACTATGGCCTTTACTAGCATCTTAATTTTTAATGGCATACATATTTTGAAAGCCTGTACCTATTACTTTTAACTTAGAAACCTTTGTCATTGCACAATTATGATGTTAAGCAAAAATACCTTATTTCTCATCTGTAAGAAATGCAAGATGTTCTCCAGCTTGGAAGTTTATAGTTTATATACAGATACATAAGTTCCTAAAAAAGTACTATATTTGTTGGAAGTTCACTCAAATTTTTAGCTGGATTTGGACTATGATTAGGAGAAGCATTTAAAACAAGTAAGCGGTAAGTGTTGCTTATATGCTATAGTGAGAAAATGGCAGTCATATTTGGACAGACAAGCAGAGTGATAAAAATGTTCAACAATTGACAAAGTAATTTTGTTTAAAGACAAGAAGGACATGATTAAAGGGTGCAATATAATGAATCTCCACTTTGCCTTGAAGGGTAGCTATGCTGGCAGAAGTTTTCAACCCTGCAGGATCAGCTCTTGACTGCAGCATCTACAAAGCTAAAGCAGGGTTTTTTTTACAGGTAAAAATCCGCACAAATCCTGCCAGCTGAGGATCCTCAGAAGACAAATGTTTTATGCAACTCCCAGCAGGCCTGAATACTACAACAACAGAGCACCATTCCCTTACAGCCCATTTTTCTTTTTTGCGCTCTGGACTAACCAGTTCCTTCCAAGCCACCCTGAGTAGTCTATTTGAGATAAATACAACATTTTTAACTGCCACAGGTGAAAGATGCAGATCACTGTGCAGTTTCACTGTAGCTCTACAGCAGCAGGTTATTTTGGAGATGGTAACCTTAGCAGTAACACAAACCACCTTGCAAAGGCCAGCCCAATGTCAGCAGCAGAACTGCTCCATCTGTTCTACCTATTCTGCTGTACTTTAAGACTGAAATTAAAGGCAGTGCTTTGACAGCCTTTACTTTGAGGCACAGTGGGCTTTTTCGGTAACTCATGCTTCCATGGCTTTCCTCAAAAGCAGAGAGAGCATAAGCGTTGCTGGACTGCCTGAGAATTAAAACCCAGTAGCCTGATAGTTTATATCATTTACCCTTCCCTCCTTCTTCCTCTACCTTCAAGATCTTGTGTCTTTTCACGTCTGTCACCAGCGTTCCTACTGCTGCTTAAGGAATCAATGCAGCACCCTCTGGATACTATCAGTTCTCTGAAAGATAAAAAAAAATAATTAGAAACCATCTTGAATATGCTTTTCTCTCTTTAGGACAAGAGTACCTCATGGTTCCTGTTTCCAGCAGAAAGTAGGCAGCCCATTTCTATCCTCAGCAGGGCCCAAATAAGCAATTCTACCAAATAAAGAAACAAATAGGGATACCCTCTGTCAAAATCACAGAAGCGGAATAAAATGCACCTGGGAGCATGAGTTCAACCAAATATAAAAGGTTCTGTTCTCAGTGGGGTTTGGTTAAATAAATCAGGTCCAAACTTTTAGGAACACAAATACAAACCATTCCCTTCTCAATGGGGTAACAGAAACAAACACACCAAGTTAATGAATGCAGTAGGGATTGACCAAACTCCCCTTTGCAGCAGTGTGAACAGCTATGAAGCAAATAGCCTTAGCCTCTTGGCACAGGAAAACAGAACTTGCTCTGCTCTGGCTGGATGACTAAAAACTTCCTTGATTACAGAAGTCCTCCATTCTAAAATGAGGAGCTAAATTTACTATTAAATACCAAGTAAAGATTCATCCATTCAGTTCAGACAGTTCACATGCCAAATCAAAGTATTGGCACTGAAACATCTCCTCCAAGCATTTGATTCTGTTGTTTTCATAGCTGGTCCAAATTCTGCATCTCCTCACACTCCTGTACTGCCAACATCACCCATCAGTGCCCAGTATTCCTTCTATGCACCTGGTCATAGAACTCTTCCAAAGAGGTCAAAGGATCATACAGAAAATACATACACGTATATATGGTATTTATGGCTGCTAACTACAGGCTGTAAATACCATACTGCAACACTAGAACTTTCCAAAACACCAGAACAATGCAATTGCACCCTTCCAGGGCTTTCTTCATTTCCCCACTTCACCTCCTAGTATGCACTATGTTGCATATTTCTTCCTATTTTCACATCACCTTGAGTATTTGTATATACACATGCAATTATTACTACTGGAAAACTATCTACTCACTTATGTATATTCAGCTGCCACATTGAGAAGTAAATGTTTCCTTCAGACTACACCAGAATGCAAGATTCTCTGCATATAAAACAGCTATAACTGCTGTCCAAAGTACTTATAGAACAGAGTGTTCAACATACAGTTATAACTTCGGTTTTCATCCAGTACATGTTTGTTAGTAGATGAGATTGATTTAAAAGTAGAATTTAAGCTTCATTTATTAAGAAATAACAACCTACTTACCCAGGATCCACTAATACAGAAATCAGAGAGTCTAATTTAGGTGGCTAATTTAGGTATCACAAGAGTATAGTCTTGCATTAAAAAACTGTACTTATACATCTAGCATAAAACTGGTAAATGAGGGACAAGGAAAAAAAAAAAAAAAAAGGAAGAAACTTGTAACTACCTTATTAAAGTTAAAAACATATCCTGGATACTTAATAAAACATATAATTCAGTGCAATTAAACCATCAATTTAAGTATAATAATTCCAAAGTAAGCTTGGATATGACAACTACTATAGCTTTGCTAATTTTTCAGGAAATATACACAAGCAAAAAAAAAAGAAATTATTATGGCCTCATAGCTAAAATACATTTTCATTGAGAACAATACAATTTAAGCCACCATTTTACATATACAGTATTTCAGCAATGCTTAAGTGTATACAGAACTGCCAGCTCATTACCCAATTAAGCAACAACATCTTGTTTCATTAACACCTGTCTATGCTATTACACTCAAAAGAAGGATTTATTTTAATTGTGGAAAGGACAGGCTTTTGTATCCTGATACTATTCATCAACAACAAAAACCTTCCTATGACCTACAATTAGAATAAAGAAATCATAAAAGCAAAGGCCAATATTCTCTCTACTCTTTTCTCAAATAAATAAAAAAAAGTAAAAAAATAAAATAAAAAAGAATCAGGAGACAACTGAAACCTACTCTAACTGAAAACAGGACATGTCATTTCACTTCTGCTATTCCACTTCTGTTGAAGATATCTGCCTCTGTGAAACTCCTCAAAACACTATTTCCTCAGATTAATGTGTTCTCCCATCTACTGTTTTCACCTTCTATTCTTCCAAGGTTGCATTTTTTTCTGTTCCTTAATACAGAAAAAAAAAAGGACAGAATTTAAAAACATAAGGATAAAGATTGTAAACATTTGTAACTCTAAATACAAAAAACAGCATGGTAAAACATCAGTACTGATAACTACGGAGGAGCATCATCAGTATCATATGAAAGGTGTCCTACAAGTGACAACTTGTGGAAAGCCCAGAATGCTACTAGGAGGAGCAGAGTAGAATACTAACTTGCTACTGTATCTTGGTTTTTGTTCTAATAAATAGGAAGAACAAAGTTCTCATCAAGATAAAGACAGGAATGGCAGAGAAGATGGACACATTAAAGCACTTACTTGGAAATAACGACATCATTTTGGTAACCATTATGAGAAATAATTCCCATTTAACCTAATCAGGCAAGTCAAAGCAAGCGATCAAAAAGACTAAATAATGGGGTCTTAAGAAGCAGTCAATGAGTCATTTCAGCCATTACTGGGTGTAAACCCTGAGTAATCCCTTATAACCCAGTAGAACTACACCACAGGAAGGGAGCTCAAGCATGGACCTGGAGTCACAGAAAGAGAGGAAAAACCAATCAAGCAACACTGGCATATTAATTGACTGAGAGAAAACACCATGGTCCTTTTAGATGTCACTTTAAAATGTCCTTTCTGGATTTCTCTACCTCATGTGAGCTTGGCCCTTATATTCATTACCTTAAAAACCACTTTCATCATTTTCATAGAGCTAAAATTGAAACAGACCACAGGCCATGCAAGGCACTCATAATGTTCTAGTGTTGTTATGTATGAATGAGGAAATTAAATTGAAATAATGCAACCCTATTTCCAACATAACTACAACAAAACATCTCTTTTTGAATAACTACATAAGAAATACATGAGAAAAAACCCTACCTTATGCCCCTAGCCAACATAATTATATTTGCACAAGAAAAAGAAAACAGGTTCTCTTTTTTCCTATTCTTCACAAATATAAAGCATACTTCACGCTCTGTAAACACAGGCTATTATGCTATATTCTTTTCTACCTATTTTCTTTATATATACAACCCAGAGGTCAAAAAATACAAAAGTCTTTTTCATTCCTTGCTAAAATATGTTGTTGTGGTTTCTAATCATGTGCTATTGAGTTCTCTGATTCGCCTTTTGTAGTGCTGGTGAGAAGAAGAGGAAGAGGCAGCCTAATGAAAGACAAGGAGTTAGGATCCCTATGAGATAAAATGAGTAGAGCTCTTACAAATTCCTCAGGGCAGAAAAGAATCCTTTAGTTTTGCACTATGTACAAATGATTATAAAGATGTACATTCTAAAAAGGGGCGGGTAAGAGGATGATGGCTCACTGTTGCTTTCAGCTTCCAGCAGCGATTTCCTTCCATGGTCTACTCAGCCCTCTCCACCTGCCCCCAAATGCAGCCCCCTTGCTCAGCCTGCTTGAATCTTTGCCCTAGGCACACTCTTTTGTCTTTGAGACCAGCCTGCAGTTCTAGTTGGCAGTATATATCTCAACAACTTTCATTTCTACCATCAGCAGGAGGCACTGCTGAGAACACAGGGTCCACTATCCAGATTCAGACCCAAATCCATCCGCAGCAGAGCGTGCAAAAGCAATTAAATGCTAGAAAAGATCTGTTCAGTAGAAAGTATACCCAGCAAAAGCTGAGTATTAAGGAATTTAGCACACAAAATTCCAATTGTTAGGAAATCACACACATTACCAAGGGGAGTTTATTTGCACCATTAAGTTGTTCTTTCTTTAGCTTCTTTTGTGAAACTGCCTTTAGGGCCATATGAAAAATGCAAACTATAGGAGCTCAATTTATTAATGACAACTCCTATGGCATTTTAATTCAATAGCACAAGTAACTGTTGAAATATCACGTATTTTTAGGTTCCAATTCCTATCTCTCAATAAGGTCAGCAAAGAAAAGCAGCTATGCCTCTCAGAAGCCAAATTGTTTAAGCTGGTAGTTTGAACACAGTCTTGTATCACTTCAAAACTACTCATCTTCACCACCAAGTACTTATATTGTTATCCCAGAGATTTGAAAAGAATACCACACAGAACCTGATTTCTAATGTTTAAAACCCTAATCTAATACAATTGATTACAAAAGCATATGCTGGAAGTGAGCATATGACTATTTCTCTGTCTGAAATACTAATCAAATACGTTGCAGTAGGAACTAGGTATGTTAAAAAAAATCAAATATGCATTTTGCACATACATTTTCGCCATTTTCATCAGCACAAAAATGGGAGTTTCTCTTTGGTTTCTTTCTTCACACGTATTTAGTACTTTAAAATAAATACTTGTTCTCAGTATTTCTTGATTTCAGAACACACAAGCTGAAAAGTAAAGCTCTGAATAATTTTTATCTTTTGGGATGAGGTACTGCTGTTCTGTGATTGATTTTACTAATTTCAACTAAAGCAGTAGATCGTACGGAAGTGGCAATGGACCTCACTGCACTGTCACTACCACCACTGCAGTGACAGAAATGCTGAAGTTCTTTGATGCCAAGCACATTTTGAACACCATTACAACTCTTTGTTGTATGTGCTATCCCTAGGTGCCAAACGTGGAAGTGCTGCCAAGAGTTTGCTAATTCGGAGGCCACATGATGGAAGGGCACAACGCAACGGTCATGCCTGAAGCTGTCTGCTTGCAGGTATGGGAAGATTAGCTACTCTGAAGGACCAGAACTTTTAAAATATATAAATAAAAAAAGCCATGAAAGTCATTCTGAGTTGTCTTCTGTGCAACATGCTTTCTGAATCTTGATCATCACCTACACATAAGTCTTCCACTGGAAAAACTTAAAAGACAGATAAAAGTGTAATAGCTACCAAGCTTGCTGTCAAAACAACTGGAAAGCATTCTTTTGGGGAATACAAATATTCATTCTGAAAAAAATAAACACTTTTAAACAATCTTTCATGTTTGGGCAACTCCAGTCTGCAGAGTGTTATGCTTTGACTGATTTTTGCAGAGTTTGGTACTATCTTTATCTTTCATAGTAACCATACGAAAGCAATGTCAAATCTACCTATTCTCAAATATTTCAACTTCTACAATGTTTGGGCATCCTATGGTTTGTTGACAGGTGACTTAAAACTACAAGCTTCCTACAGTCTAAAGTTCATAGCCAATTTTATATGATTTACACTATTATTTGAAGCACTGCTTTCTTGTTGGGTGAAAGTGAAATATATTCAATAGCTAACATTTATTATCATGACACCAAGTTGAAAGAAAACACATCAGCACTAAATAAAAAAACAAACCTGGCTTAAGTTTGTTCTCTAGTGCTCCTTTGCCTGTATGAATTAGCATTAATTCAATTTCTTCAGATCTAAAGTCTTACAACTAGAAATAAAAGAGTATATTGTGATAAGGCTCCATTATTTTCCATTATTTTCCTCCTTCACTTTTGGGAACCTTTTAAAGTGGCCTAGTCACATTCGTATCCTTTTGGAAATGCTTATTCATTTTTATCAGCTCTTTGTGGAAACCTCTTCATTTATATCAAGCTGTTCATATAAGTATCATAAGACAGAAAAGCACTGTGTCCCAAAAATAAAAAAATATTAGCATGGAACTGCTAATATTTGAAACTTGACCTTGAAAATGTTCAAATAAAGGAACTACTTAAAGACAACACATAAACCAAAATTAAGATCTACGAAAGGAACTAAGGATGATTAATCTGCCTCCTCACCACCACCACCACCCGTGCGCCCCCCAAAAAATACTATGAATTAAAAAACTTAAGGTTGCAAAGATAAAAACAGAGCAGTAAAGACTGTGACTCTTTCTAGCTCATCAACTGCTGTGACCTAGTTAAATAACCCTTTGCTCTTCAGTAAGAGTTGAATAAGATTTTGAATGCTTGACCAAGAAATATAAAAAATATTGGAAAGATTGTAAAGCCAAATAGAGCTCCAAAGTCAGTTTGTCTAACATCATCTACTCCTTAAGTCATGCAATATTGTCTCCTTACTCCTGTAGCCAAAATATTTTCTTCAAATGTTCCAAGATTCACAATAAAATTAGAGAAGTTGGCCCAACAGATCACAAATACATGCAAGTCAAGGAATGCAGGTCTGGACTGAGATGTGTATGTGGGACTCAGCCAGCTCCTCTTATTCATTTGATACATAAAACTGTTGGTCAATGACATCATATTTTCCTATCTAACCTCCTCCTTGGTGCTGTGCAAGCATTATGCCATACATATATATTACACAAACAGACAGAAAATGGTGACATTCTCTATCAATGATTTATAGCTAGGACCTAACCATTTTAATAAAATTCAAAAGATAATTACATTTTTGCAATTATACCAATCTTGAAACATAAAATTCATTTAACAACACAGATTATATTAGGATGGCCCAAGAACTTTCTTCTTGATTTTCACACAAGAAAATTGACTGCTTAAATTCTGGCAGATGGTGTTAAGGGATACAACTTTATTGGGAATTATATTCAGACACCATCCTTGCTAAACCGAACTTCTCCTCAAAAATATGCAACTCTTCAAAAGCATCAGGTGATTCTGCAATGGGAAATAAAATCAGGTAAGTCATAGCCTCTTTCCTCGAAATAAAACGGATCCAGTAATAACCATATTTACTGGAAATAAAGCCACCTCCGCTTTGCAAAAAGAGGACAAGATAATTTACTTAAATTGAAAAGAATACCAGAGAGGATTTTTTTCTAAAATAAAGAAGAAGAAAAGCATTGAGTGCCAGGGAAAAAAAAAATTATCAAGAAATAGAACTATGATGTAGTAAACCACATCCAAGAAAGAAATGAAAGAAAAACATTTTTAAAAAACACAAGCTCGTGATTCAAGAAATGTTTTTTTTTCTCTCCCTTAATTTGCCTGTCCATAAACTTATACTGTCCATAGATCTCCTGCCCTAATAAAACTCAGATTCTAGAATAAGAATTCTGCCATACTAAAAGCTGAGTGAGTTTAAATACAATATACACCATAGAGAAATGACAGATTAAATGAGGTTAAAGAGCTGGTAGGAAACTTTTTAAATACACTATTAGCTATCCATTTATTTACAATGAAAATTGCTGAGAAAGAATTCCTTCACTCCTTACTGTAGCCACACTCTGGGGTTTTTTTTGATATTTCCTTTTGCAGTATTTCAAAGTCTCCTCCTTTACATGTAAAATACCTGTTCAGATCAATGTATCACTACACAATCCAAAGAGTTTTCCTATCTATAAAATGCCTGAATTTGGTTTTCCATCATCCATAAACACCTTCCATGAAGACCACAGTTCATATTTAGGCTATTCTACATCTCCATCATATAAAAAAAATCAGGTTTTCTTCACTACCAAAATTATTTAAAGCTGCAATAAAATAAAAACTGTAACTTCCCGCCACCCCTCTGCCTATTCAAAATGATCAGCTGTCTTTCTTTGAAGCCACTTATATTGCAAAAAATGTGCTGCAAACTAAACAAGCTGAGTCCTTATAGACACATGGAGTTACAGTTCTGTAATGAATTGCACAAATAATAGAAACATCTGGAATATAATCTCTAAATATATTCCACCCTGTAGAAGGAGTTCAGCACTCAGACTCAAGTACACTATTCAAAGTTAGCAGACAATAATGCAAGGAGAGAGGAGAGAGCTGATTTCAAAATAAAAAGGGAATTACTTATGCATTATTCCCATATTTAATACTTGTACATAAAAATATATATAATTTTTATTGAATTATTTGTCAGTTTTCCCCTTCTTTTCATTATAAATGTACATCCCTCAATGACTAACTTTTCTGTCATGATCTAGACAGAGCCAAGGCTCTTGAGTTGTTGGCTCAGTGTGTGATTAAGTTTATGGACTCATTCCTGCAATGGAAGCCAGAAACACCTTTTCATTACTATTTGATCAGTAACTTGAGAACTACAGATGCAAGCCTCTATGGAAACATGAGCAATTATTATGGAGACTAACAAAACAAGAATGGACACCTTAGTGAGGCACCAGCTTTTATTAGTTTCTCTCTTTTCTCAAAACAGCTTTCAACAATTTCTGTAAGGCTTCTTTACTGAAAGCTCGGGCTTGCACTGGAAAATCCAGGTACCTACAGATGTTTTTTTGCTTTGTTTGGTTTTCCTATCAACCTCACTGGAAAAGCGGTGGAGAACTTTTGTCAGTTCTGTGACCCTGCAGGACTGAAAGATAAGGTGCTTTCCCAGGAGTACCATGGGACACTTTGGTCTCTGAAATGGAACAGGGCAACTTCTTACTCTCTCTTAAGGCTTACTGCCTTTTAGGGGCCACTTCAACAACGATGAGTCTGGAACCATTGCTCCTTGCCAGGGAGACTCGTCAGACCATTCCCCTCTGCGTGCTAGCAGAGGTCAAGTAAAAAGAATGATGGAGGACTATTTTCGTGGCTCTGGTACTAATTATACCAGGACCTCTGTACACAACCATTAACTAAAACCAGCAGCGTTTCGAGATAAGAATGCAAGAGTTGTGGGACTTGGAGCAGCCCAGAGCACGGAAATGCAGCTGGCGGGTGGCTCCATCCAGATCCACCTTCTCCAAGGTCACCTCGACCACAGCGCTTCTCGCAGGCCCGTGTCGGATGACGGCGAGCGCGGCGGCACGATCTGCGCTCCGCCGCTCTCCGCCCACATTTCCCGGCGGAGCTCCGCGGGGCGGGAGCCGCGGACCGGGGCTCCGCTCGGGGTGGGCGCTGCCTCGGGGCGCAGGGGCAGGCTCGCCGCCCCGCGGGGATGCGCGCAGCGGCGCGGGGGCGGGATCGCGCCTCGCTCCCCCCAGAGCTGCGGCCTCAGCCCGGCCCCGCC
>VZTB01005008.1:203746-220218 GCA_013397245.1 Thryothorus ludovicianus
GGGGAGAAGGGGATGGAGCCAGCGCCAGCTCGGGAGGTGGGACAGGACGGGATGTACGGGGCTGGGGCGGGCGGGTCCCGCGCCCCCGGGGCCAGGCGTAAGCGCTCCCCGGCCGCCGCCTCCCCGCGCACCTGCCCGCCCCGCCGCACCCGGAGCCCCTTCCCGCGGAGCTGTGGCCGGGGGACAGGAGGGAACCTCGCTTCTGGCACCGCGAAACGTGTCCATTCCCCCCGTGCCGCTCCGATCTCCTCCTCTTCAGCGCTGAGAGTGCCAAGTATTTCACATTAAAGGCAGTTTGCGCTCTGTGGTCCGCCGAAACTCTAATAAACGGTGTATCGGTTTCTTCTTGTTACAGGAAAAATAAAAAGTAAATTAACCGAATTCGTTTTGTGCTCAACTCAGGACCTTCGTCTTCTGAAATGAGAACTGAAATTCGTCCAGTCAGCACCGAGTTGCTGATGAAAATCTTGCTCACCTCAGCATTTGCCATTTTTCGTCTTCTCAAGAAAAAATTTAAAAAAAAAGTTATGAGAAGTGTTTTGTTCGTATGATAAACAAATTTATAAAAGCGACGCTAAATTATCCAGAAATCCTGTCCTTAAGGCTTAAATCCTGTACGGAAAGAGATAAACATAATCATATCATTGCATAATGAAAGCCTTTACCATAATACCTATTCTTGTCTAAAGGCTGCACATTTTGTGCAATACTTAAGTACTGTGAGTAGACTAGAGTAATTACAGTTGTTGACATTGTGTTGTGAAATGCACAAAAGAAATGTTTATCTATTTTTTTAAAAAACTTGATTGCAAGCACTTTGTTAGAGCTTTATGAACAGGATCATTACCAGCATTTTAGGAGCTGAGACTGCCTGTGTATGGACAGGAGGAGAACTTGGGCTGTAGCTGGGAGTATTCTAGTTTCCTGAGCTGCTAGTAAAGGAAGGAAAGACTTGAACTCGTGCAGTTTATTTTTGTCTGTTTATTTTCCATTAATAACATATGAATCCCTTAGCTAGAATCAGCCACAATGAACACAAAGTTTCAAAAAGTAATCTGGAAAGGAGCATATCACCCCTCAAAAAAACAGGAGCATGAATGGCAATACCTATTAATTACATCAAAGAATCCATCCACAGAGGACTGCTGTCAGAACGTGAAATATAAATCTTTTTAGGCTTCTTTGTCTCCTTTTCTTATGAATTGATTTGCTTTTCTGTGAGAAGTGTTAGGAACTTTTCTATGTTTTAAACTGTAACCATTAAATCAGAAGACACAGACCTGGAAATATTAGTACTGTAACATTTTAACATTCCTTCATTCTTTAGGATGTTACTGTTATTATTTATGTATCATCCATTTCCAGGGTAATTCTTCCAGATTCAGGAGGGAATACTTTGTCACATGTTTGTAAAGCAGCCAGGTCTCTACAGTCTCTGGGTAGACTCTGGCACTGTACTCGTAAGGAACAGTAAGTAATTCACTGGTAGAGACAGCAAACACTGTTCTTCCTGAAACAAACTGAGCAGCTTGGAGTCATTTTTGTGACATTGCATAAGCTAAGTAGTACTGAAGTTATATATCTGAGTCCAGGGGCGTTTTTAGGAGCAATCATGGTCACTGCCAGGGCAGCTAGTGCAGGTCACAGTTGCATTAATTTAGGTAGCAGTATCAGTCATCTCTTGTGCAAGTATGTTAAAGGAGCCTGTGCCCAGCACCCTCACAGTCACAGTGTCTGTCCTGGAAGCAGGATGCACTACAGGCTTTGGAAAACCAAGGACCCACAAGGGGCCCACTAAGCCTGTTGGAAGGGAGAACAGACACTAAGCCATGACTCCTGGGCATGCAAGCAAAGAGAGCTTGGGCACTGAGGTCCATGGTCAAACTCTTCCAGGCAGGCCGACAATTACAGGGTTAAAAATGTTGAAATTAAGATGAAATTGTTTGTAAAATCTTTTGTAAAAAAAAATCTTCCAGTGCTGAAATCAAAGTTGTATACTTGGCATTACAGCAGTATAAAGCTTTCTTCCATATTCAAACACTTTTTATGCCCTAAAGAAAGTTGTAAGCCATATAGGATCTCATACAGTTCTTGTAAAATGCAAAGCATGTCTACATTGCCCTTTACAGTGAAATAGTAAAGTTTACTTGTTGTTTTGTATAATTTTAGGAAAGTAATTTTCAAAGAGAGCTGAAAAATAAATAGATGAAGATAGAAATGATACCTGGTTTTCATTGCAGTTCTGTTTCCTTCACTGATATACCCTAACTAAAAATAAATATATAGTTCTATAGATATAAATGTATAATTTTAATTTATAAATGCATACTCTATATTATACAAAATAAATTCTACACAGTGAAAAATTTATAGTTTTACACTTACATGTGATAAGGTTATATTATCATATGTTAACCATTACAGGCATAAACATTCTCTGTATATATCTATGTGCCTCATGCAGCTTCTTTCAATACCTCTTTTCAGAACACCCTCTGTAAGAAAGGTGATCTGAATTGACTTACTGTTGCTGTGTGCTTCATTGCTTTTGATGTTTTCTAGTCCAAGGCAGAGTCAGACCATAAGCTAACTGCAGGTATAACAATGTGGGATTCTGGCTTATAGTTGGCATAAGTTCAGATACAGGGTGTTAAGTGCCTGCAACCTCCTTAAAGTCCAAAAAATTACCATGAGCCCTCTGACTAGATGTTGATGTATGAATCAATTTTTTATTTGGACTATGATTGCAGTGATATCATGTTTTTAAGTGAATATGCTCATGTGTGAGTGTCTGCAGAGTGAAGGTCCTGAAGTGATTTGGTTCTCAGTTGCAGATTGAAATAAAACCCAGATGGCATTCTGCATCTTTCCAGTCTTGGTGCACCTTTGCTGTAGGAAGCCCATTATTCAAATTAAAAATGTTCGAGTGATAGTGATTAATAATTTCTGAGGGAATTTTAAGCTACTAGAGGTTCAGAGCTCTGTGTGCATGTGTGTGTGTGTGTGTGCTTGTATATGGGAGTGTGGCATTCTGTATTTCTAAGTGAACTAATAGTTAAGAAATTAAATCAACTTATCTATCATATGTGTATGAAAAGAGCCATCTCCCTTGTATCATCTGTGTCCAGTTAATAGATTTTTGTGAGTTTGCATGTTAAACACTATCCTCTTTCGGTTGTAACACCTTGAGTTTTTTGAGTGATATTAACACAAAAGATTTCTAAATATTATTTTCTCACTAGAGAAAAAGAAAATTCTACAAGTGTTGAATACCTGATGGTACTTTCTGTAAGTGTCTCCACTAACTGTTTGGGTAAGTCCCCTACTGGAATAGTCTCTTTTCCCCACATGCCACTTGTCACACAGTTTTAGCTGAATCCAGAATTTTGCAGGTCTTCTTCTAAGCTTAGAACTTCTCTGCAACATTACAGATTGTGTCTTCTTGTCACAGAGTCTGAATCTAAAGAGAGCATGTTTACTATCACATGTCGTTCTGGCCTGCATTTCGTTACATTCTGATTATGTTCTATTTTTTCTGCACTGATTTCGGTTCCATAAATACACAACTCAAACTTCTCTCACATCCATAAGCAGGCTGGTGTGCTGAGTATTCTTCTCATCTCCAAGTGATACACAGGATAATAACATGAATTTTATATTGGCAAATCATCTAGGCCATGTTCTGTAAGCTTCTATCAGCAGCTAATAATTGTCAGCCTGTGGCTTACCTCGCCTTCATTCATACACTCAGATAGCTCTGTCACTAGCATAAAATTTAATCCTAGTCCTGTTAGTGAAAGATATACATGTACTTCAAGTTTTGTGATAAAATTCATAAAAATACAATTAGAATGTAGAATTCTATGATAATATGTAGCCAAAGCATGTCTTTCCATTGAGGTTCGTTTTCTCTGTAACCATCAACCATGTCTATTCTAGGCCCAATCAAATTGTTTTCTTTTGCAGCTCATGGTGACACAGAACACAGCACATTGTAACTGCAGGAGCAGACTTGATGGTGAAAGATCTCTATCAGGCATCACAGAGAATTTGAGGCAGCTGGCAGTTATCAGCTGGAGCAGTTAGTCAGTAGAACAGTACAAGATAAATAGATAATTGAAAAGCAGTCTGGAAACCTGGGAGAGATAATAAGCCTCTCTTCCAGAAGGGAGGCAACAACTCAGGTAGGTCACTGATGAACTCAACTCCCAGATGAGTGCCTTGTCCAATATCACTGGAAATACAGCAGCAGTTCACGCCTGTCAGCTCTGAAGTAATATTCAAGTTGTTGTTGCAAAGCCAGATGGCATATTCAGTTATACAAATCATTATTGCAATAGAGTAAAGAAGGATTTCACTTCTGAAAGACAAGTGACCAAAATCCCAGAAGCAATATAGCCCTTTGTTGAATTACAGTTGCCAAAATAGAAAACTAGTTATACACAATTTTTACCCTCCCTGCTACTTTGTTTATATTGCCATGCAACCAGTAGCATTCCTGCCACACTGACCATGTCTGTCTGTAAGGCAAGGGATTTCTTTTTTTGTGTAAATTATTTATATTAAGATAATGGAACTATTTCTGTTTCTTTACCATAAGCACAGAGAAAGGAGAGAAAAGGCCGATATCTATGAGTAAAGAGAGGTGTTGGTCTCAGTAGCTGCATTTTAAAAGAGTCCTAAAAAACATCTTTGTGTTCAAGTTGCTCTTATGATTCTCAAATTTCTGACTACAGAAAGTGTGGAATATTGCATGAACATGCAAGGAAGCTAATACCATTTGGCAACTCTTCTTGCTAGGTTATGATCTTTTGTAGAACTATAGTGGTTGTAGGGAGAGAGCATGAGATATTTTTGTGAGTGAACACAGAAAATAAGTTTTTAGCCTTTTTCAAAAAAGAAAGTGGCATCTTTTCACCAGAGAAATTCTTGAATTGATCCACTGACATTTGTCTATTTTGTTAAATCACTCAGGTGGTTCACAGGAAATAACTGATGCCAGTGTAATATTAATCCTTGTGGAGCTGAAAAAAAACAAGGAAAACGAACAACAAAACCAAACAAAAAAAAAAAAGGAAGAGTGTTTTTGCTTCTCAATTGAATTCTGTCTAAAACATCTGTCTATTTACACTGAAAAAACATAGAGCAAAACACAGGCATCAAATTATTTTTTTTTCAGTATTAGTTGCTACAATTACAGGGGCAGTTGCAGTATTAGTTGCTACAGTACAGTAGCTAGGAAAGCAACTTATTAAATTCACAAAATCCATTAAAAAAAATTTGCACGTGTCCATGTTGCTGATTGAAGAAATAATGTGATTCATTTGAACAGTCTCTAAGTCTTAAAAAGTAACCGCTGTTTTTATTTTTTATGTATTGTTTTAGATATAACATATATATTATATATAACAAATATAGTATATTTGTTTTACTCTGATACTGGACATGAATTAGTTGTGTGCATATATAAATTCTGCCTCTGAGTGTTGACTGTTGAGGATATTTTCCTTTCATATCTCATTCTATGACTGCTAAAACAAAAAGAAAAAAAGGCAAAGTTTTAAGTTACCATTTGCTGTTTTGAGACCTGATTCATCTTTCCATTAAAATTCTAGTGATAGACTTTGGTCAGTCTAGAGCCATTTTTTATATCAGTTTCTCAGTTTAGATGCAACTGTACAATTGTAAATTACCACTGTGTTGTAAAATATGTCTAACTTCATTAGATTAAAGGACTTCCTAGGTATCAGGAGAATTTTCTATCTGACTTTTGTTTTGGTTTTTTTTGATTATTTTTTATAAAGAAGATGAAATGAAATAGCCAAAAAAGAATGATTTTTAGATAAAATTCCAGAATCTGCCTAAATATTTATTATATAAGAATCTAATATATCAATAATTATAATCTAAAAAGATGATGACCACATGCTGTTGTAAACAGTGCAAATAATCCTTAGAATAATATGCAGAGCCAGAAGTAAGAAAGCATCTCTCAGAGGGAAGCATCCTTATAATTAGGATAGAAACAGATCTATTTTACTTTTTTCTCTCTCTTATGAGTCTTTGAGTATTTCAGTCTTTTTCTGTGCTGTGATCCAGATTCAAAAGGAAAAGTGAAAAACAAAAAGTTCATCTCAGGCTCACTCTATATTGAAATTTAGGTACTACCGTAGGAGGTCTGAACAGAGGAAGGTCTTAGAAACTCGTTGTGGTCAAGTTTATTAATTGTGCATGAAGGGGAACATCCTTCATTTTCTGGTTGTGCTCAAATACTGAATCAGTGCTCTAAGTCTCAGGGGATGAAGGTGTCTGTTCTATAGAGACACACGACTTAGATTAATGGTTCAGACAAACATCATGCCTGAGTGTTCCCAAAGCTATTTGCTTTACCATCAGGAGAAAGGAAAAGGCTTCCTTCCCCCTTAAGGGTTCTGAATTTTATTGCGGAGGCACTTAAAGCCCTCCTTTTTTGAAAGCTGAACTGCCCAAGGAGCTACATCTGAGCCATTCTGCAGCTGTAATATTCTGAACGAGGCCCTTGAGAGTAGATGGGTTCACAAAATTTTAAGCACTCTGATGGGATCATATTCTGCACTAAAGGGAACATGACAGTCCAATTCCTGAACAGTTTCACAGAACATAATGAACTTCTTGAATATCATGAGTACATCGAACTAATCTTCAATACTTCACTTGTGATGAAAGCACTGGAGTATATGATCAAAATCATACATGAAAAGCTTTCACTTCATGTCATTATGTCTTCTTATTAAAATCCTGGTATACTTTGCAACTCACTTCTGGGATAATCATATTTTTACAAAGTGGATAAAACCTTAGAAATAGAAGTATGGTTGGAGTACTAGTGCTTGGCATGTTTCAAAACTGTAAAAATCATCAGTATATAATGTATTTCCTTACTAAATAGGTCAAAAATCTGTGTCTACGTTTTGGGGGACACATACCAAACAAGTTATTCTCCTTACACACAAATCAACACCAGGAGACTTTTGAAGAAAAAATACACATGGTATTTATGTGTGCGGTTCTAAAGTGTAGTGTGAGGAAGTAGAAGTCAACTTTCTATTTGGAGAAAGTCTCAGATTGCTAATCCAAACTCTTCATTCCCCTACAAATATGTAGCATGGCAATGTGTTTACATATGTCCTCTTACTTTTTGGTGACTTTCTTGTTCTTTAACAATTAGGCCTGATGGAATTTCTGCTGGTGCCCCAGGATCACATTGTTTTGTTTTACTTATTCCACAAAATCAGTAGTAGTAGTTTCTTTCTTCCCATTTACATTTTATTGTCATTGTCTCATTGCCAGCAATGTCTTTTGTTGCAGAAGTCTGATACTGAATTGGTATTCAATTATCTACTTCTTGTCAAATAGCTTGAATTCTGCAACAATTTATTGTGGTCTAGGGTGAGACTTAGGTGTGGATTGAGACACCTTAGGCATCTATATGGAAGGGCTCAGGTGTAAACTCTATGTGTAAACTCTTGATCTGGACAACAGAATCAGTGCAATCTGTGGACCCTTCTAGGTGCCTTGGCTGCTGATGAGCAGTTTGCATATGTTTCAGAGGGAACTGAGTTGTTCTCTAAGCTCCATCTGAATACAGACAAAAATTATGGCATCATGTGAAATGTACTGTCAGTTTCTGTTCTTCATCTCTACAGGATGAAATTCTCAGAAACTGGAAAATACATTTAAAAATGCATTTTAATCACTAAGTTCTTGACAAAAATAGTGAAAAGAACTTTCTTAAATTTCTCCCAAAGACAAATCAGGATTCAGTAAAATTGTTGGATCTTCACTTGTCATTGCTGTGACTTGTGCACATCATACAACACTACTTGAAGCTATTGGCCAGGTAAAGCAATCTTGGATATCTGCGTGTGCCTTTGTTCTGAAAATGTGTATTAATGTACGTCTTGGATCTCTCAGGATTATTCAATGCATTTAAGATATTAACAGCATTATTTGAGTTGGTAACCTGAAATAATCTGACCCTGCATTTATTGATGCAGAAGGTTATTCTGAATTTTGTGTCCAAATGTCTTACTTCCTTTACAGTTCCATGTGAATAAAATACTTTGCTTTAAACAATTTTTCGTTTCCTTTGTAGTGATTCTTTCTACTGTGGAAAGTCATTCATCCCTTGTCCTAGAGATTTTTCTTCTCATAGCACCAACACCACAGGGTTTTTTAGAGCATTGGGCTAATCTGAAGATCTCCAGCTAATATACTATAGAACAGGTTGAAATCCAACCATAAAATCAGATCAGAAAGCAATAGCAAAGGACACAGTCCAAGATATGGTCAAACTAAGGTTACACAGTGTGGCTACTGCCCCAGCTACACAGACAGAGCCGAGACAGCTGCAGAGAAGTGGCAGCCAGCCAGCATGCCTGAATAGATGAAGATGAGGCCAAAAGGAGGAGGAATTAAATCTCAGATATTAGCTGCTCTAATATAGAATGAACAAGCTATATAAGATGCTTACATACCCTGAAAAGAACTAGAACAGCTAGGTGGAAACAAAGTCCTTGAAGTTGCTTATCATAGCCAAAGTATTTAAAAATACTATCCTTTAAGATGTATTTAGTTCTAAAAGTTTGTTTATACTAGGTACATCATAAACATTCTTTGCCCTCAAATAGATCATATACCCAGTAATTTTATTTTTTTAAAAATATGAGGCCATTAAATTGAGGCCATGACTTCACAGGTGCATTACAGTTTATGCAAAAGTAATCCTGTTTTTCCTTCTTCGGCTGGGAATTAGAATCTGTTATCCCAACTATACTTTTAGGGTCCTAACTCTTCTTGTGGGCTAGTTACGATACTCTAGTGTGTCTTGTGTACTTCAATTGTTCTTTCAACAAACGAAAACTATTTATGAAAACCCTTTTTCTCTCTGAAAAGCACATTTTTCAGATGTAATGTGTAAGCTGTTATCTCTGCTGGCCGGCAAAACTCTTTTTCCTATTCTATTTAGAAAGGATATTATTGCTTTACGGGATAGTTGCAGACTCTGACACAAAGATATGGTGGTTGAAAATCAGGCGATTAAATAGCTCAAAAAGGAGGAAAAGAAATGCAATTCAAAAAGTTCTATGCAGAGAACTCATAGCTGTCTACAACCCTCCCCATTACTCTGTGTAGGTAGTACTCAGGATCAGCTATGGAAACAAATGATGTCAGACCAGTCCTCTGAAGCTTTTCAATTTTCCAATATGAAAATATCCTGTAGAAATGTGGTGTGGTATTAGATACGAAACAAACTGTTCAGGGTTTTTTTTATATCAGTAGAACTTTTTTCATTAAATTTTAGGTCATCTGTGCTGTATACTGTGTGTATTTTTTTTTCTATTAAATAAAAAGTCTTTCCTGATAAGGACATCCTTTCTGAAAGCACTTAAAATAGACTAGCTTGATGCTGTGGATGGTGCTTTGACATTGAAGAAAACCAGTGAGATGCAAACAAATTCTTGTAAGGCTGGAATTGATGCCTGTATACTTTAGAAATGGTTTGACTCATTAGTAGATTAAGAGGCTGCACAGAGAGCTGGATCTTTGAAAGAAGTCAGTGAATTAAGGACAGACTATTACCCTGTAGCTCCCATTAGCCTGCACATTAACCATCTAGATCTACCGATATTTCTGTCCAATACAAATCACTGAATAATGGGTATAGTTTTGATATAAAATTATCATGACCATAAAATGGAATGTAGGAACATTTTACCACTGCTGCAGTTAGAATGGCCAAAGCATTTGAATACAGCTTTATCAGGATTTTTATTCTCAAGAGCCCATCTATTCACAAATCGGGGGTAGCTGAACAGCACAGAATTAGGTTTCCTGGTATGGTTATTTTTTTTTTTCCAGTAATAATTCATAAAATCATTTAACTACTTTCATGGAAAAGTAAAATTTGACAAATGTGATAAATATACCTGCTCTTGGCTGAG
Organism: Thryothorus ludovicianus; assembly: GCA_013397245.1. NCBI lineage: Eukaryota > Metazoa > Chordata > Aves > Passeriformes > Certhiidae > Thryothorus > Thryothorus ludovicianus. The sequence continues at coordinate 213,730 of VZTB01005008.1, forward strand.
GGCAAAGGAATAGGACCTGTCATCTCTGATTGCAAGCTACTGTTTCTATCCTTTATCTTTCAAATAGTGATAAGTTGTGGTGACAGACACAGTGAAATATAGCAGTCCCCTCCAAAGAGCTTACAGTGTTCTGTGTGTGCAGCAAGGTCATAGGAAAGGTCAACAAGGTCACAAACATTCCACATTAAAGAGTTCCTTCATGGGGAGGAGCATTTTGAATTGCAGTTACTCTACATGAGATTCATAAAACCAAATGAAACTTGCAAAGTAGTGGCTACATTGGAGCTAAGAATCTTGGCTTATTCTCAGTGATTAGAAATAGGTATCTGAAGGACACAGTTAATTTCATCAAAAGGATCTAAAATGGGTCAATGGAATTGTGTTCTGGAACTACCCATTTATCTCTATGGACTATAAATACAAGCCAGTGAGTTAGTACACAGTACACAGTGGCAGTTTAAAAATCTAAAGGCAAATGAAATTTCATTATTTCAGACTTTCCCCTCATTTGCATATTGCCATCCTTTTTTATGTTAAAAGGAATCAGTAGACTCAAAACAGATTTATGATACTGCCTTTAGCTGATTTTTGATTGCTCAGTAGTCATATCCACTCTATGTCCTATAATAATTTATCACAGACTTCAAATTTTGGGTGATGCTTCTGCACCCAAATCACATTATTATTAGTTAAATGGAAGAAAATAAAACAAAAAAGCCATATTATGCATGCTAACTTATGAATTTTCAGGTTGATAGACTTTCTTCTGCAGCATTTAACACTGAACAGTGACAAAAATGGAAAAGATGAGGATTACATATCTTACCTGATTTTATTTTAGATGTAATGAGAGAAATTTCAGCCTGGTCCTGCCTGCCCATCAATTATGCACCTAAACATAAAGACAAAACTTTTTTTGGTCAGTCCACTTAACTGCAGGTTGCTAAAGTACTCCAAAGGTGCTAATGTGCTCCATTTGAAAATTGTGCTCTGAAAGGAGCCTGTAATGTGGATATAATATCCAATAGAAGGTAAAAAATAGCACAATTTTGCCGCACTTGTATTTTGTGTAAGTTATAAAGAATCTTCTTACAGATGATGTGAACCCCCAAAAAGCTTTGCAGGAGCAGGAGTGTTTTATTCATGGACAAGCCCAAAGCCATAGCTGATGAATCCAGGACAACAATACAGCTACTGGAGACCTGCCCTCAGCTGGCAGCTGAGCTGGGATATCCATGGAGAAGGTATTTTTTTGATGTGTGCAACATCTCTTTGCTGAATGTGTTCAGACTTGGCACAGGCAGAAATATTCAATATTCAGCTATTTTCTGCTTTGATAGGAAATACTGGTGAATGGTGAGTTTTTTGTCCTACATACAAAAGCTATATTCTCTGTTTCTTATAGACTTCATAAAAAATTAGCTAATCAGAGTTACAAAAATACAGTAAAAGAAGTACACATTTATATAAAATACTCATTTATAAAGCCTGCCTGCTAGTCTTCTTGTAGTGATTTGGATCATTTAGAATTGCCAGATATAATAAGGCAATGACACTCAAAGGGGAGAAAATTGGATGTATATATAATGAATTCAATTTCCATTCATTTCTCAGTGAGAATTTTTAAAGGAAAGTTGGAAAATAATAGTCATGTTTTGAGTGAACACAATGAGGCTGATTTCTTGTTTATAAACTAATACTCATGTTTTGTTGTGCATATATGACTATAATTTTTTATCTTAGAGAAGTATGTTTATTTTGTGCTTTTGTCATTCATTTCTGTCATTGTCCTGAACAAAAGGGGTGAAGATAATGTGGCTTAAAAGCATTTTAGAAAAGTCGCCCAAACAGCTCACCCTCAAAAAAAAAAAAAAAAGAAATTCCAACCCATAATTTCTAAAGGAGTTTATATTGGAGTCATATTTGGGGTAATTTATTGGTGGTTTTCTGAGTATTTCATTCTGATAGGGGTATGGTAAAATTTTATTGTGAATGAACTCAGAAGTATTCAGATTCTGTGCTTTTCTAAATCTTAATAATGAAAGATCAATAAGTGATTTTAAAATTATTTGTGAAAGATCTCAACAATAACAGGAATATAGTTTTCAATTCATTTGTGTACTTTGGTTCATTTATGTCAATAAGACTGATTATATGTTATGGCTGTGCAAAATATTGATTTTTAAATATTGCTTCCAAATTAAGCAATATAAATAATTTTTGTTCTGAAAAACAAGTGTTTTGTGGTTGGGATTTTTTTTTTCCACTTTAGTTCCAAGAATGATGAAAAAAAAATCACTTTGAGGCTGAAGCATCTTTTGGCCATGTATAAACAATTTTCTTGAAGCACAGGTAAGAAAAAGTAAAGAAGATGGACCAGATCCAGAGAAAGCTTCTGGAGAAAGCCAAATCTTTCTTTCTGTTTGAGTGTTATCCATTTGCTCTGTGATCTTTAGGATTATTTTTCAGTTCAACTTATGGGAATTAAATCTTAAACTTTTATTCTAAATGCTAGATTATGAATGATTTTGAAAAGAATTGTAGCAGAATTAAGAGAAGCTTCATCTCCTCTCTCCTCTGCATTATTGTCAGAATATCTATAGCCTCAGGAAAAATTAATAATTTAAACTATGAAATAAACTGTTTCAGATTCAGATTCTTACCTCAATCCGAAAGAGAAAAAACCTGGGTTGAGGCAAGAACATAACAGGTGGGATGTGGAATGTGTGAAGGCTGGGACATTTATGGATAGATTATCCACACACTAGGGATACTCCATTTTATATGAGACATCATATAAATGATTTTTAAGTGAGAGAGAGCAATAGCTTCATAATATGAGGTACAGGAAACCTTTCAAAAACTACTGGATTTAAAAGCACTAATAAAATACAGCAGCATTAAAGATACAAATGCTCTCCCATTTCTGCTTTGTACCCTGAAGTTAGGATGCTAACCTAGGATCTGTGAGAAAGCTGGGAATTGACCCATGGACTGCCATATTTTGTACGAATGATAGGAGCAATAGATTAAACAGGCATAATGATAGTCCTACATTTGTGTGTCTGTGATGAAATTTTGAAAATTCTGGTAATGAGCACATTTGGCTTGCCCTCACATCATTTTATGGGACTGAAAATGCGTTTTGTGGAAGAGTTTATACTTTGTCAAATTATCATCCTCATCATTGTCATCATTATCTCTACTCATGTCTCCTCATCAGACATCAGCCTTAGCTGCAGTCCTTCAGTGGATGAAGATGAAGTGGAAATAAAAGGTACCATTGGGAACCCTTGGCTAAGGGTATTTGATATGGAGTATGTTTCATTTTGCTTCATGTTACTAAATTACTGCAGTTACAGGAAAGGGAGGAAGAACTATTTCTAGTTTGTCAAATGCACCAAGTGTTAGACTTAGAGAATAAAAATATTTGACTTTAAGAATTGAAAAGCTTAAATGCAGATTCAAGAAAGAAAAAAATGAAGATACAGATCCATTGCAAATTTGGAACATGACTGTATGAAAAAGGGCAATTTGTAAATACAGCAGTAGCTCCCTTTATTCTTCTGCTTATGGGGTGTAGTGACTTCCTTGACTCTATTTGAACAGATTTTGATTTCTTTGTCATGTATCTCAATATTTTGTAGACTGAAGAAAGGGACATCAATCAGAATTACATCAAATCCTATTTCCTACTATGTTATTACCTCCTTAATACAAAAGTCTCCTTTCTCTTTGTCCCACCTTCACATATACACTTACACACAGAAAATAAAGAATGGTTTTTCATAATGTGATGGTTTCAGCTTGTGGATGAGATTAGATCCTAAATTAAATCCAAATTAGTAAGAGGAAACAAGAGGCCATTTTAACCTACTAGTGCTATATAAACTTGGTTTTGGTAGAAGAAGCATGAATGATGTAAATTATATTTGTTCAAACTAAAGTTACTCTTGTGCATGCAGTTTTGAAGTTTCTAGGCAAGTCATGAAAGTGTTTTATTAAGAAACTAAAATTTTTTGGAGAAGTGCAGAGGTTTCTTTCTGTAAGTCTCTGGAAGAGGATTTCAAAGGACATTTTTGGCAGTCAAGTTCAATTTTCTGCTATTTATGACTATATTGTTTCAATAATTTTTAAGATTTGGGCATCTACATTAAAATAAACTTTTCTTCCCCAAGTTCCTCAATATTTTCTTCCCAAAGCTCCTCACTCCAAATGGATGATTTTTAAAGCTTCTCTTATCTGATAAATTTTATTATCTCTTTCTACTGAAATGGGATACGGTATTAGCCACACCCAAGGTTTCTGTTTACTCTCCTTACTCACATATTTATCTTTACCTTATATTGACATCTGGTTTCAAAATTAAGCTCTGAATTAGCTTTATGAATATCTTCTTTTTTTATTCAAGCTTCAAGTTTCTCCCTGTAATTTTTGAACTATTAGCTATGTCTTGACTCAAGAAAAAACTTATTCATTCAAAGAAATTATGATATAAATTTATGAGTGAAATATTTTCTTTCACTGTACTATGTAGTTAGATAAAGCTGTCCATTAAGAAGTGTATTAACACAAGCATTTGCATCAATCTGTGGAGTTTACCCTGGTTCTTAATTGAAGCCATTCACTACAGTAGGCAACCATTGGTTTAACAACAGTCTTGGAATGTCTCATGCAGAGAACTACTTTTGAAACACATTGTAAGAATTTTGCCAAAAGACAAGTAGTTATTCTCTCCAAGGCTGATAATCTTCTGCTGCGATTGCAGAGGCCAGGCAGATTCTTGCACTTGTTTTTCCCTTTCAACTTCCTATGCAAACCAAGAATATAATTCTTAACTCCTTCAGCACTGAGTTCCCTACTCCCTACACCTATTCTAATTCAGATAGTAGCCTTTATATTATTTTTATGGAGCAATGTCTTTTGCTAAGACCTTTAAAAGTGATTTTCTGTGATGCACATAGATTAAATTTTTGTTTCTATGCTTCCTATGCCTGAAACTGATAAAAATGTTTCAAATACACATACTGTTCTGCTATTCTGCATCTGGAGATGTCTGTTTGTAATGACCCCCTCTTTTTCTGTCTAAAGCTTTGCAGTAATGTATATGACTGCAGATTTATTTTGTCTTGAGAAACACTGCCTTCTCTGCATTTGAACTCCATTATGTTTTAGAAACCTAAAGACTGTTTCCCAAAAGATCCAATCTAGAAACTGCTTGGACAGTCTCATGAACTGGAAAGAGAAAGTTCAATCTATGACAAGATGCAACTTCTTCTTCAGAAACCATTGCTTGGAAAAAATGTGATTACTGGGGTGCATTCCCTTGTCACACCTCTTAGAGGTTGGAGCATCCTGGTGGGAGGTAAAATGCATAGATTTAATCTCTCTCTAGGTAGTTTATGCACATCACATTTAGTGTAGGATTGAAACAAAATAATAATGCCAAAAACATTTTTCACCCTCTATGAAGCCTTACAAAACTAATATTTCTAGCTGGGTGCTTTGAATATCACTGTCAACCCCAAGCTAAGCTATAGTTTTATTGGAGGGCAGTTTGCCTGAGATATGAAAACTGTTGATTTAAGCTTGTTAGAGTTTAGAGGGAAAGATATAATTCTCTGCAACATATTTATATAGTGAGCTACATTCAGGTAGCATCAGATGTGCTTCAAAAAAGTTGAGCTCTTCCTGATTGTTTATGTGTTTAACCTAAGGAAAGAATTTAGCACCTGGATCCAAAATGCTTAGTGATGTCCTTTTAGATTAAAAATACAATAAAATAAAAAGGAGAACTGATTGGTCAAACCCTTCAAATAAACTCTGTATCCCTCCAGGCCTTCATACTAAGAATGTGTGACCGATAAATATCTAAGCCTTGACAAGTATAGTGAATTTCTCTATCATCAGTAACATTGACCTGCATCTTCACCCCTGCAACATCTGGTGGCATCTCCTACTCTTAACAGCCAGGGAACACTCTTCAGCTCTGATGACACATGACACAGACTGGCCACAGCCATACAATATTCTTAGCCTTGATCCTGTGCCCAGGGCAGTATCCTTGAATCCAAAGATAGAGTAAAGGCTTTTCATTTTCATTAAAATCCAGTTAATATGTTTGAAATAATGAAAGAATGCTGAAGCTCAGAATGTTGTTTTCAGAGCTTGTTACTGTAAACATCTATTATAGGTTCTGAGGTGTCATAGGCAGGACTTGTGAGTATATTTGAGGTGATGGACTTGCTGGAATAGTACTGGAGGTGATAGTAGGTTAGTAGGTTAGTAGGGGATTGCAGGGTGGAGAGAGCTCTGGAGGGGGGAATGGCCTCGGTTCTTGCAATGCCGAGTATTTTCCAGAAGAGTTAGAGGATACACTTGGAAACCATGCCAGAGGGTATGTAAATTATTAAGCAGTATGAATGGTTGAGTTCGAGGTTTGAGCTTGCTTTCTAGTCCTATTTTATTCAGCAGTGTAGACACAGACAA
>VZTB01005010.1:0-48129 GCA_013397245.1 Thryothorus ludovicianus
ATCTCCTCCTTTCTTTTTCCAAATGGCTCCATGATGTAGTCACCATTCATGAAAGCAGAAAGCTTTCTCCATAAAAGTGTTTCGATTGACAGGTCAAAACACAAAACCTTTCTGATCCTGGTCTATGGACTATAATTAATTTTTCATCTGATCTAAATTATTATATCATCATATGACAGCAAACCACAAGAGTTTGTTCTTACAAGTTAATTAATGTGAAGTCACTTAGCCAAGCAAAACCCATTGTGAAACCAGAGTAATTTATAAATGTTAACCTTAACTTGATGGCAGTGTGAAATTGTAACTCCTGTAGAGTTGGTGAAAAAATGACCATGTTTCTAAAACTTGAATGTTTGTCTTTAAGAAGGGGCAGAACATACTAATGATGCAGAAATGTACCACCTGCTTTTTAGAGACAGAATGGCATGGTGTACCTCAATACAAGATCTACTGAATAGAAACTCAGCTTTTCTGTTACAGACATGACCTTAGACAATTTTCCTGTGTTTTGGTTTTGCCAAATTCACATGCTGTTGCACCAAGTTGCGAACTTTAATGAATTGTTTGCATCAGTTGGACAGATGAGTGCTTCTTTCTGTGTTCCTTTGAACAGAGATGCTGAGATTCTTTGGCTCTACGGTTATTTCACACACATTAAGTGGGAACTTTCACTGACTTACAAAATTCAACATTTGTTGTCTTTGATATGTTAAAAAGTAACTTCTTTTCACAGACTGACTTGCTAGATCAGTTGCTCTCCATTTACTAGCACCAGCTCAGAGTAGTGATGTGTCCTGTTCAGATCCACAGGTGTAGGGCATCCAAGAATTATGCCTAATATTTTTCAGCAAATGAAAAACCAGTATTCTCCTGCTAAATGCATTCTTATTGGAATTCAGTGTTAAACATCAGCTTCATGAAACTGACAGATAATTTACATGAGACTGGACAGACATGCTCTCTGAAGGCTTAGCCAAGCTGTCCATTTCAGAATAGGAGCTAAAAGTGAGGAAGGCAAAATCTTATCTGCAGAAAGCTACCAAACGGATTTCTATACTGCCACTGCAGAGAAATACAACACTGTAGTACAGGACTTAGTTTTCTCTTTCTTCTTGAGTCGCTTTTTCGATAAAAGCAACACNTTTTTTCTCACCTTGTACTTGTAGCATTCTTCACTGAGCTTGTGTGATTTTGTGCGGGCCTGGGGAGTGGATGGGGTGTTACATTCAGCCAGTGCAGTGAGCTGACAGCAGAGCTTTTCAGGCATATTGCTTCATCCGGCCATCTGTTTGGTTTGGAGGGAAGGAAGATTTCTTACACTACAGATATATTAAGAAAAGTCAGAAAATTGGACGTATGAGGCTTTATATTTTCCATTTATAATACAGTAGTTTGATTGCAGCGTATAAATCACTGAGTTAGAACACTTTAAAATGAAGTTCTGGCACTCCCACTGCTTCAAGTAGCATTGTTATTTATAGATATTACATGGAGGCTGATGTTATGTTTAAGTGAGCGTTAAACAGTTCAGGCTGTTGTATTGTTGCTACGCACCAGAGAACCTCTGTCAAAGTGACTTTGGCACCGCCGCGTATCCGCCTTTCTCCCTTTGTCTTCCAAACCTTTCAGCAGTGTTTGCAGTTATCCATGTGCTCAGTGATGGAACAACCTATTGTTAGACTAACAAGGGCAAAGTCACACTGGGATTTTTAAAAAAGGAGGAAAAAAAAAAAAAAAAAGGCAGTTCTTTACCCTGCCTAAAAGATTGTTAAATATTAAACTGGCCATACCAAGGAGTTTAGTGAAAGCAAACACTGTGAGTTTGCTAAACTTAAACCTAATAAAGTAGAAAGTTAAGAGTCAGGTACAGAATGTTTTTGATTTTAGAACAAAGAAACAGCAATGACAATACATCAGTGTAAATCAACAGTGCTTTAGAATGTTTAATTAAAAAGTGTGAAGGTGAAGTGAAGCCTACAAAACTCCAAAATTTAGCCACAGACGTCTCCTCATGACTTGCAGAGAGCCCAAACCTTGCTGGTACTCAGGTCAGAGTAGCTCCTGCTGGAGTGTATAATTATTATAAATTATTTTTTTCTTTATTAATTGTATTTATTTAGACTACCCACAAAAGTTGCTGTACTTTGTCCCATTTCAAGCAACAGAGGTGTCAGCAGGAAAATAAAGGGTGAGATTGTGTCATCAGGAGGCTGATTTCCTTTCCCATTACTAATCAGTCACCATTTGCAATTAAAAATGTGCATGTACCTCGACACATTTTAGATACTGGGGCATCTGTCTCCCCAGTACTCCTTGAGAACAAAGCTGCTGAGCATATGTGTAAAATATAGAAAGCAAAGTATAAAACATGAACTACTGGACAGCTCAGACTGGTTGCCAACAGTTGAGAGGTTTTCACTTAAATTGGGTGTAAAGATTTATACCTACTTGTGCATTCCTCATGTGCCCTGGTAAAATCTTCTCATTGCAAGAAAAAACCACCTGCATTAGTTTTCTGGGCCCTGATGTTTTTAAATCAAAACATGATTGTGTTTCAATCTGAAATATTTCCAAGGGAATAGAGAAGAGAAAGGAGGGGGTATCCCCTTCCTCTCTCCAGTAAAAACATCTTGTCCACTGGAGTGTTGAAGTAGAAGGAATATAAGGGAAATATCAGTGTTTTATCCAAACAAGCAAACAGGCCTAATATTTGAAATTCTCTAACTTCAAGAGGAGGAATATTGTTGGGAAAAGTACTGAGAATTCATAGAGATTTAAGTGGGGAATTAATAGTGGGGGTTTTTTAAATCAAAAGCAAACCAACTAAACAAAAATGTCACCACCAACAGAAACATGGTCTGTGGGTTGCAGTGGAAGCAATGAGCCTTTGGTGAAATTACTGAAGTGTTAAAGGTATGTTTGTGGCCTGTGGAAAGACAGAAGTGCCCAATAAAAGCTATCCTCCTGCTAGTGTTCAGAAGGAAATGAGGAAGATAAAAGGCTGAAGCAAATCAAGCAGTGAGGAAGGGAGAATGACCTATGGTGAAAAAAAAAAGAAATAAATCTAGAGAACTGTAGGAGATTTACAAAGAAGCCAGTATATCAAATAAGGTATTTGATATATTACAGTACTTTACTCATGTACTTTCTTTAATAAGAATATGGATCTGAAGGCAAAGGAAGCAGACTGACTCCTCCTCTTTAGGAAGAAAGATCTGAACTGAAGCTTGAGTCCACTTCAGAGCAGGAGTAGAGGGGAATGAGACTGTGCAAGACCAGCAAGGTCTTAATGTGATTACCAGCAAAGAGAAAGAGAATCCTTGTGAGAATGCTGTGGGCACAAATTGGGAGCATGAGCAGGGAGCTTCCTCAACACTAAATACCCAGCTTACTTTTGCTGAGGTCACAGCTCTTGCTTGACACAGTATTAATTTTTGTGGTTTCTATTATGTTTTGCTTAAAAGAGGGTTTTTGTTATAACATGATGGACTATCTCCTCCTCTCACTTTTTAGTGCTTTAAATAGCTTGGAAATGACTGATCTAACAGCTTTGTAGAGAAGGGTTATGTAGACAAATTCTCCTCCTGGCCAGTAGTAACTTTGAAGTTAGGTAGTATTCAGAAAAGCATCATTCATAAAAACAGCAGTAATGAAAGCTGTAATGAGACCAAAGAAAAGGGAGCAATTGTGATGTTTGTGCTTTTTTTCCTCCCTTAAGCAAGCAGAAAGAGTTTTTAACTACACAGTGCAAATGAGACAGCTGATGTGTCTGAATGGGCTTTGGGATTCAGTAGATAACCCAAACAGAAATCAGCAATGCACTAGAAACTGTGCTGCAATTTGATTTATGGCAAAAGCAGTCTTCAAACAGATTTGGGTTTAGTGTGTGTTCCTGTGTTCTCATGAAATGGGATCTGAAAATTGAAAAACCATGTGTGATGACAGAGGAGGAAAGTGCTATTAATCAACACTGCTTTTGTTCATGTCTTCAAAGCTGTTCTGCCACCTTTTTCATTTTTATCTCTTCCTAGGTTTTCAGCTTAGCAGTCATTTATAATCTAAAGTGAGCTACAGTAGCACAGTGACTTGTATAAGATCAAGTGCCTCTATTCCTAAATTCTTTCCACTCAGGAATGTTGAATGTTCCAAGAATAAAGATGTTATTTTTTTCAAGACATTGCAAATTCATTAATTATACATGAAATATAGTCTTGTTTTAAAAAATAAAAAAGAAATTAAGAAAGCAACCCTTATGAATTGTTATACTTTTTGCTACATCAGGTTCTGAAAAGGACGCAAAAATCTGTTAGTCTTGAAATGACCTGATATGAGGAATTTTGGTAAACCAACTACTTAAACACACACACACAAAAAAAAAAAAAGGGTATATTTCTTTTTCATACACAGAAATAGTAAGCAAAAGCAGGTGTTGAGCCTATATCAGCAGGTTAATACCAAGTCTAATTATAGTATAAAAGCATTGGTGTTAAACAAGATTTCTCTTCCAGATGTGTCGTCTTAGCCTACATGTGAGTAGAGGAGGAGGTTGCTAAAGTTCATGGCACTGTTTTAATTAAACTGTGTAGTTCTTGCCTATATTCTGTAAATAGCACAATATTGGCATTTATGTTGGACTTTCTGTGGATTCAGTGTTGCTTAAGTCTATTTTCTCTGTCAATCAGTATGGCACTTCTCTTCCAGCAGGGAATGCAGTGTCTTGCCTGAAAAGTACTTGCAACTTTTCTGTAAGACAGAGGCTGATGAGCATTATGTTAATGGAGATGAAGAGAAACAATTTTTCATCTTTTCCTTGGAAGATACAAAAAACAAGAGAGGACGAATAGCACAAAGATTAACAGCTCCATGAACTAGTTTTTTGGCAAAGCTACATACCAATGCCTTGACCCCGGTGCTGGAGAGCTGCAGCCTTGCAGCAGAAGAATCATCCTGCACTGTCAGATGTCTCGGTCATTGCTTGGTTGTTTGCCTGAGTTTTTACTCAGGTCTCAATTTCACTCTTTGATTTGCAAGATTTAGCAAGGCTGCACTAAAGCTGGGGCACCGAGTAAACACTCCAGGTTTCTTTTGCCTGTGGTTGCAAACAAAAAGCTGTGGTAACATGGGCTTTTTTATAATGTACTTGAAAAAGAAAGACACCTCTTCTTGACAGGAATAACTGCTTCCATAAACTCATGTTATTGTAGCTTGTATGTTACCAAGGAACATATGTCAATAGAGGGAAAAGAAAAGCAGAAGTCTGTTTGTTCCTTCACTACCCTTAAAACTGTATCATTTGTGCCTTTCATTTTTGTAAATGCATTTTTCAAACGCCATAAAAGCTTACGTCTGTTCTCCAGCTCTAAAACCCTGAGTATACATGGAAGTGTGTAGCATATACATTTCTGAAAATGTCAGGGCTGTATTTTTGTCATGCTTTTATAAGGAGGATGTGAGCCTGACCTTTGGAGTGCTTCAGATTGGCAGAATCCACTGATCTAGACCAGTGTTTAATTTCAATGTAGAAACAAATTTTGCTTATACAGTACTCTAGTTTAAATTCATACACAGGTTGTGTTGACTGTATGTTCTTGTTTAACGTGTTAGTAATGGTGTATGATCTATTGCACTCACTGTGAAATTTTTTGAGTAGGTATGTCATTTTCTCCTGCCTCTGTTTTTACACTGATGTTCCTGGCTTCAGCTTTTGTATCTAAAACAAAATAGTGCCTTCACAGTTTGTATATTCTTTTACCTAACTTCTTCAACATGCTAAAATTTGTCCACTACCTCTCCAAGTTGGCCAAAACCATTCTGTGTTATTTCACAGACATTTCATAAAGCAGGTAGGACTGTCTTGGTAACTTGTTGGGGGAGGAGGGGAAAATGAGTGCTTTTTAATATGTTCCTTTAAGAAGGCAGGTATACACTGTATAATGACGTTAGGCAAATGTTGTTGGTTGCTTGTGTTTCAAGCCAATGTACTTGGTACTGAAAGATGGTCCTTTAAATGCTTTTGCCACTCTTTCCCCAGCTCCTGTCAGTGGATGGACATCAAACAGTATTAAATCACCTGGAACAACTGCCCCCAGTGAAAAAGCTGCAACAACACCTCAGCTGAATGAGCAAGACACGCTGGTTCAGCGGGCGGAGCATATTCCAGCAGGGAAGCGCACTCCCATGTGTGCACACTGTAACCAGGTCATCAGGTGTGTATCTGCGTGCTGGGGGCACTCTTGGGCGTGGGCAGAATTGGCTGGATGGCCAGGCTCAGAGAGTGGAGATGAACGGAGCAAAATCCGACCAGTCACCAGGGATGCTCCCCAGGCTCAGTACTGGAGCATGTCCTGTTTAATATCTTTATCAGTGATCCAGACCGGGGTCAAGGGCACATTTAGTCACCCTTGCCCGTTGCAGGTCACTAAGTTGAGCAGGAGTGTTGGTCTCTTAGAATGTGGGAAGGCTCTGCAGAGGGATATGAACAGGCTGGATCAGTGAGCTGAGATCAGTTTTATGCGGTTCAATAAGGCAAAGTCCTGTGCCTTTCACTTGGGTCACAGCAACCCTAGGCATCACTACAGGCTGGGGCAGAGTGGCTGGGAAGCTGCCCAGTGGAAAGGGACCTGGGGGTGCTGGGGACCGCAGCTGGACACGAGCCAGCTGTGCCCAGGTGGCCAAGAAGGCCGAGGGCATCCTGGCCTGGATCAGCAATGGTGTGGCCAGCAGGAGCAGGGCCTGTCCCTCTGTACTTGGTGAGGCCACACCTCGAGAGCTGTGTCCAGTTCTGGGCCCCTCACTGCAAGAAGGGCATTGAGGGGCTGGAGCACGTCCAGAGCAGGGCAGTGGAGCTGGGGAAGGGTCTGGTCCTGTGAGGAGCAGCTGAGGGAGCTGAGGGTGTTCAGCCTAAAGAAAAGGAAGCTCAGGGAGGAGCTTACCGCTCTACAACTGCCTGAAAAGAGGTTGCAGTGATGTGGAGGTTGGTTCAAAGGAGTCAGTAGGTTTATAGTCTGGTCAGCAGTCAATAGTTTTTTAATCATTACGGAAATAATGTTCCTCAGGACATAGCCACAAGATGTGATGGGGAGGTTTAGATTGGATATTTGGAAAAAATTTTTCACCAATAGAGTTGTTCAGCACTTGAACAAACTGGCCAGGGAGGTCTTGGAGTCACTATCCTGGAGGTATTTAAAATATGTATATATGTGGCGCTTACCAACATGGCTTAGTGGTGGACTTGGCCGTGCTGAGTGAACAGTTGGACTTTATGATCTTATAGGTCTTCTCCAACCTAAATGATTCTATGATTCTGTTCATCCTGCAGCCTCTCTCACAGCAGGGCTTTGTTTTGCTTTTGTGGGTTTTGATTCTTTAGTCACAAGTGATTTAAGACTCCATTTGAGCAATGCATAACACATTTTCATGGTTTATCTAACAAAACTGAGAATGAAACAACTTTAGGGAAAAAATATTGTGAACTGCTAACAATCACAGTCTTACAGTCCGTTTTACAGAGAACCAGAAAGCTGGATGGAATAGGGTAAATGTAAGAGCAAAGAAAGTAAGCAAATTAATTTTCATGTGTACACCTATTCCAATAGAATTGAGACTATTAATTAGTTGGAAACCAATCTGAGAACATAGCCTTAGAAAGACTATTGTTGATTTCTGAAGTGTAGTTTCTAACTGAGAAGAAGAAAAATAACATCCACAGAAGAAAAGCAAGTGATGTTTTAACAATTACTAGGTCTGGATTGATAACAGTATCCTGCCCTGCTGGATTTCAAGCTCTTTGATGGGCTCTCTGGGCATTATGGTAGCTATTGTCCTTGACTTGTATGACATGGGTAGAAGACATTAAGCAGCACAAACACAAGTTTGCCAGTAGAGATTAAGTTAAATAAGTTCTGCTGATCACATAAGATACCCTGCCATTAGTCAGAATTTTGTATGGAGGAAGAATTGAATCTGGGTTACATTGTTCAGTCAGTGATTTCTGACAATTAGTCATGATTGTCTCATTCGGGGAATTGTAATTGCTTTTATTGCCAGTGTGCAAGTCATCCTCATTTTCATCCACCTTGCATTTTATTTCTTCCCTAAAATAGAAATCTCTTAGGATTGTTGAAAGGAATGTGTTCTTCAGAAGTGTTTTCTTCTTGCTTATTCAGTCATTTGTATTGTTGAAATACAAGGGGAAAGTAATGTATTTTAAAAAGTATTTATTTATCTATATCCCATGTTTTCAGTGGACAAAATAAGAGAGCCTGCATTATGTTTCACTGTGATTAAAGAGACTTTTTTGATTAGAAAGTTCTGAAAAATGAGGAACACCATAAGCTGTATAAGTTTCATTCATTATAATAGAAAATCAGACTTTCCACCGTGGATTTTTGTAGCCTCTTTTGCCCTGGCTTGGATTCTACATCAGAACCAGTCAATGCAAATCACTTGATCTTTAGGGGTGAGCTGAGTCCAGCTTGTTTTCTTCCCTGAGATTTCTCTTGTGGTAATTCACTACCTGTTCAGTTAGCGCTGGGTTAATTTTAGAAGACTCTTTACTACTGGATTTGTGATGTCTTGGAAAAGTTATTCCTACTTCCATTGGATACGTCAAGGAAATAAAAATATATGAACCTAACCCCCTTGAAGCAAGAGAAAATACTTGCACACATTCCCAACACAGGTGCAGCTATGCATCTTAATCCCATTTTTTTGCTTCATTGCAAAATTCAAGATTATATCAGAAAAGGCATACTTATTTTTGGGATAAGATTTGCTTGATTCCTTGAACAGTTTGGCCTATATAATAATTCTGTCTGTCTTTAGTATTCTATCCTTTTTGTTCTCTGGGATTTGGATTTGTGTCTAGTAAATAATATGCAAGAAACCGTTCACTTTCTTTTTTGTACTGTTATGTTAGTTTTCAACCAATCACAAAGTGCACTATATGCTGCATCTTTCATGCAAGAGACTTCATTGCCTTTTACAGCAGTTGTGGTTTATCAGGGTGTGCTGGTGCTCTGTGCTGTGGGGTCTCCGTCCTGAACAGTTCTGCTCTCCTTTTCCTTCTTAAATCACTTTCTGCTTCTCCCCACTCCCCTGTTTTGATCACAATTAAGAAAAGAGATGAGCTGCTGCCCTCTAAGTAGGGCAGTGTGTTGGTTTGTGGAGCAACATTTACTCCTTAGTGGATACATGAGGACGAACTGCAGAGGCCCCACTTGACTGTACTTAAGCCATTGTCACCTCTTGTAAGTGACACCTTTTCATGAATAGTAATTGGTACCCACATCTGACTTCTTTGTAATTTGCTGGTGGTGTTTAAATCCTTATATTTTCTTCATATGTTAAATGCCTGCTCAATTATTAAAAGCAAGTGTTCCGAGATGAGTTGATGTGCATTAATCAATGCCAAATATGCCTCATGTCCACAGCATACAGTGCATGTGGAAGACTGCAATGGCATTTTGAGTTCAAGTTTTAGCATAATTACACTTCATGCCCTCAGTGGTAGCTTTACCTATGAAAAGGTAGGAGGAGGATCAAATGGCATTACATTGTACACCTGTTTTGAAGACAAAATGCATTCTGGAGTTGGTTACTCTATCCTCAGGCATAGAATAACTGTGGCTGGATGAGCCAAAACCTTTCTTAGAGACACCTTATAACTTTTTAATATATCTTCAATTATTCACACAGTGATTGTCTGAGGGTTCCAGTTTTTTCTAAAGCTTCATTAAGTAAGCTTTTCTTTCCATGTCTAAAAGAATCAAAGCTGGAAGCAAACTAAATTTCTCTTGATCTACTTGCTGTGATGGTCTGGCAGACTTCTGGCATTTCCTTATGAAGACTTCTGGTTCCCAGACTGCCTTACCAAGTTCTGCGCTGCAGAGTTGGCTCTTCCTTTGAAGTCCACATGTGTTTTCTCTGGATCGCCATTGAGAACATACTGTTGGGCATGTCTGCTGTGAGTGATGATTTGGCTTTGTCACCTTTTCATAAAGATTAACTATTTTTAAAGGTAAAAGAGAAAAAGTACAAATGGTGCTTCCTTTCCACACCTCCTCTACACAAATTGTATACTGTGGCGTTTTCAGGGGAGGGGAAGAAGAAACTTCCAAGAATGTAGAACTGCTTTATGGTTAACTGTCAAGTGATTGGCTTTCCTAGCAGATGTGAAAATCCTTTTTGATCTCTCTACCACCAAATTTCAGTTCTGGCTTCTATCATAGTACATGCCACATGAGAAACTAAATTGCTGGTGTACTAATAATACATCACGATCATATTGATGAAGTTATATTCAGTTACAAGTGTTGAATCATTGAAATTGCACTTACATTTCCTGTATGTTGCTCACTTCTCCTTTCAGTTTGCCCCAGTATCGTTGTTACACACATAACCCAGATGTTTGAGGTGACTGCTAAAATCGTGTACCTGGTGATCCCTTGGGGCATTAGATTCTGCTCTTGTAAATCAGTCAGAATCTCTTTCCAAAAAATAATAAATAAACGACTAGTTCATTTTCATCTCTGAGTTCCAATCATGTGGTCTAGGTGATGATGCCAGAAATTTCTTCAGAAATGCTTAGCATATCAAAGTAGCCTAGGGTTGAGGCACATTCATAGCCAGCTGTTGCCAGCTGGGTCATCCCATATCCCATTTGGACAGTAAGAACGTGGATTTTCAGCACTACTTTCACAAACATGTTCTAGTTGACAGAGGCATGGGGGATTTATATTGGTTTTGTTTTTAAATGGGGAAGAAATGAAGGATGAAGCCATCTGCAGCCATCTTCCTAGCATTGCATCCCCCTAACTACTTCTGTCACATTACGTGAGTGTGGGCATCCTGCCCCCTTACTCAAATTGGGACTTTAAAGTCCTTTTCAAATTAGTAGAGAAAATAAATACCTTTTAAATTACTGGAAGCTATCATTTTGATGGCAAAATTATGCAGAGACCGGGAACCCCTCCAAGTTCTGAATATCATGTTTTAGTGTATTTTACATAGCAGGTATTTTTTTTTTTTTTTTTTTTCCTTCCATGTACTTTGGGGCAGCTTTTAAGTTGCAGGTATCATTAAGCCACAGTATCAGCTTGACATGTTTAAACTGCGGCCTGATTGAAAGTAAAATTGTATTTGGAAAGTGTTCTTCTGGACATGTGTGCACAGGGAGCCAGTGCACTAATGGAACACCTCGTAGACATTGTGCAGGGCACAGCTGTCTGGGGGCTTTGGGAGAGGAGCTCCCTAGGTGCACTCTCAGGCTGTTCCCTGTCCGTCTGCATTCCTGTGCACTGTCCTGAATGGCTGACCTTAACATGTCAGGGCTGTAAACTCTGGAGAGCTAAATGCAGCAGATGTAAAAATTCCTTCTCCTGTTGCTAGCATGCCTGCTTCCCGTTGCAGAGCTGAGCCTGTCATTTCAGTGCAGATGGCCAGAAACTCAATCCTACCTGGAGCTGGGAGAGAGTCTTTAGTGTCAGCCCTGTGTTAATGAATCTGTTAAATTAGCCTGTGCTGACATGGCACTCTGAGGACACTTTGTTGTACATAAGGGCTTGTATTGTTTGATCAGTACATAACTGAGAGGGCATTGATGTAAAAAGGTGCTTGTAGAGCAGTGGGAGGGTATCGAGTTAGGTCAGTGTTTGCACTGCTCAGGCATCCGCTGGGAGCGGGGCTGGAGAGCTGTGCTCAGCCCCAGCTCCCTCCTTAAAGAGCTACAAGCTTCTCTTCAGGAGCTCTCTTTCACTGTGTTCCCTCCAATAAACAGGGGTGAATAGAGGAAACTGGCCCAGATTAAATATGTTCATCATCCTGCAAGGTCTTTGGGTTATCCTAAATCTTTGAGTCTATCCTAAATCTGCCTGAGTTCCTTGTCTTTGACTTCTCATCCTGCTGAAAATACATAGCGTTGCCAGAGAAAATGTAGAAGAGAAATGACAGTCTTTACACTCTATCCTTGATGGAGTTGCTTCTGTCCTCAGCCCACTTATATTTCCATTTTAGAGTCAATATAAGCAAATTTCAAGGTGGATTGAGGGGGCGGGGGTTTTGTTTTTTTTCTTATTTGTCTGTGGTTTTTTCTTTATTCCTGTTGCTTTGTTCATATGAAAATCTTACACAAAAAGGTTCCAAAAAATATTTAGCAACAGGTGGTCATATTAGGACCTTTCAGTTTTTTTTCAGTGCAGTGTTAGATCAGGAAAAAAAAAAATGAAGCACTACATGGAAGAATTACATCTTTATTGGTGTTGGAAAAACAGGAAATCTGGTGAGGGAGATGAAGTTGAACCACAAAGTTAATCTGAAACCTAAATTCTGAAAGGTTGAGTGTTGGTGGGACCTTGGAGGCACCTCTCTAAAGTAAATATGTTCACTGAAGAGATTAACATGCTGCATATATTTTCAGATGAATGTAGAGCCAACAATATATACCTGGGATTCATGAGTTACAAATGAGAATTTTTTGTTGACTGAAAAATTGATAAATTTATTTTCTATTACGTGCATTGCATTAACCAGACAAATGCTATTAAAAGTTTTAATAGTATTAAAATGCTATTTTGCATTTTCAAGTGATAGAGGAAGCAGTGTGTTTGGGAAAAAATGGATCTGTTTTAATACAAAAACATTCTACTATAACTAGGATAGGTTATACTGTAAGAAGCTTGTTGGATAGGGACAGTGATTGAATTTCTGTCTCAGAAGAAACTGATGTTATCTGGTCCTAGTGAGGTCAAGTCTACTTACATTTGTGGTCTCAATATGAATGCATACTAAAGGAGAGCTGATCATATCATTGAGTTTTTACAGGAGATGAATTGGGAGCATGGGTAACATCCTTCTTCCTTAGGCAGACACTTCAGCACTGTATTTAGTGTAGTTCTAAGTGAAATGCAGTGAAGTGAAAATAATTAGTGTTTATTGTGGGTAGGTGTTTCTAGGAGAGAGTTCAATGGAGATGGATACAATCAACACTTGGGGCTTTCTTAGAGCCTGTAGGAGGAAAAAGGGATGGAGCAGTGTGTGTGAACAGTCTAGTAACGACACAGAGCTATTGCAGATAAATCTATAAACAACTTCTGCAGGAGCCACCCATTGCATTTGGTGACAATATCTCTTCTTTCTAATCAGAGGACCCTTCTTGGTGGCTTTGGGAAAGTCATGGCATCCAGAGGAGTTTAATTGTGCCCACTGCAAAACCTCCATGGCGTACATTGGATTTGTGGAAGAGAAAGGGATGCTGTATTGTGAGGTCTGCTATGAGAAGTTCTTTGCCCCTGAGTGTTCGAAGTGCCAGAGGAAGATCCTTGGGGTAAGTGACCAGCAAATGGCCTGTTTTATGGTGGGAACAATAATCACAGTATTCAGTGCTTATCTGCTATGAAATTCCATTTTACCTGGCCCAGTCTTTCAAACATACTCTTGACACAACTTTTCTGCTCTCATCACATGCAAAATACACCTTTGGATCTTCTAACGTAGAACCTTTTCAGTGTCTTTGAGAAAAGATACTGTGGTATCCTTGGTTCTTTTAAGCTCAGCTCCTGTTTACATAAAGTTGTTCTGTAGCTGTTTCAATTACCAAAGTTTCCTGAGCAAAATGCTTTTTAAATTGGCAGCTTTCTACAGAAGGGGAAGGGGGAAGTGGGAGAGGAAGGTAAAAAGAAAAAAATCCTTCTTAGGTGAGCTGAGCATTAAGAATACACTGCTACTAGATGAGAAGTACTGAAATATTTGCAGTGTTAATGTAAATGGAAAGACACGTTGTGCTACTGGGCACTGATATTGCTCATTTGAGCCTGCCAGCTGATCGGCTGCTGTTTCACTGCAGACAGCAATGTGTCTGCATTCTTGTGTGATTGGGGTCATGCAGGACTCTAGCAGCACAATTCTCAAGTCATATTTGGCACTATAGCTTCTTCCAAAACAACGCAGAGCAGTCTTAAATTTTCTGTGTGATGTCTTCTGATTAACTCTTCATGGACTTCAAGAGAAGGCAGAGATGCTGCTTTTTATATTTCAGGGGACCATCATGGGTGAGATCCTGATTAAAATTAAGAATTTGAACAAATGAGTTGTTAGAATTTGTCCAACTCTATGTCCAACTTTCCAAAAACCCCAAAGGATTGCTCATGAGAAATAAGGGGATGTACCATAAATAAAGCACCTCATTAAGTTTAACACAGCAGAACTTGTGTGCACAACCCATTTTCAAAGTGGCAGTAGGAAACAGAGTATTCTTGAAATGAATTGAGTGTGGAGGCATGGCTACCACAATCTAGTCATCACATCGAAATAATGTGTTCCTAACACTTTTTCTAATCCCCACAGGAAGTAATAAATGCTTTGAAACAAACTTGGCACGTTTCCTGCTTCGTGTGTGTGGCCTGTCATAACCCCATCCGCAATAATGTCTTTCACTTAGAAGATGGTGATCCCTACTGTGAGACGGGTAAGAGGCAACACAACCAAAGTTTACTGCAGCTGTGCAGGAAAGCAGAGCTCAGTAAGGTTGGGGAAAAAAAAATAATTCCCTTTTCTCAAGCTGCATGTTACAGAAGTGCCCCAGCAATTTCATGTAACTTTGAGATGTCAATTTGAAGCAACAACTGCTGCTGTAGACACTTTTAAGTTTGCAGCAGGAGGAGTTGGTGAGGATTTCTTCATCAGCTTCAGCTGCAGCAGTCTTCTTGTCACTGATTTTTACCTACTCCTGTTAAGTCCTCAGCTGTAGCATCAGTGATGCATCAAAGTGTGAGTTTTAGGGTGAGTTTCTGGTTGGGTTTAAATTAATCTGAAGTTTATGTAAATCTGCTTATTTACCAAACAGAAGCAAATGCCAGTGGAGTAATGTGTGTTTCTCTGAATAGCCTGAGGGGCTTCCAAGAGTAAGCAGTATATCCAGGTAGTTTTTTGCAGGATCAAGGATAAAAGGGCAGAAATACAGTTAGACAGTTACAGCACTTGAAAGCCTGGTGAGCAATATTAAATGAACAATATGGCCTAGAAGTTCAGTGCATTTCTGGTTTGGTTTTTAGCACTTCCAGCTAATCATGAAATTTTTTATAAAATCATAAAATAGTTTGGGTTGGAAGGGACCTTAAAGATCATCTGGTTCCACTCCCCCTGCCTTGGGCAGGGATACCTCCCACTTGACCATGTTGCTCAAAACCCCATCCAGCTGGCCTTGAACATCTCCAGGAATGGGGAGTCTACAGCTGCTCTGGGCAACCTGTTCCAGTGCCTCACTACCCTCACAGTAAAAAAAAGTCTTCCTATTATCCTGTATAAATGTACCCTTTCAGCTTAAAGCTGTTCCTCCTTGTGCTGTCACTACATGTCTTTGTAAAAAGTTCCTCTCCAGCTTTCCTCTAGGCTCTCCTCAGATGCTGGAAGGTGCTGTAAGGTCTGCCTGGAGCCTTCTCTTCTCCTGGGCTGAACCACACCTCTTTCTGCCTTTCCTCAAAGGAGAGGTGCTCCATCTCTCTGAGCATCTGTGTGGACTTGCTCCAGCAGATCCACAGCCATCCCATCCTGGGAGCCCCATAGCTGGATGCAGGACTTGAAGTGGGGTCTCAGGAGAGCAGAGTAGATGGTTCAGAATCCCTCCCTTGCCTCTGGCCACTCCTCTTGTGGTGTAGTCCAGGGTACAGTTGGCCTTCTGGGCTGTGAGTGCACATTCCCGGGCCATGTTGAGCCTCTTGTCAACCTGTTATTATTAATATGAACAGTTTTATTTAAGTTGGTGTCCTGGTTTAGGGCAAATTTGGGAGGGAAACCTCCCAAGGAGTTCCTCTAGAAAGCAAATTCAAGCAACCTCTCCCTTAACTGGTTCAGAAAAAAAAAAAATCTCCTCAGAGAGAAGTGGAAAAAGACTGTTTATNATCTCCTCGGAGAGAAGTGGAAAAAGACTGTTTATTTAATGGGAAAAAAACACTCTCCAGTACAACAAATGAACAATACTAAGCAACAAAACCTCTCATTGCCCCGCTGAGATGCCAAATTCAGAAAGTCTCTCCCGTGGCTGTAGCTCAGCTCAGTTGCTGTCGGTCCCTCAGGGCTGGGAAAGGCCGGGCCCAGGCCAGGCCCGGTGGGACACAGGTGGGAGCTCCTGGGGCCCTTTGGGTGTTTAGTCCAGAGCAGGTTCAAACAGTTCCAAGAAAAAGGAAAAAGCAATCCAGAGAACTTCTCTGCCTCAGCTAGTTAAAAACTAACTAAAAGCAAATGTGAGCTTGCTCTCGCTGTCCACTGCAGACAACACTGTCTGTGAGAGGGATGCAGGGGAGCAAGTGCAGTCTCTGATAAAAAACTGTGCTTCTTCTCTCCCCCTTCACTCTCTGAACCAATCTTAAAGCTGTAAAACTGATTTCTGGGCTAAACAGACCAATGGGGATACAATTCAGCATCACAAAGTCACCCCAGGACAGTTGGTTTTCTAGTTTTCTTAAAACTTTCCATGTACCCCTTTGAGCTAGGAAAGAAATAAACAATTTCTAAAACAATTCCCACAAAATGGAAAAGATGAAATTGTATCAAAATCTGTTTTTGTAGTTCATGCTGTGTTGGAACAGTTAGCTGGACCCTTGTTATGGTTTTCCTTCTACTCTTAAGAACATTGCAGTTTCACTAGATGTAGAAATGGATTGACCAGAAAAGATTTAGCATGAAATTCTAACGGCCTCTTTGGAGCCTAGATTTCCTTCTGGGCTGATCCCAGAGTTGTTCACAGTGGGAGCCAGGGAGAGTGCTAGGTACTGTAAGCATGAGGGAAGTAGGCAGGCCAATATATCCAAAATTTCTCTTGTCAGAGCTACTTTAATGAGATGTTGGCAGATAGGAAAGGACATAGTAGGTTATTGCTAACTTGGTGACAAATGTAGGGTAGGGTGTTGCTCCTATTGAATTTGTGGAGCAGCAGAGGAAGCGGGTATATGAACAGCATCCTCCAGTGTGACAGCACGGTGAAATTTCATCCTGAAGCAATGTGAAGCCCCTAATCCTGGAACCGTTTGATGATTCAGAAATAGTACTGGAGGAATCAATAACTCCCCTTTGGGTGGAATGCTCATGACAGGGTTTGTTCTGTAAAGGTTCAGTTCTTGTTCCTGCCACCAAATGACCCACATCGTGCAGTGCATTGATTTGTGCTACTGTTACAATTCCTGTGCAAAATGTGCCTTTTTCTATACTGTGAGCAGGAAAAACTGTGGTAAGATGTCAAGTATACTGTGCTTCTTGCAAAGTTTATTTCTGAGATAAAAAGTTGCTAGTGCAAGTTAATGCTGACACAATCTGGGAGGTGTTGCTGGCAGTGATACTTTGTAATGACTCTGGCTCACTAACTAGATGTTAATTTGAGTTATATTAATTTTTCAAAGACTTTCAGTCCAGCTGGAGTTATGAGTCTAAGACTAATTTTAAAGAAATAAGGAGTAAATGTCATTGCCAACTTTCCTTCTTCCTAGTGCAAAGGAGAGTTCTAATTTTAAATCTGTATTTGAAATTATAACAGCATCAGCTATTAGTATTAAAGGGGGATTAATATGCAAAATGTTCTGCGTTTAGATGTTGAGGCTAAAATTAAAATGAAAAGTCCAGATATCTACAACTTTGAACTTTTTTAAAGTGCATATTTAGTAGCCTAGTTTTGAAAATGCTGTGTGACTGTGTAAGAAGCCTGCCTTGGAAGGCTCCTGTGGTATCACAATTCAAGCACGCAAAAGAAAGTTGATGCCCTTCATTCTGCCTTATCTGCTGCCCTTTCTTCAGAAGAAAAGCCAATAAACTTATCAACACAACCACAGGCCAACTTACAAAAGGTTTTAACTGCTGGCACCAGGAAAATATCAGTAACATTCTGCATGTCCACAAATGCAAAGAGCTGAAAGAGTGTAGTCATGAGACCATGTCCTTCAGGGGTTTTGCACAGGTCTGTTCTACCATTTGATATTTTTGTCTTCCTTCTTAAACACTTACAAGTCCATTCCAGTGACAGGTATTAATGGAGGTGGATCAGTGAAGCAGTTTCTTGCCACTGGCAGCTATCAAGGGCCTTGCTATTCCAGAGCACTTGTATTCCCCATCCTGTTGAGATGTCTCCTGTGATGATTCATTCTCAGGGAGGTCACCACACAAAACACTGTCTTAGTAAACAAACCAGGACTTTTCTCTTGGGCTTGACACATCTGATGATCCTCTGTGGGCTCTGATAAAGTAAGCATTACAACTTCAGCAGATCTGTATAGTCTAGGTGAGAAACAAAATCCATTTCTACTCTTTTTCCACCCCTTAATTCTCCTTTGAAAATGATCCTTGGCATCTAAATTCCCTGTCAGAGGCAGAGTGTTACTATGGTAGTAACACTGTGTTACTGGTAGATGGAGTCCAAAGCTTCA
Source organism: Thryothorus ludovicianus (assembly GCA_013397245.1). NCBI lineage: Eukaryota > Metazoa > Chordata > Aves > Passeriformes > Certhiidae > Thryothorus > Thryothorus ludovicianus. Next base: position 18,405 of record VZTB01005010.1, read on the forward strand.
TTATGGCTGTCACTTTGACTGTAGTTCATCTTATGAAGACACAGTGTTGCATGATGTGTTTGCCGTGGTAGTGTGCTGGTCCCAAATTCTCTCATGTTATAGCACTAATGCCACTGTTGTCGCCACTGGAATGAAACATTTCCTTCCTAAAATGGAGTGTTTAAGAGATGAAATAAGTGAAAAAGACCAGACAGCTTGGGCTGGGGAATACGAATGGTTCAGTGCAGTTTGTTTTAATCCCTGCTCCCTGAGATTGCTGGAGAAGATTCTTGTTCTTCATAGTAATGAAGGGGAAGGGTTTGTTTGTTTTGAGGCTTTATTTCATTGGTTTTTTTAAAAGCCGTTTAATGTAATTTAGTGGCTAGAAAGGCATTCTGACTTGATCCAGATTTCTAGACTTTAATTAGGACAGAAGCCTAATGATTAGATGGTTTTTGAGTAGTGGAGTCTGGGGCAAAAACTCTGCCAGAATGTAGGTCAGAGTTCATTACTCTCTCAGAAGGTCTGTAGTGTGAACAGCTGGGGTGTGCTCTCAGAGTTGGAGAGAGCATAGGGAACATGTAGAGTTCACGTGGGTGCTCTCAAGGAGTGCATTTCCCCCCTCCAGCACATTGTTGATCTCAAGGAAATGAAACATCAGGAAGATGGAAACATTGCCCACTTGAAAAGATGAGGAAAAGAACTGAATTAGCAAGAAGTCAACATCCCAGGCTTTCGATCTAGGAGCTCTTTATTCAGTATACTCAGTCTAAGAAACCTGAGCAAGTCCAAACCTATTGCCAGCGAAAGAGCAAAGCTCTCAAAGGGTCAGTCCTGCTTTTCTGCATGTGCTTTAAAAGCTGTTTGTATCTCTTTGCAGATTACTATGCCCTCTTTGGTACGATGTGCCACGGCTGTGAATTCCCCATTGAAGCTGGAGACAGATTTCTTGAAGCCCTGGGCCACACTTGGCATGACACCTGCTTTGTATGCTCCGTAAGTAAAGCTGGTGTGGCTTTAAACAAACCCCAGCAGCAGTGCTAACCTGACCCGTATGGGAGTTAACAGCTCTAACCTCTCTCAATCCCCTGAGCCCAAACAAAAGGTGCTTTCCCAGTTATTTGGAAGGTGTGTTGCTATTGTAAGCCTTTGGCACAGGTGCTTGCAGCCCTGTGTCCCAGCATTTAACCCTTGATGTTTACTTCCTTGAGTAAGTGTTGAAGGTCATGAGGGAATGGGCTGTGTTTCCAAAGCAGCAAGAGTGCTTTTGACGTAAGGACACTGCAGCCAAGATACTGCTTTCTAATGTTGTATGACCAAAAAGAGAAGCCCCAATCTTAATGATTGGTGGGTTTTTTTCTTAAATTCTGAATCTAGCTCTAGCTCTGCTCCCAGTTAAACATCTGTTGTCTTAGGGTAGGCAATGCTTACACCAATCACTGGTATTACTTAAAAAGAGGATCCCTCAAGAAAAGGGTAATTGTTACCCTTTGAATATATTCATGCCTAGAACAGTACCATGATCTGGCATTCTGAATACTTATGGTTCAATTCATCCATCTGAATTGGGTTTTCTTTTCTTTTTTATCCCATTTCAGGTGTGTAGTGACAGTTTGGAGGGCCAGACTTTCTTCTCCAAGAAGGACAAACCACTGTGCAAGAAACACGCCCACTCTATCAACATCTGATACTTGGAGCTCGTCTTGTGTAACAAATGTACTGAGCAGAAAGGTTTAAATGTCCGTGTTCAATAATTGGTTAAAATTATTTATATACAATTTGTCTAAAATGGAAGAGAGATGTGAAAACTTGGAGAAGGAATTGTACACTAATTTTTCAAAGTGTTTATAATTTACAACTTTGCTTCATAAAAAGAAAGGTATCAGGAATTGCACCCAAACCAAACAATTAAGAATGTCTTTATGCTTCGCGCATTACTGCATTTCATGATTTTATGACCACGTTTATCTCTGTTTCATTATGAGAAGTGAAGTATCTATAAAAGTGAATACCTGCTACTAGAAGTCTCGGTCTTGCTGCTATTCAACAAATAAAAGGAGATTGGATTCAGCAACCCCGATCACTTTATTTCAGTGATGTTTTTAAAGTGTGTCCAAAAGTATTACAGCTGAACTCTATTAAAACGAACTCAAAGTAAAGATAAGATTGCACAAAATACATATTCCAAAACTTTTTTTCTTTTAATCTGATACAGGATTCATGTACAGGAAGCCTCCTACACAATTGCATGTACCTATGTCTTTGCACTTAAATTTCTGATGGATTTGCAAGGGACAGAGGTTTTTACAAAGCATTTAAGTAGCTATGCTGGTGAGAAAGAATATTTAGAAGATGCCACTTAAAACATAAATGGGATACTTTTCTGTAACTCATATACCACCAGAACAGTAGCCAAAACCCCCTGCTGCTTGAGGGAGTGTTTGATAGGATGAAAATGTCAGATCAAATCTTAAGGGAGCAGGGATTTCAACTCTTCTGTTTGCAGTTCAGGTTTTAGGTAGCTTTAAGTGCCTTGTAAAGGGGAAATTGTGCTGAATCTGCAGGTAACGGTGTTTTGTATCCAGAATGTGAGATTCTAGTGTTGAATGAGGGAAGCTGCTGAAGTGCAGCTGAGGACATTGTTTTATTCTCAGTACATTTTTTACAGTGTAGCTCATGAATATGCATACTGGTGGTGTGCCAGGTAGCGTACTGAAAACTTAACTTTCTTACTCAGCTGTTATGATTTTTATTAGTTTAAGATGTATCTTTCTCTTTTCTTCCAGATGTTGGGAATGTATTCCTAAATTATATTCCATTGGTTTAAGCAGCTCAATGCCTCTCAGATCTTGCAAGGGAACAGAGAGCCAATGCTGTCATTACGCATTTGCCGCGAGCCAGATCAGCTAATTCTCTGGCTTGATACGAATTTTGCATCCACACAGAGAGGCAGTGCAAGACCAGTGCACCAGCTCAGTCCCCCTTAGCCTCAAATTAGGGCTTACCTGGTTTAATTGGAGCAGTTGCAGGCAGCCAGGGAGGAGGTGGTGTCCCCCTGCACAGGGTGAATTTGCTTCAGCAGAATTGCACGACAGAGAAGGGGGTTCTTGGGACCAGAGCAGATTCCTGAAGGAAACTGAATTTCCTTGCTGTTTGATTCAACTGGGGTGTCAGAGCTGAGCTGCTAGTCTTTAGGGCTCTTTCTAGTAGACATTAAAAATAACCATTTATTATTGTAGGGTAGGTTTTTTTATTGATTCAACAGGTTGTTTTATCTATAAAACCATGGATAAAAAGTCACAAAAATTTGCCATGGTTAAGTAAAGCAATTGTAATGAGGAACATCAACAAAAGAGGAAAGAAAACCAAAATTGCTGTACTGAAATATGAAAAAATATTTGGCTTTTTATTATTTCAGTGAGACAGGTTCACCTTTTGGGGCTGTTTCACTTTATTTCCTGAAGTTGTTTTTTATTCAATATTACCACATTTCTTTTTTAACTTCCAGTGGTACAGAAGAAATTTGGTAAATTTGGTGAATGTTGGTAAATAAGAAAAAATTTGGTGGTACGGTATAAAGCTGTTTAAAATGTTTACACTCTTGTAGATGTACCCTTTTGTGAGTTTGGCTGAAAATCAGAAGGGTGAAAGCAGACTGAACAAGATACAGCCAGATTGCTTTTAAAATTAAGTGGAATGTGGAGAAATGAGACCTACAGACTGGGTTTCAGTGGAGCTTTATTGCACATATATGAGGAAAGAGGGGGGAAATGCACAGGGAAAGGCATTCTGTAATTTTCTGTGATTCCAACATTGCAATTTAAATGTAGGGTAAAGACTCAGTTTGTCATTAAAATCCAATTAAATTTTGTTTAGCCTCATAATTTTAATTGGAATTTTATTTTTTAATCCATATGCTCTAGGGTTTGAAATTTTGCGATTGTTAATGAATTTGAGGACAAAAGCCTGAAGGGCTCCAATAGAACTGCTTCATTTAGCTGCTTTGCCTTTTAATTTCTGCTTTTATCTTTTTGTTTAAAATTTTAAAGGAAGCATAGAGTCACTGATAGATAATGAATATTTAATGGCTTTACCAAATTATATAAATCAATTAAAAGGAACATAATTTTTATCATTATTTTAATAAGTGAGATTTTAGTAGAGCACTTTATAATAATGCCATATATCTCACTGAATATTTATTACCTTTTTTTTTGTTGTTGTTGTTGTTTAGAACTATTTCATCCTAGTATTATTTTGTTTTATTTGTAAGCCTGCCTTTACCTCTAGAATCATTTGGGGTCTGAGTGTATGTGTTTAAATATACTTCTTTCTACATGCACACTTATGCACGTGCATTAAGAGACATAAGTATATATGTGTATTTGAAAGCAGACTTGACATAGCAAAAAAGTCCTTTGGGGATTTTGTGAGATTCCCAACTGTTTTTAACACAACACACATACAGCATTCATGTTATGAGGGAATGTTATAGAGTCAGGACAGATACACTACTGTAGATTTTTGCATGCATTTTCAGTCAGTCATTGTTTTTCTTCCAAAATTGCCTATGAGAGAATTTGGCTTAACTCTGTTGGAGGGTAAAATGTCTTTATAAGTGAATAATTGATCCACAATGATAGTTTCAGTATGCTGTAATGAAATAATTCAAGATTACATGTTATATAAATATAAATGCTTAATATAACAAGGTGGTAAACTTAAAAGCAGGGGTTGAGTTATGGTTCATTGTGTGTTGGTCTGTTGTTAATTGTGTACCTCTTTCTTCACAGAGCTACTTGCATATCTAACCATGTCAGTTGCTTTGAAAACCTTGTTTTGTGCTAAACTACCGGCTGTTAAATCCTAGTGATTTCTTTGCTTGTGTTTAATAATCTTCAGCATTAAATTTTGGCTATTCACATTTGCAAATTTAATTATAATTGAAAAGCATAACAGACAAATAAACCCTACTCAAAACCTGAAATTCTCTGTCTTCAGTTATTTTGTGGTTGTTGGATATTTTCTTTTCCTGGATCATAGCCAGTAAAGGAAAGCCATGATTGTAAACATGAATTGATATCATTTGAGCTGCTCATTTTTCAGGTTTTGTGGGTTTTTTGGCTTTGTTGCGCAGGGAACGACCAGGGAGACCTGGTGACACCAAGGTGATCATGAGCCAGTGAAAACTTGGAGACAAGGAAGACCACCAGCCTCCTGGGGTGCATTAGGCAGAGCACTGGGATGGGAGAAGTTATCCTTCTCTGCTCAGCCTTGAGCTGGAGAGCTGAGTGCAGTGCTGGTGCCACCAGTACCAGAGACACGGCTCTACTGGAGTCAAGAGCAAGGAAGATGGTGAGGGGCAAGAAGCATTTGTCATACAAGGAGAGGCCAAGAGAGCTGGGACTGCTCAGCTTGGAGCTGAGGGAACTCAGGGGATATCTCATTAATGTGTACAAATATCTGGATAGGGGAGTCAAGAGAACGGATCCAGACTCCGTATGTAGTGAGAGGACAGCTGTGAGGATGGTTAACATTGCCTTGGGTTGCTCAGAGAGATTGTGGAGTCTCTCTGCTTGGAGTTACTCCAAACTCAACTGGATACAGCCTTTGGACTAGTCGAGGTCCCTTACAACCACGGTGAGTTTCTGATTCCTCATCTTTTCTCAAGATGGATGGAAAGGCATAGTATAAATATTGTGTTGAATGCTGTAGGATGTCTAACAATGTAAAACTTATATTGGCCAACTACTGTTCATTTGCTATCCTTTCTCCATTCTGCTGCCTGTCTAGAATACTTTGCACTGTTTCTCTGGAAGGGTTTAGTGTTTTTCCTAAGCTGACACTGTCCAAGGAAATACTGCCTGCCCTGGCAAGCATTGTCTGATGCCGTACTTAGCCTTGGCATGCAGCAGTCTCTGCTTTCCCTGTGGGACACTTAATTGTCTGCCAATTCCTTCATGATAATACCAGCCTGGTAAGAGTCCCCTTAGCTGAGCATCTCTTAAACAGGCAAATGCACTGTTGTTTTTTTGCCTTTATTTACACAGGCAAAGGAAAACACTGCACCCAGCTCTATAAAATTTAGAGGCAACTTTACAGAAAACTTGCCTCCCCTTCAGTGTTTAGGCTATGAGTGAGACAAACGCAAGTCTATTTGCAAACAGTACATTAAGGTCCAGAAGCCAAATTTTTAAAGGCATGAAGTCTGCATTTGACATTTTAATGGTGAAGGTTTGGTTTCTATCAATCACAACGTCATGTAACGTTAAAATGCACCGACCAAAAAAAAAAAAAAAAAAGATCTGTCATTCATTCATTAAGATGCTGTAATCCAGTGTAAGATTTATAGGCTTAAAACGCAATGGTGTGTTTTCACAATAAATCCACTTTCACTGCTCAGCACAGAACAAATCTCTCTGTCACTCAAAATATTTGCTGGTCAAAATGCCCTGTATGAGATCTTCAAAGGGTTTCTCACAAAATTGCATATAAATCCTTTTACCAGCAAAGGCTTAATTTAGGTTCAAGTTTTACTTTCTTGGGACATTGGTTAATATCTTGTGCTCAGACAAGATCTTGGTTATATCAGAAACACATAGGACCTAATTTATTATTAGCAATCTGGTGTTAATTAGGGGGAATTACCAGAAATAGTTTGCTTGATGGAAATTTATTATGGTATCACACTTTACTGATGGCGAAATAGGAGTCACTGAAAGAGTGCAGCTCCTTCTCATAACCAGCTAATTAATAAGGTGCCAAAATTCCTCTGAGAAGGGTTTGGTCCTAACTATGGGAACCTCACATAGCAAATGGTTCCTATGCAGTATTTAAAATTTAAAAGAGGAAAAGAGGGACAAGAAAAAGCTGGCCAGCATAAGTCTCAAAAGTGATATGGCTTTTTCTTGAATTTATGAAAGAAAATATTTAGCTGTGTTTCCAAGCTCATTAAAGAATGGCTTTTCTCAGACAGAAAAACAACAGCTAATTTATAATCTTGTTTGGCATGCTTGGACTTGGTTTTCAGTTCTACTTGTGCATACTGCACACTACAGCTTGTAATTTTATGAATTGGGCCTATAGTGAGCTTTTATATTACTCTTTATTACTTTTCTCAATGGTCTTTTTCATTATCAGTTGCCAGGAAAATTGAGGTTGGCTTAGATAGGAAACTAAAAAATAGCACAAATCTCTTATAAGCCCCAATCTGTTTTATGTATGGCAGTTTGGGGATAGAAAACCACTTTGTCATTAGAGACCTCATGAAAGTTACATAAGAAAGGCATGTTATATTAAGATGGAGTGAAAGCAAAAACACCTCTAAAGAAATTTAAAATCACCACACTAAAATCTATGCATGGCTGATTTTAGAAAAATACTTATGATGATAGGTATGCAATTGTAATAAAGCACTTTTGTATTTGCACTGGAAATACCTTGAACTATTGAAAAATAGCCAGCATTTTGGATATGCTTTACAAGCTTTCTCCTGTACTGTGAGACTAAAGATTGTGTCATTGTGCTGTGAGTAATATTCACACTTTTCACAGATCAGAGTTGTTTCCTTTTCAGTTCTCCTGCCTTTGCTTTTTCTTACTGCTGGGCTGTGCCGTTGTTTGTTTTAAAATATTTCTTTACGAGATAATCCTGTCAGCTGTGTCCATTATTTCTCTTTGTGATGCATCAATGAAATGTCAAATGTTCCTTTGGTAAATATAAACTTGCAGTGAATTTTGGCATGCTTTTCGAAGCGCCAAGTTTTCCCACCCAGAAGTTTCCGCTGGAAAAATAACACGAGATAGTAGACCAAAATGGTAATTATATCCCACATAAAGTCCTTATTTCCCTTGCAATCCGTCAAGAAAAAGGGAAACATATGATAACAAGTATAGGGCCAAAATAATGGATAACCTAAACAGGTACAAATTCACTGATTTCAGTTTATTCTCCTCCAAGTTAAAAATGACTGGTATCAAAGCTACTTTAATTTTATGCTTATATTTGTCCAGTGAGCAGGCTTAGAATTAAGGATTTGGTCCTTGGTTTTATCAGGATTTCCTTTTGCCTAGGATGCAGTCTTGGACTTACACTTGGCTTTGAACAACCACAGTGAAGTTAGTCTGCCGTGTGACTTTCTTTTCCACACTTGCTCCCCACTGACAATCAGTAGAGGATTACTGGGAAATTCAGACAAGTGTTATCTGGAGAAGAAAATAGGCTTGACTGAAATAAATCAGTGTGTATAAGTGGAAGTGATGTTGCAATAAGGCTGTGAATTTGTCTTTAAAATCTTTCATGTTATTTTTTTATGCTTCTTTTTAATTTTTTCCAAGTGTGTGTCTGTGGTGGCAGTCAGTTTCTGAGTGTGCTCTGAGGAAGCCTGTGATATGCTACCTCCCCCAAAAAAGTCTTTTACAAGGTTGTAGAGCTTAAATTTATGTAGGCATAAGTTTCCTAATACCATATTCATCTTGAAGGCACTTGCATGGCTCTAAGTAGGAGAATCTTGTGTTTTTCTGCTCAGTGGTAATCAGCATTCAAGGGCTGTGGTGTCTTGTGGGAGCGCTGCATCGCTATTTATACAGCATGATGTATTACCATGAAACTGGGAGTTATAATTTGGAATGTGATGGGAGTAATGTGGTGATCTTTGCTCCGCTACACAAAGGGTGCAAACAGTTAAAAGAAAATCAATATATGGGAGCTGTGAGTTGCCACCTGCATCCAGACCTCAGCTTCTTCCTTGGGTAGGTCCTGCCACTGGGCAGGAGCTACAATTCCGGCCGGTCCATCCCAACAAATGCCCCTGCTTGCTGCCTCTGCCTTTCATCTCTCCTCCCTCCACCCAGCAGCACCCTGGTGACCCTGACCCTTTGTTCTCCCACATCCAGAGACCCAAAAATACATCTTTGGAAGCTTATATATAAGTTAGGTTTTTAAATTAGTACACAGTCAGGAATAATCACTGTTGAGGGCAAGTATGAGCCTACTCTTACCAATATGTGCTAAGTTAATGTAATGACTTAGTTATTTTTCAGGGAGCATGTTGAGAGAAGACTCTAACTTTTTCCTGTCAGAGGTTTCCAAATCAACAGGATGGAAACTGATATTCAAATCAGTTTTTTTGAACAGTAACACTGTTTGCTATTCTGTCCTTCATGCCTTGCCATGTTGTACATACAGCAAGTTCCTGTCGTACTCCTGGAGGGGAGAAAAGGTGTGCTGCACAGCAATTTTTAATTGTGCTTGCAGTCACTGTAAAGACAGAAGGGAAAAGTGAGCTGCAGCAGAGGTTGGGACTCAGGGCACAGTTACAGGAGGAGTTACAGGAGGTGACAGTAGGAAGCAGTTTAGAAACAGGACAAGAGCTTTTGCAACTGTTTTGTCAGTTGTTTCTTGTCAGAGATTGAGGAGCACATGGTCTAAAAAAGTGGGATGATGGGCATGGCAAGGTAAAACAGCAGGCAGGAGCTGAGGATGCTCCTTAGGGGACCCTAAGGGACACAAAGACCTTGCAGCCTCATGGGAAAGGACTTTACCCTCTCTATTCTACATTTATATTCATCACCAAATTGTGCGCATTTTTTTTCTGCCAGTTTTTTTCTTTGAGGTCAAATAGCTTTTTCTGTCTTCATGATGTACATGAGCACAAGCAAATCCTTTTTTGTCATCAGCTGATCTGGGACTGCCCAAAGGATGAAGTGAGATTTGTTTAACTTCACACTGCCAGCTGCTGCTTCAAATTACACCATCCCATTCTGTGCTGTCTGTAGGTAGCAGCCCTATCTCAAATTCCCCCAGGACTTTGCATCTCTGAACTTCTTCCAGCTCTTGGCATGGCCACCTCTGCTAAAGTCCACTTGGAGATTTTGCACAGCAGCTCTGTGGGGCTGTGAGAGCAGAATGCACCTTAAGCTGCCACAGCCCTGGTGCAGTTCCATAACTTGGAGGGGATGAAATGGATTGCAAAACCTCACATAATCACTAACATTAAGTTTTGTTTTTGTATTGCTATGTGTTAAGTTGGTGCCTTTGTTCTCCAAATGCTGTTTAAAATGTTGTTCAGTGAGGCACTGAGTGCCAGAGCTAAACCATGTCCCTGTGCAAGGGGCATCCAGCTGCTTTGGAAGCTGACACATTTCTGGAAGCTTTTTGGTGTAGCTCATGGATAAACAAATCCAATCCTTCTTTGGGTCAGTGGGTTATGTAGATTTGCATAGATTTCATATCCTCCTCTCCATCAGCTGGATATTATTAACTGCTGGAGGATCTGGTCTCCCCTTTGTCGTTTTGTCAGTGCTGCCTTGTTTGGAGCTCCTGTCCATCTGGAAAGACTCCCTGCCCCTTCCCTGGCCACCTGCCCCAGCTGTGGTTTGAAATGTCTCTGCACTGTTGGGTGCCACAGCTGTTTGGTGGGGATGCTGGAGGAGTGAAACACCTCACCTTGTGCCGTCTCAGACTACTCTGCTTTGGCCAGGCTGCTGTCCTGGACCCATGGATAGAGGGAGCATCCAGGAGCTTCTGCTTTTCCCTGGAGCCTGTCCAGCCCCAGCAGGCTCTCATGAGGCAGGATAGAGATGGGGCCCTGAAAAGCACATGGGATGAACTTGAAGAACATTTTAATGCACAAAACATTTTCAGTGTTTGGGAATGAAGGACATATCTCAAAGAAGTGCATTTAATCATAGGAAAATGGGACAAGAACCACACAGACAAATATTTATCCATCAGTGCTCCCTCTTCTTCACCAAAGAACTTGGTAATGTGATTGTGTTAGGTGAGCCCAACATGCTGCATGATAAAGACTGTTTTCTTTAATTATATATAGTTTGATGTTTATAAATAATAAAAAAATAGTGTAAATTTGGTTTTGATTTATCATCTTTCTCGGAGCTTGTTTATCTGAGTTTCAGCATCCTTAAAAATTAGGATCTACATCTCAGCCAAAGTATGCTCTACAGGCAGTGGGAATTACATAGAAAACTGGAGCATGCAGTAACCAGAGGTGGTATCCAAAGAGGACTGAACGGGCACCATCTGCTACCAGAGTCTTACTTTTCAGCATTACAGATGTTCTTCTACTGAAATATCATCCATACAGCAAAGAAAAATGCTATTTTGTTTATATCAATGCTCTTGGTCTGGTTCAAAGCTCAAACTATTAAGAGACTTGGGGTGTAAAAGTAAATCCAAAAGAATATTTATTAGCAGCAAAGGCCAAGCACAGCAGTCAATGATATGACCTGAGTAGTGTAAAATCTTCAGGGCTTGTGTCTGTGCAGCTACAGAAATGAAGGCCTGTCGTGGTTTAACCCCAGCCAGCAGCTAAGTACCATGCAGCTCCATGGAAAAGAGCAAATAGAGATGGAGAAGGAATTGATGACCCTGGAGAAGTGGTGCTGGCAATTCAAGCAAAACAAGATCAAAGGGAAGATTACTTTCAGGTGAGGTAAGCTAAATATTTTACTGTTTTCCTAATCTCCACCACCACCCCAAGCTTAGACAGAAGCGTTTGCTTCACTTTTGTCATAGGATAAATTAGCCAGGGATATTAAGCAAACTGTTTATTTTGTATTAATTCCAATAAGTCTGGTTTTAATTTTCTTTCTTTTGTTATGGTTGTCATATGGATAATATTCTGCATATGTGTGCAAAGAATAGAAAATCTTATGTTATGCCTCATAAAGATGTAAAACAAAGCACAACCTGCAACCCTTCTCGCATTCTTGGTCACTGATTTCAGACAGAGCAAATCCATTATAGCACTCTGGGATTTGTGGCTTGGGATTTGGACAGGGAAATGCCCACTGGAATAAGGCAGAGACTGGAGGTAGCACTATGCTTGTTATAAGGACAGTGTGCCTGGAGCCCAGCAAAACCCTGAAGCATGTGCTTCCTCTTAAATATGTAAAGAAGACCCCTTGCAGGTAACGGCTGTGTTGGGCTTTGACTTCAACCAGTCTGTCACAGGCATTTTGAAAATAATATTTGTAAGGCAAGTTTATAAATGTTTATATTCCTCACCATTTTTAAAAAAAATTATTATTATGAAATTGAGCAGAGTTCTTCTCTTGCATGCAGATACAGGCAATCTGTACATTTTCTAAGCTACTCATATTTGTCATTATGTGTAGAAGGTGAGTTTTATCAAAATTATTCATACAGTTATTGTTATACTGCATGGCTGGATTTGAGGATGATAACAAATGTGATCTTGAATCAGTACAATTGCTTATGGGATTCTAGTTGCAGTGTGAATCTTCTGAAAGTTATGACTGCCTGAGAGCCAGCAAACGGCAATTTTTGGTTCTGGACCACTGACACATTTAGTATTTGAAATTATGTGTTTGCATAGCTCAGAAGAGCTGTGCTCATTGAGGCTGTGCTATCCTGCTGCTCCCCAGGTCTGTGTCCATGTGCCACACACCCTGTGGAGTAAGGAACCTATCTTCAAGTCAGCAGCACTGACCTCTGAGTTCTTGTTATGTGAAGGTCTAAGTTGTCAAATCTAAAACATGTCACTGATCCAGAGCTGGGCAGATTCAAGCTAAGGGAGTTTTATGGTGGAATTAGTGGAGGAAATAGATATTTATAGATGATGTGAAAAGAGGCCATCTGAAGCTGGTTAGGTTTGGTTCTGTTGCAGACACAGCAGCAGAGACAGGAATTGTGCAATTGCCACAGGGCTTGGCCTAGATGGCTGCAACTGTTGGTAACCATTGCATCTTTTTATAGGAAAGCAGCTGCTGTTTTTCTAGGGAATCTCTTAAAACCCCTTGTATTTTGTCAGCAGTTCCCCACTTGAGTTGAAGAGGTTTTTCTATGCATGATGTCCTTGGCTTTGTTAACCAGTCTGCCCAGCTGCTAGCTTGGTTTTCCTTCTGCAGTGCCCTGGAGGAGCCAAAGGCAGTGCCGAGGACAGGAGGACAATGGGACCAAGTGGCCAAGCAGCCACTTACCTGTCAGGAATTAGACCACCTTCATGGAGAGCTGGCTTTAACTTTTAAAACTCCATGTGAGAATTACACTGTGTGCTAGAAACCCGACACCTGCAGTTTTACAAGTGAGTCTCAGGTGCCCCCCCAAACCACTAGAGCACAGTAAGAAATAAAAGATTTACAGAGAAACTTAATTCAGTGGCAAATTATTCTAAAAAACTGATATCCCAGAGCTTGCTGGGATAACTTCCCAACTGTGGCATAAAAATCTTTGCAATAAGGCAAGGAAGGACATGAATATGTTCAAGAAACTAGGTTCTGTGGCCGTGGTTCTAATTCCTGACCCCCAAGACAGGATCAGCCTCATCACGTTTATCATGGTTCAGGCTGCCAGTTCTGTTTTGTGGTGCTCCCAGCTTCCCTTCTCCTTGGGGAAAACATGAGGAAGGCAGATACAGGTGCTTTATAAAGGAGACAGCAAATGTCTTGGCACAGCTCACTTAAGGATACTGTCCAAGAACACCTCTTCAGAAATGAGATAATATTACAGTGCCTTTGCACACAGGATACCTAGAAATAACTGAAGGGAATTTATTTAATTGTAAAGTCCAGAGACTGTAGAATTGAAAAGGGTTTGGTGTTTCTTTCTGAAAAAACTGCATATAAAATTGCTGTATAAATTATATATAAAATTATATTATCTTACATTTGCTAAGAATTTGCAGCCTCTCTAATGGGTACCATCTAACTTGGTACCATCTAAATGTCAGAGCCCGTCCCAGCAAATTTCACCTGTACTATATTTAATATATGGCACTTATATACAGCCAAAATTACCCTTCCTAGATAAATTTCAACAGGAATTTACAGCCCTTGTCTTCTTTACAGAAGTAGTTCACACTGGCCATGTGGTGTGAGTTTACCCAAGTGGACCAAGATGAAGGGAAGTGCTGCCTCAGATCTTGATATGATTATTTGCCCATCTGTGTAGTCCTTCTTTGAAAGGATAATATATATTTCCAAGGTAGGAAATATAAAGTGGCTTAAAAATGTCGAAGTCTTTAATTAAAAAATAAGCAAAACTGTGACATCTGAAGCGCGTATTACAGGGGAAATAAAAATAGAAAAAAAGCATAGGTAAGGACTTTGACATGATTAGTCAAATGCCAGTGGAGCCAAAACTCAGGCTCTGAGGGTATTTTGGAGAAAGAAGTTAAAGTGATGGTTGCACTGCCTGCTTGCTGGGGTATGGGTTTTTTTCTTCCGATATGCTAACACCAAGAAGCTGGAATAAGAGAGGCCATTGGGATGTGTGCAGCATCTCCTGGGGCTCCCTCTCTGCCCGTCCTTGGGCAGAAAATGAACTGAGAGGGAGCACGTCCACTCTGTGCCACAGAGCAGCTGGGGCTGGAGCCAGGACCTCAGGAGAGGTGTTGCTGTAGTGTCCCCAGCCTTGGTCCCCTTAGGAGCCAGGGGAGCAGGGTGGGTGGCAGCAGCCTGGCTGTGATTGCCGTTCCAGCAATGAGCACTGCAGTCCTGTGCTCTCGCCCGTGCCCTGCCACAAAGGCAGGGCAGGGCCACCCAGTCCTCCCCTTCCCCAGCAGTGCCTCCCCACCTTGCAGCAGGGTGGCTGTCCCTGCTTCAGCCATAGAAGTATGCCCCAAAAGGCAGGAAGGTTAGCTCATCTGTTGCTTATAGCCTGCAGTCTTTGTTCACGACGGCGACTCTGTTGGGAGTTTTCTTGGAATACGCGGTTATAAACGGTCACGGGAGTTCTAAGAAATTTCATTTCAACTCCCTGTGCTCGTAACAGATGCCAGGGCATTCAGGCTCTGATCACACTTTCCAGCCTTGCCCTCATCTTGGAGGCACTCCTCTCCCTTCCTCCCCACAGACAAAAGATGCTGTGCTGTGAAAGGCAGGGAGCAGTGATCTGGCAGATGAATGAGGTTTGCCATACACGTTTCAACACTTGTCACATCTCCCAGGAGATGCTTGTTGCCCAACATGAAGTGACTGCATTTGAATGCAGCACTAAAGGACAAATCTGCCCTTCAAGTACTCAGTCTGCAAACATCCTGTGCTGGTCCAAGGGAAAGGGTGACTTCTTTGTTTGTTTGTTTCTATAGAGTAAAATGGATTTGATGGGAGACTTTCTGAAAGCAATCCAATTAACTGTGGCTCTTTGAGAGTAGAAAAAGGGGAATTGAAAGGGATATCACACTTTTTTTTTAACTAGCAGTTTGCAGTCCCTTTCTTTAGATATCCTCTTTCCTAGCCGATATTTCCTCTGATTTATTCCACTGCAGAAGTGGATCATATAAGTGAGTTTTAAGACCAAGTCCTCTTGGCTGTCTTACAGTTCTCTGCATGTTTCAATATATTCCACTGTTAAAAATTTTAAAAGTAGGTGGGGAAAGAGGAAATTTCTGGTTAATATATAACAATTTCTGAAGTCAATGTGCCTGGACTCAATTTTTCAGGGCACTTTTCCAGACCTCTAATGATGCCAGAAAATAAAAATAGCCAACTAGCAGGACCTTTCCTGAAAACTTCTCTGCAATGCAGCAGAATTTTCATGGCCCTCATCAGATCCTTTTCTACTCTCACTGGGGAGAAATAAAACACTATCACAAGCACACAGGAAAAGAAAGTAAAAGTGCTATATAAAACTGCTATAGATGACGACAAGTTCTTGTAGCAGAAAGAGCTGAAGTTTATATATGATCTTTTTTGTAAAATCAGAAGAGTCATGGTTGACTAAATGGTCTAGCTGAGCTTTACTTTCAAGAACAGTGGAAATGTCAGCTGAGCAATTGTGTTCACCCAGAGCAGGCCACAGGGAGAGCAGCAGGCTGGGCTCACACACCAGGCTCATTCTCTTGCTTTTGATGCTACACACTCTGGGCAAATAGAGGTGTGTCTGGAACCAGGGTATGCAGTCCCAAGGGTCTCAGATAGGTTCAGATGCAACTGTTGAGAGAAATATCTTGGATTTGTAAAAACACCCTATTCATTTTCAAACATATGTGTTTTGGATCACGAGTATGAAAAGCTTCACGCTGATAATTTCTATAAAGTTCAACTAATGAAAAACTAAATGTGTGAAAAATGAAAACAGAATGAGATGAGGATGTTTTTCAGTTCTTTTTTCATTCTCTTGCTTTTGAGGACATACAGTAAAAGGATGTACATCTTGAATAGAGTGTGACTTATGGCTTTGCCCATGAAATTAATAGCACTGTATTATCTTATTGGGATATTGTGTTGCTCAGAGATGTTGTGTACTCTCCATTCCTTAAAGATTTGAGTCCCACCTGAATATCTGAATCTATGAGCAACCTGGTGTGGCCTCACTTCTAGCAGGAGGTTAGGCCAGACACTTCAGCAGGTGCCATCCAAACTGAATTATCCTGTGATCCTATCAAGAAGACAAAGAATTATAATTTTAATTTCACACTTTTAGGCGAAATTCTGTGTGCAAGAAATGCTCTTCTTGGTGGAAAGCAAGGACTTAACTGGATTAATATATAATTTTACACACTTTCCAGGAAATGTTCCTGAAAAAAGCCATATCAAACCGCCGTCTATTTCATTACTCACCTTCTATGATTTTAGGTGCAAATCAAAATATAACTAAATGTGGAAATCAAATAAATGATGAAACACAAGAGTGGTTAATGACTGAGTAGGTTGGCAAACGAATGAACAGGATAGTGTGAGTGTATTAGCTTAGCAGATTGAGCTATGTGTATTAATGATAATACTCTATGCAGGATCAGCATTATGAGCTCTTCAGTTATTGCTAAAGCAGAAGAGTCAATCTGCCATAATTCCAGGTTCACCTCATTCATCCCACCTATGATTTATGCCAGCTGCCAAATGTTATCTATGAAATTCCTGCTCATGTCTATATTATTATTCCTGGTTTGGCTGATAAGAAGCTGTCTGTGCTGCTAATCCTTATTATACCCTCTTTTCCCCCTGTCAATTATTCTGTGTTGTTATTACTTACATGATTCCAATAACATGTTTGGAGAAAAATGGATGTATAAGAGATCAAATCTGCAATCTCATGCTTGTCCCATTCACAGTATTTCAAACTCTTCAGAAAATACTGTTTCAGTTGGCCCAAGCTGTTACCATGAGCCCAGGGGAGATGCTTACTCTTGCCTCCATGTGTGTTTTAACCTGACTCCAGCCCTACGTAGCAATGCTCATGGAAAATTCCATGAAGGTCACATGCCACATATTGGCTTAGCAGCTGAAGGATGCATAAATTCAACAGCAAGAGAAAAATTAAATTAGGTAAGGGGAAAAAATTACTGTTTAGTGATTTAAAGTCACTTAGACCTCAGCTGTTTTGGGTTTGAACACAAGAAAATGAAACTACATGGGCTTTATATGAAATCTCTTCCATCTGTTTCAAACAGGAAGCCAAACTTTTTGTCGTGTGGTTAGATATGAATTTTTCAAACATGTTTTTCATAGATCCTTTCTGAGTTTATTGTGACGCCTTCCAGAGGTCATGGTATAAGTCACTGTAAATAGATTAAATTACCATTCCTGTACAAAGAGAGGAGTGTACACAGTCACTGGAGTAATCCCAGTCTGACGTCCCAACTTTTTGTGGTTGTTTCAGATAGCAAAGTGAAAATTTTCATCTGTGTTTCCTTTGTCTTTGGATTTTTCCAAGCAAGTCATCAATTTCCTCTTCACCCACACAGAGTTACCCAAATCCTTGTATTTCAAGATAGTGATTTATTTTATAAAACTGTTGCTAAAAGGATCCAAACTAATTTAGAGTGACTCTGGGAGATGCTTTATGTATTCTGGAGCCTTTAAAAGACAGCTGATTTGAGAATAACATGACAGAAGAGTCCCTTGTCATATTTCAAGAGGTTAAATCTAATGGATTGCAATTTATATGTGGCAGAGAGTTCAGCTCATTGTGGGTTATTATTTTCATTTAGTAGAGCATGTGAAATTCTGATGGAAGATAATCTTTACAAGGAAGACATAAAGCACAGAAATTATCTCAGAAGCTTGAAGGAAAGTATTATTTGGATTCATATTGTTTTCTAATAATTATTTAATGCACATTATTTAGTAATTATTTATTCCTGTCTCTTCTGGCCACATAAAGAGATACCAGAGGAAATGCAATTACAACATTTGAGGTGCTCATTATTGCAACTTGACATAGATACAGTAGAAAAACCCAAACCATTGCCATTTAGAAAGAGTTCCACAGATGTTTAGGGATAGAATAGCATCTGGAATTGTTGTTAGTTCTAGATAAAAAGTTTACTTTTGAGAAGAATTTACAATAGGTGTCATTTTAATGGTTGGTTCTAGGATTGGGATCTTGCCTCATGGACTTGCTACACAAGAGATAGAGAAATACACGATATAGTTAATACATGTAATATTTTTTCTTAGTCATAAATCTGTTCTGAAATAAAATAAAAAATAATTATTTCTAAGTTTCATCTGTCATTTGCAGAACTGGAAAAAAATCAATGTCCCAGGACATTTCAGTGCTCAGGAGAAATTTGGCTTGGGACTGTGAGACACTTCTCTGCATCTGGGCAGAAACTTGCTCAACTGTTAGAAGTAAAAATAATGGAGAAAAAGGAAAAGATTTTTTTATAGGTGATGCAGGCTTCTTAAAGGAACATTAGAAGGTACTTTGGAGTTCTACATTCTAGAGAAAGTCAAAAGAATTACATTGTTGAATAGATAAGGGCAGAATGATAATTGATTGTATCATATTCCTGGCAAACTATCACATGGGCTCTCATGACCATATCAAGTGTGCTCGTGGATATAAATATATATATGTTTACAAAATGTGTACATGCATGTGTGTGTGCACTTGGGTTTCTGTAAGATGAAACGGCCCATATGCTTTTTCCTGGGTTATGCCCAGCAAATTCATTTGATTATTCAGCGAGAACATACACTACCAAGTTCTTGGACCTTTTCCTTTTTCTTTGTAAGGCTTTGATACTTTTTGGCACTGGCTCATGTAGTCAGTAGAGTGCATTTAATGGGCCAAAGGCATTTTTATTACTCTTTAAAATGTTTAACAGTGTTTCTGTATAATTTCTCAACATGTTCTATTTGTTTATTTCTGTATATTTTTGGTATAAAGAGGTAACATTGTGGTGTAAGGTTTTATTACCTTGGCAGTGTCATCATTAAAGAAGTGTCAATCTTTCCATTATGTGCCCAACATATTTAGGAGCTTGAATTCTGGACATGGAACTTAATTCCCAGTGGGTGTCCTGATAAAAATGTCCCAGTAAGATGCCAATCGTGATATTCTTTTAAAACTTTGATAAAGTTTTAAAGAAATTTGCGCTTTTAAATACCTCAAATCTGTTTTTCATATTTTTTTCTCAAGTGTGATAAAAAAATACATCATCTTTCTCTTAACAGTAAAGGGATTGATCCATCACTTCTCAGACATTATCTTGGTTGTAACAGGACATAGTCTGAGGTGAGACTAAACCTCAGGCTCAGGAAGTGACAGTCAGTTGCTGAATAGCTTAACCTTGCTTTTACCATTTTGAGAGATGCACGTGGACTGTTTGATAGGAAACAGATGAAAACTGAAGTGCACATAATCTGGATTTTCTCATATGCTGCACACAGAAAAATAGTACATATTTGGTCTTTTGAGTTGAAAATAACAGCAACATATTAGTCACTAAAATCATATTGTGTTTCTGTTTGCAGCACTGATTATTGGATTTGATGCTTTTTATCTCTGCCAATTAAATATTCTGATGTGCACTTGATTCAGTACAGATTTTTGAGAAGGAATGATCAGTAATTAGGATTTGGTTAAAATCCATACGAGGGAGTTGCACTGCAGTGTTGGTTTCTTGCATGCGGAAGTCAGCCATCGCTGTCTGGGTTTCCTAGGTATAGTGGCCTTATTAATTCAGTGAGTGTAGCAGACCACCTTCCAGCCACCTGGTGGGTGGCAACACAAGCACTTTTTACTGCCTGGGTTCCAGTCTGTTGCACAGCTCCATAGAAAGAAATGGTTCATGGTTATAACAACCGAGTCAGATTTTGTTTCTGAGCTCTGCTGAGCTTTGCCTCTCAATAGGCAAGGGGGCAGCTACAGCAACAAGCTCCTCTGTATTTGGAATCTTTTTCTCACCACTACGTATATTTTGTAAGGATTTTTTTTTTCTTTTTTGGCAAAGAAGACATAGCAAAAGGCCAGCAGCACAGTTACCCTGTAGGCTACGAGTCCCCCTCCCAAATGGTGCTGAGAAGCTGGAGCTCTGCAGCTGGAGAAAACGAGCAGATCTGTGGTTTGACCCTGACTCTTTCACCCCCTCTCCTACCATATACAGAACACAGAGGTTCAAACAGATGCTAGATCAGAGCTCCAGTCCAATGCTACATCAGAGTAATAAATACAGCAACTCTTTTACAGAGCTCAGTAATTTCAAGTTTAGTGCTATTCCCCAACTTGGACTAACTCTTTAAAAGGACCAGTGCTTGGAAAAATACCAGCATCAAAGGTGTGTTCACTACTGTCCTGATCTTTCTGGCTGTGGTTCCTCTCTTTTGGATCAAAATGGGCAAGGTATAGCCATTACATTTTAGATGCCTTCTGTTGCACAAAAAATATTATTCCAGAATTGTCAGTTCATGTTATGAACACAGATGCAGAATATTTGAAATCTATGAACATGCCTATATGTACACAGATAAATACATACATATCTGAGAAGTTAGGAGTGAAGGTAAAATGTGCAGGAGGCCACTTTCCTGTTCAGTTTGCAGAGTTTATACATCACATGTGCATCTGTCCTGGAAGAAACTGGTGTTAAAAAAGGAGATTGCAGTCAGTTATCCATATTATATGACATTCTAAACTGATGAGAGATGAATAAGTGCAGCATCAGCTCCTGTTATCATTGCTCAGGATTTCCTGTTTCTGTCTTTGGTCACACCACCTCTCTGGAGTGGCTTTCCCCAAAACTAGCTTTCCTATAAAACTGTGGGGCAGTGCACAGCCAAGAAGTGGGTCAGAGGCTCCTCCTGCTTGTCGCTGGTTTCCCTGCCTTGGGAATATCTGCAATCCTCGCCCATCCTTGCGCGCTTGGGATCTGCGGTGCGGAATATAACGGTTCATGAATCACAGCATATCAACTTCTGCTGAGTGGTTAAGAGCCAGTCCCAAAAGTCACGTGCTGCAGATGAAGAGCCAGCCTGAGCTCGGACGAGGGAAAGGAGCAATCAGGTTCCTGCTGACATTTGGAATCTGTCACCTCAGAAACCGTCACTTTTTAATGCATGACTGAGAACCTTATTTCAATTAGGGGTCTGTGCCATTGGCTATCAGCTGTGATGTTGTGCAGTTTGCTGTGACAGGGTACTCCCTTTTCCCAGACCAGAGTCTCCACTCAGTCTCTTGACAGTCTGCCAAGCTTTGCAACTGGAATGTGTGAAGTTCAGTTTCAAAACAGTTTCTTTCCATCATTCCTGCCTGTTTTGATCTAGTATGTGAAACAGGTTTCTACTTTTGTTATAGGATTCTTGTTCATTCTTGCCAGATTCAAATCCATTATATAATCTAGCAGCATCAGATGACTGCCTAGGAATGAGTAGCAGATGCATCTCCTGAAATACAGAATTCCTTGCTACAACCATGTGTTGGTGAATTGATAGCCACCACTACATGACTGGATTTGTGGCAACAAGGGCATCAAGGTTTTCATAAAACCAGCTATAATGTGCTTTGAAGAAGGTATGATGTAGAGCTGGCCTGCCCCACCATAAAAATGATGGGGAAAACATTTGTTCTGGCACAACCACGCAGTCATGGTAATCCTTTCCTGCCTAAGAGCGACTCAGGAGTACCCTCTCTGAGGAGAGTCATAGCTGTTGTCAGCATTAGTCTGGTTTCTCCCTTTACACACTGTTGTACTGCAGGCAGACTCTGCAGCTTCTCTTTACCAAGGATGACACTGATCCAAGCTAATGGATGAGGTCCCTTCATTTGATGAGGGGCTTTGAGGCCGTAGCCTGGGTTTTCAATCCCACTGTTGGCATAGTGAGAAAAGTTACAGGTAGTATGCCCATGAGGTTGCCAATTGCTGGACACTTCAGAAGCTTGGAAAGAACTTCTGAGAAAACTGGCACAACTGGCATTTTCCATCCTTTTTTTAAAAAAAAAAAATCATCTGCAAAATCCATCTGTCTTCTACTGCTACCAGTAACCAGTACAGTGGAAAAGGCCATTAAACATCTTAGGAATCTCCATTCAAAACTGCCCTGAAAAAGCTAGCTAAGCTGCATTTTGACTTTTCCTGATGTATACAGGACCTTTGCTGCTTGGTGTTATGTTCTCCAGGTGCCTCAGGTGGTACCATTGAACATTTTACCCTCATCTTCACAGGACTAAGCAACCAAGCTATTAGCATAGAAGTAAAACAAATCAAGATCTTTAAACAGTGCTATTTTCCCCTGAAGTCCTTAGCAGCAGTTGATCTTGGTGTCCCCAAAATGAAGTATAACAGCTGTCTGTGCAAGCCTTTTCAAAGACATATTTAAGTCTGAATGGACCTGGCATGCTTTGCTAATTCCCATAAATAGTGATTCCCTCAGAAAAGGGAAAAAAAAAAATCCCAAGACACAAAACATTAAAAGGCCCAACTACTAGTTTTGTCCTGTTGTAGGCATTCTCAGAAAATGCCTGCTACATACTGAAATGATTATGTTCCTCACAAAATGAAGTCACAGCTGGAAGAAGAGAAAAAGGCCTTCATTTTCATAAAACATCCTAGTCAGATTACTCACCAAGTGAGAGGATATTTCTTCCGATACTGAAGGGAATACAATGCTCCATCTCTGAAAAGCATCCTAGAGCTCATGCTATAGGTCTTTGTTTTGTTTCAGTTTAATTTGCCTCTGAGCAAAATAAAAATAATAGTAATAATTCTGTATTAATTGGCCCAGATGAGGTGTGTGAAAATTCCTTGATTTTCATCTGGGTCTCCCAGATCGTTTATGTAGTCACAGCAACGAGGGGATTGGGTGAGTCCCTCAGTGCGTAGGTAGGCCTAGAATTTCTTCCTGTCTCTATTCAGTTATGGAATAGAGGAGTGCTACCTAAGGCAAGCGCCTTTTAAGTAAAGAATTAGGATGGGATAAGACCATTCCATCCTGAGTTTCCTCTTTCTGTCAGGTCTTACGTGCTTTCACTCCAGCCCCGACCCTGACAGCCCAAAGTCTCTCGCTCTGAGGTGAGGCACTGCTCTGAGCATTCCTGATGCGGGCTCCATGCCCTGTGGGGCTTTACAGACCAAAGCCCTTCACTGTGCCCCCAGTTAGCCAGCTCACCTCAGAGAGCTCTGCCCCTGGGTCATGTCCTGGGACAGATATCCTTATGCAACCATGGATGTAACCATGGTGAGAAGAAAAGGTCTTTCTCCTACGTGCACCCCTGCATTTTGCAAAGACAGGTATAAATTAAGAATGTTCACTAACAGTTCCTCAAGCGGATGTTAGTGTGTCACAGATCGACTATAGAAAGACCACAGACCAACCCTCACTAAATTATTTGCAGGTTTCTCTTGTAGATCAACAGTTGGCAATAGGTTTTCCAAAACTGACTATTATATTGTGTGCATTGTCTAGAGGATAATGAATGAATGCACATCTGTGCTTAATACTTTTCCGCCTTTCAAAAATTCCCCACATTCCACAGATGTGAAATGAGATCCTTCAGATGTGAACAGTGCTTTTGAATTTCATTCACAGCTAAAGAAGTTAATAACTTGATGACCATGAGGAAATCGCTTAGAAAACAAAACTTCTTTGCCTTTTAGATTCTTTAATGAAATTTAGTAATAGTGGTCATTGTATAAAATATGTGTTGGTCATTATTTTTCTGATGGAAACCCCAGTATTAAGGGATCCAAATGCCATACTGGTACATACTGAATTAGAGTGTTGGATATTTATATATCAGCCATCAGGGTTTTTTAAGTCTGTGCTGGTGATTCCCACTCTGCTTATTAGGGGAGCTCAGAGTTCTTGTTTCAGGTAACTGCAATTAATAAGGCTTGTCAAGAGCAAGTTGAACAAATCTGGTTTAGGAAACAGGAGGGACAGCTTGGGAAATGAATATTGTAAATTATGCAAACTGCAACTTGCAATTTCTTCACAAATAGAAAAGCAGGAGGAGATACATGGATGTTGAATTCTGTGTTAGGAGAGGGTCTTTTCTTTCTCTTCTTGGCTTGAGACAGGGCATGCTGTAAAGGGCACTTTGAATTTTTTTCAAGGCCACATGCTAATATTTGTCATCAATAATTGAATTTATCTCAATCTCATTTCCAGGTAAGAGCTGATGAGTCATAAAGTGGAGCAGGAAAAGCAATATGACACAAAACTTCCATAGCCTGGCTTGTGTTCTCCACTGTACATGAGTATATACCATATGTAACTGCAAGCAGGTCACCAGTTTTGGCCCACACTGAGGCTAATTTCTGGCACAGAGTAAGTCTGCACACTCAAGGTGAAGACATTTTCTTGCTGTTGTCCAAATATTCTTAGAGGAATTTGTTTAAGTCAAAGTATAATTGTGTACCTTTGATTCAGAAAATGAATGTACAGTGTAGTTATTTACAACAGACCTGTATGAACACCATCTCTCTCTTTCTGTCTCATTTCCTTTATGATATTCCACTGTGGAAGCCAAAACAAGAGACTTTATTTCAAAAGTCTGAGTGGCAACACAAGACCTCAGCAGCAGATACTGAGGTCTCCTGGAACACTGCTGGATTTCCAGATCTGGCAATTACTTAATTACAAAAATTACTACTTATCTATGTCAGAATTTTTCAATATTTTTAATATTGTTATTTTCAGTCATAGTGAGGCTGTTTCCAGAAATTATGCATGTTTCAGATTAGTGCATATGTAATAGTTTTTCTATTGTCCTTCCGTGGTCCTCTAGAAGTAACTCTCCACCCTTCTGGGTTGAAAACTGCTTATCTGCATGTATATCTGCCCTGGGTTGGGTGTGCTCTTTTTGCCAGGAATAAACAATCTCAGGGAATGAATAAGCTGTCACAAGCAGCTTTGGAAATAAAGAGCAAAGTCATGGAAAGCACAGAGCTAAAAAGGTTCTTTTTGTCAAAGCTCATATTCATGGTTCATAAAAATCTAATTCATAATGTTAGTTTACACCCCTCTACTCCCCCTAGAAAAATTTATTCATTCAGACACTGTGCATTTGTCATTTGTGAGCCAAATGCTGACAACTCTGGTATTATCCTACCTCACAGTCCAAGAAAAATCAACTTTTATCTTATGAAAAATTATTTCACATATCTAAAATATTGCAATTTTTTTTTGTGGAGTTATCTTTGTGGTGCCTTGCTATATTACAGAGTTAGTGCAGCAATCTTTCCCTTGATGGTTTCAAGTTTCTCTTAAAAAGGCACAAAGAAAATAAGAACAATGCATCTGATGCTGAGGTTATGGAAAGACCAACTTCCAAATGATAGTGAATTAAAAGGAAGATTCCTGCCATATATTTTTTATTTGTTAGCATGTTTCTCTGTGAAAGACAAGAGCTCTTTTTTGCCTGAGTCCTGTGGTCACACATGCAGAGGGTCCCTAACTCAAGGAATTTGTATGTGAGCAGAGAGGACAGACGGGTGGAGGGGACTGTAGGGACAGTAATGGAGATGCCTGGGCCAAGCAGCCACAGCTACAGCTGGCCACTGCATCCCATCAGCCTCCCTGGAAAAGCAGCTGGCCTTCCCTGAAGACATCACCTTTAACTCAAGACAAATATTTATTTTGGTTGATTTCCTTATCTGGAAGATGTGGGAAAAAGCCAAGGGGCTCCTGGGGGACCAAACATTAAAACGGCCCCTTTTTTTTTTTCCTCAGAAAAGGACAAAGTAAAATACTAGCAGTGCTATATTTTCCCTTTTTTTCTTAAATGGCAAAATTAATTTTTTTTCATTAAAAAAATGAACTGTACAGTCTAGCCTTTTGCATTTTACTTATCAATGGGTTTTTTAGCCATTGGTCCCTAAGAAGAGGGACCCTGTAAGCCAAATAAAGCACTTTGGCATGCTGGAATTACTGGTGCTCACTACGAGCAGAGATTAAAATAGGAATATTTCATAATCAGTGGTGGACTACAAAACATCAAGGAAGGAAAATACAAGTATCTAATTCTGGGAAGGTGATTCACCCTCTGTTCTTGCTCCCAAATTTGTCAAAAAATCTGCCATAAAAGCTCCTTCAGACAGGCATGTAGGAGCAGCTTTCAGCTCTGCTCTTAGTCCAGCTTGTGTCAGGCTGGATGTCCCTGGAAGAGGTGTCAGGGTTTGAGGGGCACCAGGATGCACGAGTGGAGAGATGTGTGTGGAGAAGAGTAATTCTTCCTCACATCTGCAATCAAAACAGAGCTCTGAAGGCTGAAAGGCACAAGAGTCGAGTCTGTAGAAAGAGATGTGTTCTGTACCAGAATTTTCTCACCACAAAAGTCAGCTCTCTGAACAGGCTGGAGAGACCCCTGGCCAGCCAGCCCTGTACAGCTGTGAAACCTGTCCAGATGCTCCCTATTGAAGTCAGGCAATGTCCTGCAAAAGTCCCCAAAGCAGAGGAACTGAAAGGAAGGAGTTTCAGAGGCAGGGTGGTAGCCCAAACTAAGCAAATAACTGTTTTGTTTGACATTCTGCCCAAGGCTCATGATTGAAATAAAAAGCTCTGACCTGTAAGAAACCCCGGGTGTGGTGGAAAGCGCTTCCTGGGCTGGGGGAAACGGGAGAGCCGCCCTGGCAGCTGCCTGGGGCATGGGTGAGCAAACACGTGGCCCCTGCCTGAAGGGTGATTATGATGGGAAATATTTTGCATGGATTCATACTTAAATGATTTTCAGGATTACTCAGGTAACTTTTGTTTTGAGGCTTCAGTAGAAACTTGTTCTTAAGGGCTGTGAGAATAATCCTATGAAATCAAAGTTACTGATGCTTTGGCACAAGCAAAGTTTCACTCAGAAGACTTAAATATTCCAAACCCCATCAGCACAATCCAGCATGTCAGAGTCCATTGATGAGGGGACAGGTCATTTTCTGGAATGTGCAAGTCCTATTGAATCAAGACAATACAACTTAAAAGGCTCCAGAAACAAAGCTTCTCAATATGCTGTCAGTGTGTTGCACAAGGCAGTGCATATTTGAGAGCAAAAATAGATGTATGGCCCTGGCTCAGAAAGTACATTTAAAACAAGATAATTTATTATCTGAGCTATGGCTGACAACAATCTGTCCCACTGTTTCAGCTGGATTTTAAAACTGCACTGAGCTGCAGTTCATGTGCTCATCTCATGCTGATTTTGTCTCACC
Organism: Thryothorus ludovicianus; assembly: GCA_013397245.1. Taxonomy (NCBI): domain Eukaryota; kingdom Metazoa; phylum Chordata; class Aves; order Passeriformes; family Certhiidae; genus Thryothorus; species Thryothorus ludovicianus. The sequence goes on from VZTB01005010.1 coordinate 45,730, forward strand.
TTGGAGAGACTGGGGGAAGTGCTTCAGGGCAGTTTACATAGGATGCAGAAGCAGTATCATTACTATTTTTAAAAGGGATTGTTTTAATCCAGGAAACAATAGAAACATCTTATAAATGCTGAGCATCTGATCCAAAGAACAAATATCAAACATTACATTATCACTAGTGGGAACTGTGAAATGAGAGCCCACTTTAGTAGTCCTCAGCAGTCCTTTTTTTCTGGTAAATGTTGCAATGTTGGTAAATGGAGTGTATATTTATGGAATAGCTTGGTTTTTGATGGGATCAGTGTAACTGATTAGGCTCATGTCTGCAAATAGAGAATTTCATTGTGATATTTGAAGATTATAAACAGTAATATTTCATTATTAGGTGCCTTTATATATGTGCAAATTGGCAATATGACAGTCTTACTTAGTGAACTGTTGCTGGGGGTGATCTCATTGTTTTCTCATGATTTAACAAGGAATTAGAATCCTAAACTGTGGTAAAATGCATTCAAACTATTTGACCTTGACCAAATCATAGCTTTCAGTTGAATTTTATTTTTCATTCCTTGCAGAGACTTGATAAACCAGATAAACTGGCCCTGGGTTTTCCACCTGCTATAGCTTACTGTTTGGTACTTTTTGGAATTTCTGTTGTGCCTTTGTGAGGTACTCAAGTGTAATTATGCCAGTTGACCCAGCACAGCCTGTTCCCTTCGCTGCTCCAGTATAAAGTGTCTGTTGTTCCTAAATTCAGTGACTTTCAGAGCACTTTAAGAGAATACATATTCTTGAAAAGAAAAAGAGAGGAAGTCAACAGTCATGTATTAAATTGTTTGTGCTCCAGTTCTAGTTAGAGAAGCCTCCTGGGGAGTGTGTCCTCAGCTTTTCTCAGACAGGGGAAGTTAAGGGAGATTGCTTGTCCCTGGGACCTTGAGTCTCAACTTTCGATGTTTGCATTTTTTCTGTGCAAAATAATAAATTGGAGAACAAGCTCCAGCCTTGAGTAATCTTACAAGCTCCCCACCTGTTACCAATATGATTGAGTAGGTTAATGAGCCTTAATTACCCAGAAGAGGCCCATATGGGACTTCCACCCTCACATCCTACCCAGGTAGCCAGAGTCTCCATTGAAGGTCGGGACTGAATATCTCCTTCTTCTCTCTGAGCACGACTTTCTCCAGCCCTGTCTCCTGCTGCTCCTGCTTGGTGTGGCTCACACCTCGTCATGTGGAGGGCCATCGAAGGACCAGCTCCCAGTGTTCAGGTACTGTGGGGGGATAGGGTGCTGGTGAGCAATTGTATGGCTGGTGCTGGGGGCCCTCAGCTCCCCCTGAGCTGGGCAGGGCCTCCTGCTGTTCCCTGACACTGCAGCCTTGCAGCTCAGCATCCCTCACTCAGCTGGGGCAAGGAGGAGAGAGGCTGTAATTGAACAGTAACACAAAAAGCAATTTGTGCTCCACAGCAGTTTGGTGCCATCCCTGGATGGCATCCTTTCCTTCTGTTGTGTCAGACACCCTGCTCAGCTTCATGTCATCTGCAAACTTTGTGAGGGTGCACTTGATCTCGCTGTCTGTGTTGTTGATAAAGATACTGAGTGCCAGTCCTGAGAAAGAGCCCTGAGGGACTCTGCCTGTCACCAGCCTCCACCTGGAGGTGGTGCCATTGACCATCCAGCAAATACCTTCTCCACTGAAGTCCATCCCCCAAACACCTGTCTCTCCAATCTGGCGATAAGGCTGTCATGTGGGACTCTGTCAGAGGCCCCACAGAAATCTAGGCAGGTGACACAGCTTGGTCTGCCCTTGTTGACTGTGGCTGTCACTCCGTTGTAGGAGGCTGCCAGATTGTTCAGGTGTGATTTGCCCTTGGTAGAGCTGTGCTGGCTGTCTCTGGTTACCTCCTTGTCTCATATGTGCCCTAGAATAGCTTCCATGAAGATTTGCTCCATGATCTTACCAAGCTCACCTCTCAGTTGTTCCCCAGGTGTTCCTTTCTTCCCTTTTTAAAAATAGAAGTGTGGTTTCCTTTTTTCCAGTCAGGACCTTGCCTGACTGCCATGACTCTTCCAATATAATGGAGGGTGGCCTGTCAACAGCATCAGCCAGTTCCCTGAACTGGGAAGTTGGTGTAAGCATCTGGAAAGGGATTTGGCTGTCTCTGTACTTTTGGTCAAACAGATTTTTGATTCCTATTTCAAAATAACTCAAAACCAAGGCTTTTTATTATAGACAAAGTCTTTGTGTGTTGCTCCCCTGATTTAAAATGAAATTAGCTGTCTACTGTACCTTCCATTCAAGTCTTGCATCTTTGCTTACTGCCTATTGCACCTGGCAAACTCTGGTGGCTGCTTTTTATGTTTTCAGATGAGAATATACTGTTAGATGTGTAGTGTTGGCTTGGTTCTTCCTT
>VZTB01005010.1:57599-110128 GCA_013397245.1 Thryothorus ludovicianus
GGAGCCGGGCGGGGAGCGGGCGCTGCGGTTCGGGGATGCTGCGGCGGGGCGGGCGGGCACCTGCGCGGCCGGGGCGGCCCGGCGTGCAGAGAGGGGGGTGCCAGGGGTACCGAGCCTGCGAGCTCCGGGGGCCCGGAGTGCTGCGGGGGCCGGCGCCTTCCAGCCCCGCCGGGCGCTCGGGAGCCGCGGCTGCTGTGCCGTGCCGGGCCGGGCTCGGAGCGCTCGCCTCGCTCTGCCCCGAGCTTGTCCCGGGGTGAACAGCTGCGGTGAAGCGAGCGGGCGGCCACAGCCGGGAGCCCTCCCGGCTCTCCTGGGGCGCACGGCTCGGCACGGGCTCGTTACGCGCGCTCCTCAGAAGCCGGCGATCTGCAGCGATCCTGAAGTGAACTTGTAAATCAGAAGGGCAATTTGCCAAGGTGCATCTTGTTGTGTGACTGAGGGCGATGGAGGGCCCTGTGAATCTTCGGGAAGCGGGAATCTCTCGCACAGCAGTACGGTATCGTTAACTCACAGACTTGTTCGCTTGTGATGGACTGACGTGAACTCTGATTTACCGGCCAGATTCTAGCAGTCGATGTCTTCGGTGGTGTTGTTCAGAAATAGCGTTAAACCACTCGATTTAAGGACCTGCTGAATGTGAATTGCAGCAAGTGTCACTGTTTAGGAGCCTCTTGTAGGTAAAACCAGAGGTCTGTCTAATTGTCCTGGGTCTGACTGTGCAGAAAGCAGTGCCTGAGGGGGAGTAAAAATAAATAGGCGTGCAAGGGTAATTCTCCAGAAGGGTCTCTCAGCATGCAACGATTTGCAGCTTGGATGCTTTCTAAGGGAGAGCTGGTGTCTTTATGGCACTCACTAATTTTTCCTTTCCATGAACTGCTCTGAGTGCCCCTTGACCCTGTGTAAACTTTTAACAATGTGCTGTGAGAACAAATTTCATACCTTTAACTTTACACCGTGTTAAATCCCATAGCATTTTATTCTGAATGCTTGATAGTACCTATGTTTTGATATAGAGTTAGTGCAGAATTGGTCTCTGTTCCTCTGTGTCCCATTCATGCTTTTATAAACTTCCAGTGTGCTCTCTGTTGTCTTCTTTTCAGGCCAAAATGTTCTCTTCTACTTTACTTAAAGTGTAGCTTAAGAAGAGGCAAATGAGCAAAGACATAGTTATTTTCTGAGAATGGACCATTTTGAATGACAGGCATGTTAAAGCTAGAATGTTAAAAGCTACAGTCTCTGGGAGTAACTCGTGGAAGCAGTGTACATTAGTGTGATGGTATGGCTACTGTGTGATTGCCTTCAGAGCACAAAATCTCTTCTGATGGCCAGCAGCACCTGGTATTCCTCTTTTACTGGCAAAGGATGCGTGTTCAGGAAGTGGGTTTCTTTCAGAGGTTTTCAAAAGCAAGCAAAAACTCAACCAACATTTTACTATTAGAGTGATATCATGGATTCATAATGTGTTCATAAGAATATCCTCTGGTTCTTGTGTTGAAATTTTGCACTCTTAGGAAACAGTTTTTAGATTATTTCAAAATAAGGAATCCATCTCAGTAAATAGAACCTAGGGACCTTGACTCTCTTCCCATAACCCACTGCCCTGCTTGGCTTCAGCTGAACTGTCCTTGATTGGCACTTGTGCAATCAGGGAAAAAAACCCCTCAGGCCTTTTGGATAGCTGTACTTATGTGAGTGTGTAATCCTGACTTATACCAGTCCTTCCTGTGGGTCAGTCTACTGAATGCTCTGGCTTCAAGTTGGTGCTTAAACACATCCTTAATTTTAAGGATATGAGGAAAGTCCATTTTAATTGGTGCACTTGTGTAATTAAAGTGATGCATGTGCTGCAGCAAGACTGGATCATTCATCTCTTGACAGAATCGAGCCCTCCAGTTTTGAAACTCCCTTTGGAAGAGCTTTGATTGGTGATGATGTAAACTGACAGATTCACAGAGGCTGTCCTCAGCATCTAGTCTTTCTTGCCTATTTCTGTCATTCTCTGTGTATTGTTTCCTTCAAAACAACCTTCAATAAGTAAGACACAACATCTGTTGCCAGGTGTAAGGAGACAGTGAGAGGAAGTCTGATGCTTAGGTGGAAAATGATGTGTTACTACTCCTAAGAAATAGGATTTGTTAGAAGAAGGTTTGTAAGCTGCTCTGTGTCATAACTGCTGATTGCCTGATGCTGACTACAAAGCACTTGCCCAGACTGTAAATCCTGTGGGGAAGGGGCTGCTTTGCTTTGTCTTACAAATGTGATACTTGATGCAGAGTGCTGGGGAGAGTGAAGGGCTGCCTCTCGCTCCAGCCTGTGCTGCTGCTAGCAACAACCATTCTAAGTAGTTTACAGCCTTCAAACAGAATATAGACCAAGCCAGAAAAGTCTCTAAAAACGTGTAACAGCTATTTTGTGCTTGATGCAGAGTGCTGGGGAGGATAGGCTAGTATATAGACCGACATGGTTATCTTGGTTGTCATTGTTCTAACTCATGAAGTTGGTGACGATTTAGAGATATATTAGTATGTGACTTACAAGTGCCAAAATGTGCTGTAAATACTACAAATGTAGAACTGAAACAAATTAGTAAGATCTATTAGTGATACCCCATAAAGCAAACTATAAAATGTATCTTAGACTTATTACTATTCAGATTTTTGTTCATTTTCAGAAGATATGAGCTATTTTCAAATTGTCTCAAACAAACTGAGAATCTTGCTGCCGAAAGGCAAAATTTGGGGGAAATTAGTTTGAAAACATTGCAGTTTAGTCTAAAGTTCACACATGTCAAGCTGTTTTTTTTTTCCCCTGGTGCACCCGTCAGATTGGACTTGCTTCTGGTGAGCTTTTCCTCTTGCTATTTTGAATTTGGATGAGGTAGCAAAAATGTAATGAGAGTTATAGGATAAGTTTTGAAAAAGTCTTGAAATTGTAACATTCTGAGGATATCTATGAATTGCATTGTGTTATATATCAACAATCTTGTTCTTTTGAGTGCCTTAAAGGAGAAAGGATTTATCAATTATAGCATCTGTAAGTGCTGGACTCTTTTGTAATAAGGAAATAATTTTGAGGTAACCAAAATACCTTATAATGTAGTGTTTGATTACATTATACCAGTTTTTTTTGTGTATCACATTACCGAGTTTACTTTTTTCTGCTTAAAACGTCAACACCTCATCAAGCTATAAAAAAATATTCCTATGTGATCAATTATTCTTTATGTTCAGCCCATGCCAGAGTGTGCATGCACAGCCAGGTGTGAGTGCTTACACAGTGTGCACAGAGAGGAGCGTGTGTCCCTGGCAATACAGGCAGGATGTTTCAACTGCTGTCATGCACAGGCTTTGTTGCAGAATTGTGATGAGCAGCCAAACCCAAATAAAACCTCTTTCCTTTGGCTTTCCTTTGTGTCTCAAGGCTGGGGTCCCCAGTTTGTCTGCAGGCTGCTGCAGCCTTTCTCTCACAGGATGACTCAGTATGCTCAGCCCAGCTGCCTGCTTTCCTGCTGCTTGTCACTGTGAATATCTCTTAGGCCTCCAAGCCTATGTCAGATTTGGTTATAATTGACCAATAGACTCAAAACTTACTAGAGAGGGTCTGGCAGACGTGTTTATCCACAGATAAGCAAGTCTAAACATTGCCCTGGGAAAGGAGGCTGAAGAAGTTATTTTCTGTTGGAGTCGGGATGCAAAGCAAGTCCTCGTCTGGTGCTACAATGGCCAGCAGGGAGGGCATTTGCATGGAAGTCACGGTCACAATTCCGAGCCTTGTGTAATTGGTATTTTGGAGTCATCTGTGGCAGCTTGCAGGGCTGCAGACACGGGTCCACAGAGTTTGCAAACTCTGAATGTAATGAAGAGACTGGAGCAGCAATGTGAGCATGAGAGCCTAGGTTCACCCTTCACAGGATCCAGAAAGCTTTTCCAATAATGAAGGAATTGTTGTATGCAGGGACCTGAATGACACAGGTCTCAGGAAGTTTCTTCCCCTGAAACCGACTGTGTTACACATTAAAATTAATTCAGTGCTGAAGTCAAAATGCATTGCTACAAGCCTCTACTCTGTGATGCCATTAAGCAAAAGATTGCAGTTTCACAGACCATGATGAATAAAGGCACATAATTAAAAATGTTTGCTCTTTAAAGCTACCACTCATTTCCTTAACACAAAAATAACTGTTGCTGTTTTGCTGACACAAAAAGAAATATTCTTTGGTGTTCAGAAAAATTTCGCATCTAAAGCCAAAAATACAAACCAGATTGTATATAAGACATATTTGAAAAGTAGCCACTTAAAAGTTTTTAAAAGGTTAAGTTATTCAAGACCTATTCCCTGAAGCTACAAACGTATTTGTTCATGCATAACTTCACTAAGGAATACTTATGTGAATAAAATTACACACTTAGAGGTTTGTAAAATGAAGACTGTAATTAGCTCTAGGTTAATTCCCCTGCTTCCTAATTAAAAACACACAGGTCAATTAAGGATCAAAGGAGACATTACCTTTATGATTATCTTCCTTGGCAGAAATAGTTGTTCTGATAAATATTTCAATTTCACTATAATCTGACCTTTTGTCCAATTTGCTTTCCCTTATGCTTGCCAATTTTGGCCAAGGAAAAATTGTTGCTTTTAAAACAGACCATGAAAAGGTGAAATGCTGAATCTCATAGTTTGGACACATATGTCTTTAAGGAGAAAAAACTGGTGGGTAAAAGAGTATATTTATTTGCCTTGGATTGATAATGTGTACATGAGCTGGATCTGGCTAGTTTGTTTATTTGTCTCTCCTAAGTACACAAATACAGCTTTATTTGTAACTAGGTAGTTAAATACAGTTTTCTTGATGTGTCTGACAATTTCTCTTTTCCCCAGTAAATTGTGTGGCATTCAGAGGGTATACCCACATGAAAGTGCTAAATCTTTGCTGATCAGATTTGCTTCAGAACCCCTTGAGTGCAGGGTCTGTACATATGTGAGAAGATTTGGACAAGGCAGAAAAATGCTTGTTTCCGTGCCAGATGTATTGCAAAGTCAGGACAGTGTAATAGAGATAAGGTTAATTAGCTATTTGCATTTGCTGCTGAAGTTGGATGGATAGGGTTTTTTCCCTAACAGGGAATTTCTCTTCAGGCGTAACTATCTGGTAGTTTGTTAAAATGAGTAGAGCAAGACTTTTATAGCCTGCAGAAATACAATTAAATGTTTGCAGGCATCATAGACTTCTTTTATTCATAGGCAAGTCTTGTAGGGTCTTGTCCTACCAGAAAATCGAAGCGGAGAAGCCCTTCAAGCTGAGGAGGGTTGTGCTGCTTCAAGAACACGCCATAGGATGGGTCCTTGTCATCTTCTGTCCAATGGGGTGCAGTCACAGGTACCCCTTTTAAAGTGTTTTGAGACCCTGGGTCAAGAATGAGGTCATGTCTAAGCTGCTGCTGTTGATGAACAGGATAAAACTAAAGTTACTCAGGAGATTTTCTCCTGTCATCATTAAAAATATTAATGCAAATTGTCTTTTTCCTTCATTCACAAGCATTCCTGGGTAGACATTCAGGGCTACTGCATTCAGTGCCTTGCAACTATTATGAAATTGAAACTTTGAATCTATGTTCTGCTTAGGATTTAAAATACTGGTATGATTTCTGTCTGAATGATGGTAAGAAGAGCTTTGTCTTAAGATTGCTTCTGTGATTTCTGCATGCAGACTACAGTCCTTCAAGCTTGGTGGTTTTCTCAGGACACCCATCATCTCACATTAAGTGAACTCCTTATGGCAGGAAACATTACTAGAATCATAGAACCATGGAATCATTAAGGTTGGAAAAGACCATCAAGATCATCAAATCCAATGGTCAACATTGCACCACCACCACGTTCACCACTTAACTATGTCCTCAGGTGCCATATCCATGTTTTTTGAACACTTTCAGGGATAATGACTCTACCACCTCCCTGGGCAGCCTATTCTAACGCTTTACAACTCTTTCCATTAAATAAAAAAAATCTGATATCTAGTCTAAACCAGTCCTGGTGCAAGTTGCACCATTTCCTCTCATGCTATCACTTGTTACCTGGGAGAAGGCACTGACCCCCACCTGGCTGCAGCCTCCTTTCAGGGAGTTGTCAAGTGCTAAGGTGCACCTTGAGCCTTCTTTTCTCGAGTAAACACCGCCAACTCCCTCAGCTGCTCCTCACAGGACTTGTGCTCAGACCCTTCCCCAACTCCATTGCCCTGCTCTGGATGTGCTCCAGCCCCTCAATGTCCTTCTTGTAGTGAGGGGCCCAAAACTGAACACAACACTTGAAGTGCAGCCTCACCAGTGCCCAGTACTGGGTCAATCACTGCCCTGGTCCTGCTGGTCACACTCTTGCTGATCCAGGCCAGGATGCCATTGGCTTTCTTGGCCAGCTGGGCACAGCTGGCTCATGTTCAGCAGCTGTTGACCAACACTCAGGTCCTTTTCTGCCAGGCAGTTTTCCAACCATTCTGCCCCAGCCTGTAGCACTTCGTGGGGTGGTTGTAACCCAGAGGCAGGAGTTGGTACTCAGCTTTGTTGAATCTCAAACAATTGGCCTCAGCCCATTGTTCCAGCCTGTCCAGATCCCTCTGCAGAGCCTCCTTACCTTCCAGTAGATCAACACTCATGCCCAACTTGGTGCCGTGCACAAACTAGCTTAAAGTGCCCTTGATACCTTTGCCCTGGTCCTCACTAGTCACTGGCCTCTGGATTTCACTGCCTTCACCACCATTTCAGTGTTCTCCTGGAGACAGCTCATGGTGTGGTGTGTGTCCTCACCAGGTAGAAAAGTGCTTAGTCAACTGAGCCTTTTCCCTTATCCCAGTAGGCTCACTTAGTCTTTCTTTCCACTGGTATTAATCTTCCTTGAGTTTGTCTTGCTGCAGACATAATTTCTTTATCAGAGTGAAAAAGCAGCACCAGCATTTTCCTCCAGAATTCTGGCATTAATTGGAAGTGGATGGTAAACCTGGCAGGTCTATCTCAGGGTTCAATATTCACACAGGGCATGTGAGTTCTGCCTGCCAGCAGCACGTGAGCAGCAATGGCATCACAGAGATACACGTTTGTATTTTATGGAAGGGACAGGTTTGTGCTTTTCCTGGCAGCCATCACAGCAGCAGGTAGGTTCACATTTGTGTCTTTGAAGAGGAGGAGGAGGAGCACATTTTAAACCTAAAGCTAATTAACTTTTCTCTGATAGCCATGTATGACAACTGCTTAGGCTTTTCTATGTTCCTTGTCTTCCACACCTAAGAGTCACGGAAATTACACCCAAGAATAATTGTTTACAGTGGGGATTATGCAGTATTGTTGGGCTGTTGAATGTAACAGGGATGCTGCTGGTTGAGGACACGCAAAAATCAATCGTTTACTCAATTAAACATGGAAAAGAAAATGAAGAAAACCTTTATAACTTTTCAACTCAGAAATCCATTTCCAGGGAGTAATCAAACTTCTTTATAACTGAATTATGGAGTTTCTTAAGACTGCTTCAATTTGAAAAAAAACTTTCTCTCCTGACAATAGTCAATGTGATCCTGATGATACACACCCTTGTGTTTTGAATGTATGGAATTTTCTTATGACTTGCTGTTTTTAAGGTTTTGCGGAAAAAAGCTTGAAATTTGAAAATTAATTTAATTGAACAACACAACCCCAAAACCAAAGCACGACACTGGATTGTAAACTTTATTTTATTTTTTAAGACTTGAATCATTTAAGATTAGATTTTGTGTGTACAAAATGCCATTGCTTTTACTGAACTTGGTGCTTAATTTACGCATAAATGTTTTTCTAGCTCTCTGAAAAAGAGTAGGTTTCTGCACTGTTTGTGCATAACTCAGTTTCTTTGATTCAGCTTACCAGTTCAGATAATTGACTTGGAATGGCGTGAACAAATCAGAGCTTGTCAAAAGGGTTTGATCAATTTTCATACAGTCCTTCTGCTTTCAAATACTGCATATATATTTGAAATTATTAATCCCAATATAATTTCTTTCCTTAGCAGCATTTCAGCTGTTTTGATGAACCATCCTTGGCATTTCTTCTCTCTTACTGCAAATTTAAAAAAAACTAAAGCACTATGACTCTACTTGTGTAGATGGATATATTCTCACAGGTTTAACCATTGATGCTAAATATTTTTAGAAGTTGGTGGGGGCTTTGCATGCAGGCAGGAGTTGTCTTACCTGTTTTTATATGATTTTTGAAATGTTTGCTTGGGGTATTTTATGGTAATCATACTTAAATGCTGGACTTGGCTTGAGGTGAAAAGTAAACTGTAAATACTCTGATGGGCCAAAAGCAGTACTGTGAAGGATAAACTAATGGTATGAAAGCTGAGCTAAGCTTTTAGAAGTGTTTTGCCATAAAATTAAGGACCTAAACAGGCGGTTGCTTTGGGAATAGCTGGAGCATTTGAGGAGCTGCTGTGCCTAGCTCCTCTTATTTGTCTTGCTGGAAGATAGGGTCCTCAGCACTCTCAGAAGGTGGGAATGTGCCTGGTCTGCACCAGTGCAAAGGCACCTGCCTTGTTTTGTCTCTTGCTCCAGCTGTGAGGTGACATAACCTCACTGCCTGTCCTCAAGCACAGTGAGGCAATCCTCCAGTGAAGTGTGGGTTGGCCTAGCTGGCTAGCACAGCAGTGAACAATTGACGATGCTGTCTGCCTCAGACATTGATTCCTTTCCTCTGTGACTCCAGAGAAAGCTATACACCCAAACAGTGCCTAAGAGATGTCCGAGGCTGGAGATTGAGAGGTTTAGATTTTCTTTCTTTTTTTTTTTTTTCTTTTGTGTGTGTGCATCTAATTGCCTAAAGAATACTTTTTAAAAAAAACCAAAATTTGAAAATAATAGAAGGCAGTACCCAAGATATAGAATAGAGAAGATCCAAACAGAATCATGCTAACAGAGCTCCAGAAAGGTTACCTCAGTAGGCTGATAACAGTGGTGTGGGAGGTAGAGCTCAACAGGAGGTGTGTTACTGCTGCTACGTGCTGAGATCCACAGTGCATTGAACACATGTCAACTTCAGTACCCTGAAAAAGTCCTTAATGTTGACTGAAGGTACAGCCAAAGGTGAGTGCTGTCAGTAACCCTGGGGAGAAAAAGCTCAGAAAAGGTCAGGATTCTTCCTGCTTCTGCTTCTCAAGACATTGGCCAAGGACAGAAGGGACAGGCTACTTCAGGCTGCAGCTGTCCGTTCTGCTAATGGTTAGAGGCAATAAAGAGCACTGGAAATGATGGTGATAAAATCCTTGAAGGATGTGCACAGCAATTCCTGTATTCATTCCTAGTGACATCAGCGCTGGTGTTGATTTTTCGCTCTGTAAGAGATGTTGATCCAGTTACCTGCTCTCTGGAGGTGTAAGAATGGACCAAACTGTGGCTTTTCTTTTTGTGGGGACTGGAAATTATCACAGAGGAAATGCCAGCAACTTCAAACTACATCTTAGGCTGCATGCAGTCTGTAAGCTGTGCCATCAGATAAGGAGAGGTGGTGGGGAATGAAGAATAAACACCTATCAGGAGTGAAGAAAGATTTTGCACAGAACAACTTTTTCTGAATCTCATCATCCATTCCATATTTTCCCAAAGGTGTCTAAGGTGAAGCATCAGTCCAATACAGTGATTTCTTTGTGATGTTTCTTTAGTAAAACCCCTAGAAAAAATACATTTTCAAGTCAGATTAAAAAAAAAATTTGCATAGCTAGTTTGAATACTTTACTGTGATTTGTTGCATTAATACTCCAAGAGAGAAATTATATTATTTAAATTGAAAGAAATAATAAAAACAAATACATCTTGAAAAATACTTTTAAAAATTATTCCATTTGAGTATGAGACTATCTTGTTAGAAGTCTTGCAAATGATAACTCTTTAATTGGCTAGTAAGAAGTAAAATAGATGGGCTGCCTATTTAATGAAAGAAATAATTAATTGATGGAAGCTGCTATACTATTTATGTAACAAATGGAAATGTTATTTTCATTTAAGTGACTTAATCTCCCTTTCTTCCTGTGCCATTTCAATTTTCTTCCACCCACTCACCTCTTTCATACATCTCCCCAGTTCCTTCTCTCTCTTGATGATATTACTTCTTGAACGAAGGCAGTCAATTTTTGTGCTTGTTGCCAAATAAGCCAGTCTCAAAATTTTCAGCTGCACTAATTCTTTAGAAGATCCTCCTTTGTGTACTTTGAAGACTTTTGTAGAGAATTAGCTTAGCAATATTCATGGCACTTAATGATAATAATTTCCCATCTGATGATAAATGCCTGTTTATAGCAGCTCTTCTCCAAATTCATTAATCAGGAAAGATTATCAACAGTGTTAAATGTAACTTTTATTTTTTGTTTGATAATGTACCCTGTACAAAGAATACAGTCCTGTTCATCACTGAATGCATGACAGATATGCTTGAGAGTGCATAAAAATACTAGGAATGTACGTCAAACAATGAAATATTCTTCTTCTAGACAATCTTGCTGAAATTGTCTTGCACACTCCTGTTTTTGCAACACTGTGGTTTGCCTCCTTCTGTCCTTCCAGGTCCTGACTGAATTAGGTTGTCATTGTGAGGAATGCCTCCTGATTCCTGCGAGTGTGGGGCTTGCTCAAAAGCAGTCCTTGCAGAAAAGTTAGCTGGAATCTATTTTCCATCTTTTTGCATGGCAAACTCACAGTGGCATTCACTTGTGCCCGTTGTTTGAGGCCAAAGAAATTATATGCAAGAATAGCATGTTCTGCCTCTTTCTGAGGACTGTAGAGAAGCCTCATTTCGTTGTAGCAGTCTTCTGGTAGTTGGAAATAGAGGTAATCCCCTGTGGCACAGATAACAGTCACGTGGGCTTTATCTCAATAGATTTCCTTTTCTAATCAAGATTTTGAGGCACCTGCACATCCTTTGGATCTGCTTTTGAAAGCAGTGCTTGGGCTGGATCCCCAGTTGTGTCTCTGAATGCTTTTTACTGAGTTTTTCCAATTAGATGCAGATTCTGTGACTACTGCATTTTGCTGATCAGCTGGCATTTGCAAAGCCTTGTGAACTGCACCCATGTAAGCCTTCATTGTTCTTCAAGCCATAAAATTTCTTGAGTAGTGTTCCATAGTAGATATAAACCATTCTAGAAATGGTTTCCATGGGTGTTATTCTCTGCCTCATCTTTAAAGCTGCATTGTTTGTTTTTCATAGAGATCCAGCTGATACTGTAATTGTCCAGGAGATAGAGCCTGGCCATAGTGAGAATACAAATCTTGTTGAGCTTTTTGCTTTGAGAGTTTCTCAAACTCCTGTTGCCTTGAGTATTGTGATTATTTTTTCTTCACTTTTTTTTTTTTAATTTTTCCTTACTTTTTCTTCATGTGTAAAAGGATTTAAAATTTCTTTTAAACATCTGTTCATTACATTTTCTTGAGGAAGGTTTGTTCTCAAAATAGCATTCTTGAAACCATTATGTGCTTTCTGTAGGTGGTCGTCAACATATGCTGGGGCCAGCTGACTGACTGACTAGTAAAATTGATATGTTTATTATTTATTGAATGTATTTTTCTTTTCTCACTCAGTTTTTTTTTTTTTTTTTAAATGAAGGTTGGACTTTTCGATGTTTCTTTTTGTAAANATTGATATGTTTATTATTTATTGAATGTATTTTTCTTTTCTCACTCAGTTTTTTTTTTTTTTTTCAAATGAAGCTTGGCCTTTGTGATGTTTCTTTAGTAAAACTGTTAGAAAAAATACATTTTCAAGTCAGATTTTTAAAAAAATCTGCTCTGTGCAGCCTAGGTAACCAGACCTTACCTTACTTATCAGATGTATCGTTAAATGTGGGAATGTCTGGTGTGAAATTCATTTTTAATTTAATTTCTTACACAAAACCTATGGGGTGCTGACTTCTTATCATCTCTCAGAGAAGGTGGACCTGGAGGGGCTGGGAGAAAATGATAAATTGAGGCTTTTCACAATGAATATTTAACAGAATTTCCTGCTTGGTTGACCTTCAGGAAAACTTGTTTATTCAGATTTAAGATCTGGCCCTTAAATCTGACCCTGCAGTAACCAGAAAGTTGCCCTTGTGCTCAGGACTTACTGGGAAGGAATTGAAATAGATGATAGGAAAGGTCTGAAAAGAAAGCAACAGCTGATTTTGTTCAGTTCAAAATGACCCTGCCAAAAGAGGCAAATGATATCACAAGCTGGAAGGTCATTGTTTCTTTATAGACTTTTAAAATATGTTTTTATCCAAAAAATACACTGAGAAACTTGAATGATGATGAATAAACCACTTTTAACTCATGGGAAACGAGCATCCTTAGCTATTCAGAAATCTTCAAAACTGCTGACAGGAAGGAGATCTGGCTTTATCTTAATGGATGTGATCAAATACTTCACTGTTACAGTCAGGTATGTGCAATGGTGCATTTTCCAGTGTCCTATTCTGCTTGACTGGAAGTCTGGAAATACAGAAATTTAAAAAGTTGGCTTGGTTATTTTACCAACCTTGATAGCGTGCAATATCATTTGCCTTGTTATTTTCTGTTAATCAGTTTTTCCCAGCTACGGTTCTTGTATCATCAGCAAAGGAGATGAATCACAATAGAATCAGCAGAGTAAGAAAGATTAGTAATTTTTTTTAGGATATGCAAATTATTTTAACTGTGGATAGTTTCCCATTTTAAAACAAAACAATATTTAGAGCCTAAATAAATCTAGACACCCTTCTGTTTATGACCCAGAAATTCTTGGAGTGCATCCTCTTGCCTTCCTAACATTTTCCCACAGGTGGAAGGAGAGTTTGGATAAAAAACTTACTGGATAGAAAAGTTATTTTATTATTCCACAGATGCACAATTTTGTGTTCAGAAAATTAGCTTCCTCTTCTACTTTTTCCTCTTATATCCTGGGATATGTGAAATTCTCCCTTCCCCATCTTTGTCTGCCATCACTGAGAATATGAGGACAAAACATGGGCAACAAGCTTGTCTTTTTAAAGAACATCCATTAACTTCAGACCTTTTTTCCTTTCCCTGTAGCTGTTACTGGTTTTGCAGGCACAAATTATTTTTATGGTATTTATTTTTATTTTATTATTTTTTTCTGTATTACTTAAGGACATTGTTTTGAAACATTAATGTAATTTTTTATTCAATCTAGAATGTAGCCAACTACTGATCTCCCCTTATGGATCTAATTCTTCATCTCTTAGGGTTCTTTTTGTTCTTAGTCTCCAAAGTCTCTAATTTTTTGTGCTTCTGTAGTGTCAGGTGCTAGGTTGGTGCTACTCAGTGGTTGTCAGACTTCCTGACGGTGTTCCAGTATTTAACAGTGTAGGCTTTGTACAGATAGAGCTCACATAGAAAGATGTTTCCTCCCCTCCACAGAATTCCATTTGGCTGTATTTTTAGCTGTAAAACACTAGCAGTTTGTGGGTTACAGTTAAATGAAGTACAATTTCCACTCATCAGTTATAAAATAGTTTTCATTTTCACTGGTTATAGTGCAATTCTGCAATTTAGCTCTAAAACTGGCGTCTACTTTAGATCATAATGCTGTTAATTTTTTGCATACTTTTAAGTAGAATATTGACTGAATTCCTCTTTTCTCTGCTGTGAGATGGTTCAGGATTAGTGTTTAGTCAGGATTAGTCCAAAAGCAAGGAAATGGGATAGATATGTAAACCAGAGCAATTCCACCAGCAATTTTTTATTAAATTTTGATAAACTGCTTTTCCGTTCCACTACCAAACACTTGTCTGGAATGCAGTAACCTATTCAAGTATTTTAGTTAGTTTGTTTTGTTGTGGTGTGTTATAAACCCCTCTCTCTGTATTTCCATATTGCTGTTGTGACTGGTCACTTTCAGTTAGTGTCAGCCCGTGCATGGAAGGGCTCATCTGCTGTCTCACATCTCTGCAGTTTTTCCATGGGCAAGGTGCTTTTTGCAAGGGGCACATTCCTTTTTGTGTAGTCCCTTTATGTGTAGTTTAACTCTTGTTAAATACATCGAGTTCGACACAGATGATACAATTTTACTCCATTTCACTGAACAGAAGTTGCATTTAATTTTGCTGTGTCCATGTCAGTGATGTTTTTTTGGCCACTTCCCACGGCTCAGGGTGGGTACAGACAGGGATGCTCGCTCTGCCTGGGGGTGGTGTGAGTGCCCAGGCTGCCTGTGGGTACTGGCCAAGCCAGCAGCACTCCTTGTGTGTTTAGGAAGGAATTCCCTGGGAGTGTCTGCAGCAGGAGACAATGGATACAACCTTAATGAAACTGTCTGGCAAGTGGGGCCCGTAAAGGCAAAGCAGTTTTGTTGCTGTGTGATTTCAGACATGTTGCCTTGCAATACACTTACCCAGGTTACTTTCTAGTGGCTAACACCCTTTTTGTTTAGTCCTCTTCACCTCATAGATGCTAACCCTTCTAAAAAAGATGGTTCCTCTAGTGGACTAGCTGTTGCAAGAGGATTATTGTGGATGTGAAAGTGTATCTCAGACAACTTGAGCATAGTCAGAGCTAATTGTATTCAAATGCTGGCTTTGCTCCCATTCAGTGGACTCCAGCTGTTCCAGTGGATGCTGTTTTTTATCATTGTGCTGGACTACAGAGTATTTGTGTTGAGACTACAGATGCTTTTATCTTGTATAGGTTTTCAAAGACTTTCCCTGCTGGCAGTTTACATTGCTCAACCTATTCTCTTTTATGCTTTCTATATATAATATACACGGCAGCCACTAGCTAGAGAATCATATGTAGCAGCTGGTTACACTCTGTGTTTCTTTCAAGATCTTGTGCAAAACTTCAAAGTTTACATCAACTTACAGGAAAAATAACGCCTGAGTATCAAAGGGAAAAATGAGCAGAGTACTCAATAAATGTTGGTGCTGGTCTGAGTGCTTCCATGTTGCCTTGAACAGAGCTCACTTATTCCTTTAGAACATGGCCTGACATTTACATTACCTTTCTCTAATTTTTGCTGTTTTTCAGAGTTCATTTTTGAATTGCCTTTAATCTACTGAAGGAAACTAAGACGTTTTTATGATGTCACTGGGTTCTTGTTAGTCAAACTTGCTTTTTTTTTAATACGTTCATAATTTCATTTGACAAGCCAAAGCTTTATCTTACCACCCCTTTACCTTTCTCTGTTTGCAAAGCCCAGGAAAGTCTTTGTCTGAACATTATGTTTCAAAGCAAAACAAGAAACTCGTAGACAAAATAATTCAACTCTCACTTGCAAAGTTGATTGGAATGGCTGAGCACTGTGTGTGGAATGTTCCTGGAGAGTCCTTGGCTCACTCAGCATTGCAAGCCCCCCACAAGATCAGGGCAGCCAGGTGAAAGCAGCCACAGGCTCAGCACCATGGGTGAGTCACAGCTCCACTTCTGGGTGGTTTGAGAACACTGCTGAAGAATATTTGGCTAAAATAAAAATGACATCTTCTGGTTTAAGGACTACAGAGGAGAGCAACTTTGGAAATAATAACAATGATTTATGAGCTATTAGTTAATGTGGTTCACCCATGAATTTGGGAATTAGCACTCCTCTGAAGTGTAAAGAAATTAAGTGAGTTGTAATTCACTTGAAGACAGGTTACTAAGTAGAATAGTTTAGCTAGGAGCTAAGACTTTCACACCTTAGCTGCCAGTGAAGTCCTTTTTTATCTTTCTTACTAGGTTTTCTAATAGCCCATTCTGACAGGGAAAACTGTCTGAGTCTGTCCCTTTGAATTTCTTCTTTCTGTGTCATGCACTGGTTATAAACCTCAGTTAATTTTAATTCTCTAGTACTTCTCTCTAGTCAGTGGTGGGAAATGGGTCCTCCTGAAGACAGCTCTGTAAGCCCAGGGTCCTTTTCTTTGAGGTATCAAAATAATACCAGGGCTTGTAGGTTAACATATATAGAACATAAATTACACTTTATAAAAAGGAAATATTTATTTGAGCTCTCTAAGAGCGCCATTCCTCATTATTTCATCATTGTTATTATTATTATTTAGGAATGGTTTGAGATCCAGACATTAAAATACGCCCTTTTTGAGGTTTATGGACCCCTACATCAAAATATGCTTTTGAGATAAATTTCTTCTCTTCCTACTTAGAAGCTGACTGCTCCAGCAGAAGCTACCTAGGGGAGGGAGCTCCCTGTGCTCTGGGCTGCTCTCTGAGCCTTTCCTGGCAGCAGATCAGTGAGACTTCCTGAGTCACTTTCCAGTTCTCTGCCTTTTCATCTCTTACACAATTCCTTTCTGTAGAGGTTGCAAGTTTCTTCTTCTGAAGGCTGAATGCCTGCTTTCTGTTTCTCCTGTATGGAGGGTTTTTCTGATGTTTTTTTGTGGAGTTGTGAGGACAATTTGCTTTCAGGTCCAACCTGGACACCTTCACAACTGCTTCATACACCGGGTTTGATGCTGCCCTTTGCAGATATGCTGCTTTTTCCTCTCTGCCATTTGTGCCTTCCTGCCTCTACTGTGGCATGCTGGTAGACAGCAATCAAATGCCCTCTTAGGCTTTCTTTGCTGAAGTATGTAAGCCAGGGCAGGCAAGGCCAGTGTCTGCTTCCTGGAAGATGTAGCTGCAGCAAGGCACTAAGTGGGGAGGTCTGTAGTGACACTGCTAAGCAAGGAATTCGTGCACTGGGTCCAGTGGGCAGGTGGTTGTTCTGCTCTCTCCAGGAATTCAGGGCTTCGTCAGATGTAACAGAAAGAACAAATGCCATCACTCCAAACATCCCCTCTTTCTTCTTCTTCCCCCAGCTTTTACTGCTGACCATGATGCTGTACGGTATCCCTTGGGTCCATTGGGGCCATCTCTCCCAGCCATGTCCCTTCCCAGCCTTTTCTGCAGCACCATCCTGCTCACTGGCAGGGCAGTGTGAGCAGCAGAAAACACCTCGGCACCAGTAAGCTCTGCTCAGCTGTAGTGAAATCATCTCTGTGTTATCAACACTGTGTTCACCAAAAATCCAACTCACAGCATCACATGAGCAACTACTAACTCTGTAAGAGTCAAAACCAGAATGAGTTTTCTTATCACTAGGGTGGGAACATGAATTGGGCAGGTGGTGGGCTAGTAGATAAGAGCAAGGACTTACAAAATGAAAATGTGATCTATTTTTTCAAGGCTGGTGTCCTCAGTACAGAGCCAAATCAGATTATTTCTGGTGTGATGTGCTTTCTCTTTTGCATTTTCTTCCCCCCAGCAAGGTTAATTGCTCTGTCTGTATGTGTGTCCACATTATTGAAATTCCAGTGTTAGCAGTATGGGACTGGTGTTACGTGATGTGGCAGTGACCCCTGACCATGGGGGTGGCTGTAGTGACGTTTTACAGCACTAGCTTTCCCCCCTGGTCAGTCAGTATTTTCCTCTAATTACAATCATGAGTCAGGAACACCTTTCTTGAGATACAAGGCCTCCTGTGCCCGATGCTACTGTGGACAAATAAATGCACCATGCAGCCTCTAAATACTTTAAAAGATTCCTCCTGTTAATTTGTTATAAGTTGCTTGCATCTAGACAATCCATTTTTCTCAGGAGTCTGAGAATTCTGCACACCTGACTTGTCACATCATGCATTTGCTTCCCCTTGCAACCCTCAGCTCCAGAGTCCAACTTACAAACTTTTGAGCATCCCTAAACAAGCGGTAGGTAAAAGATAGACTGACTGCAATGGAACCCCCTGATATTGTTGTATCAAAAGTGTTTCACAGAGTCACACAAAGGGTCAGGTTGGAAGACATCACAGTGTGTCACCTGCTCCCTGCTCAGGCAGGATCATCCTAGAGCACATGGCACAGGATTGCATCCAGATTGTTCCTGAATACCTCCTATGAGAGTAACTCTAAAACGTCTCCTGGCAATCTGCTCCAGTGCTCTGTCACTGATGTTTAAAAACTCCAAATCCTTCTCGGTACTCCTACAAAACAAAAGATATTGATGTGTTATGGGCTACTGTGACAACGTTGAATATTTTGGACAATGATGGTGGTGGGGGAGGATTCTTTCCCATGTTTTGCTTTGTCAACCTTCTCTTCTGTATTGCTGGAGCAGAGGGGATGCCCAGCTAGGCTTATTCTACTTGCAAAGTAAATGGGGGAGAAGCATGAGCAGAGAGCCAGGCATGGTTAGTGAAGAAAAGTTGGGAAGAGTATTGTGTGGTGTGCAGTAGTGTGGTACTCTCAACTCACAATTCTGGTGCTGTACACTTTTAGTTATGAAGAATGAGATGCCTCTTACAGAAAAGTGGCAGGTGGAAGGGTACTTCAGTGGGAAGCTGAGATGTAGTTTTTCTTTTCCCACAATTTAAGTGTTTTTTCCACCCTCATATGGCCTTACATTGTTTCCTCACCATCATTTTTTATTCCCTTCTAGTACATCATTTGGAAGATTAAATAAGATTCTGGTGAAGCATCTTCCATCATATTTTCCTGTAGTCAACTGTAGCACAAATTATCCCGTAGTGAAGTAAAAGCTGAAATGAACGGCAGTGACTGTGTCTGACCCCAGCCTTGATTCACCATACCTGCTGTTACCCAAGTAAATGCAATATTCATAATTTACATGATACTTTCCTGAAGGCTATATACTTGAAAGCAATGTGAGTAATATAATGTGTCATTATTCCAGAGCTCTGAAAATGTCCTTTTATAATTCTCCTTAGCAGTACAGTTTATGTGATGTGGAAACTATTTTCTGACACGTGTGCCTAAGCAGTGAGCTCTTTGTTAGATCCAATTAGAATTTCTCCCTTGATAGAGTGTGAGGCTCTAAACCAGTGTTATGCTTGGCTGTGGACAAAATTAATCCAGTCAGTTGGGACTCCCTGCATCAACCTTCTACGATCTCATGGTGTGGAACCACTGATATGTGCTTTTCACATTCAGCAAATCCAGGATTCAGTGCAAGAGGCAACAGCCACACCACTTTTCTGGCGTAGCAAACGGCATGTCAGCACATTTAAAAAGTATTACATGAATATGAGCTACTGTACAATAACACTTTCCCCCACAGAGTGGTGTAGCTCGTCTCCCACTGCTGAAGAGGGTTTCTCATTAATTTTTTTTGACTTTTTTTTGCGAGTATGATGAACGTGCTATAGGTGTTTTGTTCATGAAGATACTTAAATAGCATTTAAGAAAACCTGATGTGTTTTGTGTTTCTGTAAATTGTGAAAAAAAGGCCCAAACCACCCCAAACATCTTGTCAATTGCCAATTATTTTGTCTGGTTTAGCAAGTGTTTGATTTAGCTAAGTTTTACAAAGGATTAAGAAACTTAGCTTTAGGTTTTTTTAAGCACATCAGTTTCACATGGAGTAAAATTCCTTCAAATGTCACAGATTGTTTTTTTTCCCCATGTAGTTTCTATACTAAAATCTGTGAATGAAGAGCTAGTTGCTGTTGATGCTTTGCTAAAGTGAGAGCGGTAAATGTGATTTAAATGTAATCCAAATTTACAGTTCTTCCTGAGAGCTCATACAAAGGCCAGAATTGTTTTGACTGGTTTTGATCCACAGAAATCTCTGTGAGCATTGAAACAACTCATCAGTTTATTGTGACATCTAAATGCTTTTAAATGGAACATTTGTTTTTGCTGATTAACTGGGCTTTTCAAGCACTGCAAATCAATGTTCCTCTGTGGCTGGCAGTGGTGTGCTGCTCTTGTTGTTCTTACTCTGCCTGACTCTCCTCGGTGTTCAGTGGCTTCTGCAGGCTGGAGAGCCCTTTTTTCACCTTGCTGGTTCTTCAGACAGCTGCTGTGGAGTGAGGTTACGTCCTGTCCTGTACCTATCACATCATGAGGTTGAAAAATGCTTAATCTCAAACTGCTTTTGTTCCAAAACCAGTGTGTGTGTAGGAAAGCTGAACCAATGCTCATTCCTTGGGACATAACCCATCATAGAGCTGTTCCTTTTTGCTTCCAGTAGCTCCCAGAAGGAGCCAAGTGCTCCTCATCACATATAGGAAGCATGACCCCTACCTTGAAGGTAACTCTAAAAAAGCCCTGAGTGCCACATACGAATTATGATACAACATTTTATGAAATGCAGATAGACAGGCATGTATTTAAATCATCTGGACAGCTAAGAGAGCATTGAATTCTTGACATATTTTTTCATGTATGAACAGTTGCAGTTACTCTTCAGGTATCCACTTTTTAAAGTTAAGTAAGAATGGTACTATCTTAGGAAAAGGACGCAGCACAATTTAGTTATCTAGATGTAAAGTATAATTTATTGCAATTATTACCTTAGTTTTAAGTGAGAATTTGAAGGCTAGCAGATCTTAAGTTAGCTCTGTAGCCACACAGTGATGCAACCAAATTCTATCCTGGATTTGCACTTATCTGGAGGAATTCAACTGAAGAACAAGTTTTAGATTGCCCTGAAGAAAAGTAATCAGTAGATGACTAAGAGATTTACTAATATTAACAAATATTCCTGAGTGTAGCTGGTATATGCAGGTTGTGAGCAACTGATAAAGCAGTTATGCTAATTTATGTATCATGGGTTGTGCTTTTTTTGTATAAATGTTATCTTCTGTCTCAGAATTTCACAGTGTTGTGGAAAATACACCCCTTTTTAATTTTATAAAACCTTTATGGTAACTTATTTATTTGAGTTTCTTTTATTGTCAACTAAACAATATATTTTTATATACCTTAAAGTATGAAAAGTCTTGAAAGCCATTATTTGAGTGTAAATAATTTAAACAAAACATTTTTTGTTAGATTTAAGTATTAATTTTGATGAATCCATATTTTAGTATTATGGTGCAGCAAATGGAAATCTGCCAAGGCTGACTAGAACATCATTTTTAGTTCTCTATCTGTTCCTAAATAGAAACACCTATGAACCTTTGGAATGAAGGTGAATTGGCATGGGCCTCACTATAGAATGTCATCATAATTCCTATTTTAAACAAGCCTACCTGTTACAACTTTGTGGTTTAAAGGATCTGTTCATAAATTACACTGTGTTATTGGGAGAAATATTTTTTCAGCTTTTTATTTTTCTGTACTGGATTTACATTTCCTATTTGGGGAAAAAAAAAAAAAAGACCTGTCTTGATTATTGTCTGGTCACATTCTGCCGCCTTCCTGCAAATTTTTAATCTTTTTTTTTCACACATCGTGTTCTCTTCACTCTCTTGCTTCATTCATGTCTCTGCCAAGCCCCATCAGTTGCACATTCTGTAAAGCTTCGTGTGCTCACAGGTTTGCATGGGGTTAGGGGCAGTTTGTTCACTTTCCTCTTTTGTGCATGGCATCACCTTCTGTAGAATACCCATGTCTGTAAACCCAATTCTGATAAAACTTTTGGATCATTGTTAATAGCTTTGAAAAATCATCCACATTGGCCGTGTTACTACACAGATAGGGTGACTCTTTGAATATAATAAATGAAATATTTTGGGAATTGTCTTAAAGGTGTGCTTAGGAGAGGAAAAAGGAGAAGGCATGCCCTTCTTGGGAAGGGAGCTATAAACCACAATTCTTTGGGCATCATCTGCACAGTGTTGTGCAGACTTGTGGCGGGGGAGAGGATGTTTCACATGAACCTTTCACTGCATTCACAGTGTGCTTGAGTCCCAGTGTTGGGCCTCACTACCAACAGTGGTGAGGTGGTGGAAGTACTGGCAACAGATCTCCTGAAAAAAGGACCCGCATCCAAGAAGAGTCATGAAATCAGAGTGTTCAAACTGGTCTATTTGGGACTTAGGGGAATACCCAGGGCACAGGAATGGATGGAATTCCCCTCAAGTAGTACATAAATTTGTCGATTGGTTACCACCACCTACTTCTCTTTTTCCTTTTTCTTGGAAAAAGCAAACACATACTGAGAAAGTTAAAGAGAAACAATTTGAAGACCTTATTCTTCCATAGAGGAAGGAAAGAATGAATAGATTTTTTTCTTTCTTTCACATTGATTTCCTTCATGCTTTGTGTTCAGGGAATAGCATATTCCATAATATCTGCTTGTGCCTTGGTTGAGAATTAGCCTTCAACTTTCCACTCCTGGACACGTGTTTTTCCTTCAGTGTACAATATTTAGCTGCATGCCATAACCCAGCCCAACTCTGTTCAGGCAAGATGTTGTATTCATGTTAGTGTCATGCATCAGGCACCAATTTCCCTGGACAGTAAAATTGCCAGTTTAGCTGTCCAGTAACGCTGCTCCACAGAACCACTGGCACTTGTCAGACACGTTGTGCCTAAGGTGTGCCCAAGGACTTTCCAGGTGAAATCAGTTAAATGAGCGTAACCAGGGATCTTGCACACATCCTTGACAGGACACAACTCAGCAATCTTCGAAGTTTTCTCTTTGCTTCATTCCCTCTCTTCACATTTTGGGTTTTCTTGAACTCTTTTGAAAATTAAACCTTAGGGGTACTTCCCCCTTTCTTATTTATTTTTGCCCTCATGTTCTTTATTTTCTTCTTCTTTTGTCCTGTTCCTCCACTGGACACGTGTCCTTCCTAAAGTAGATTATTCCTAATGCTTGTCTCATTTCACTCCTGATATTTTTTAGATGGAAAAAAAGCTATTAGAAACTTCAAATATGAAAGCACTTTCTCCCACTTCCAGTATTGATCTGTAATTTCAGAAGTTTTTGTTTGTTTTTTTTAACTGTAGTCATTAGAGGGTTTGAAAAAAGAAGTCCAGAAAACCATCTCAAAGATTCAGTATTTATGAGAACTATATATTTAAAGATGCCTTTAAAAATGTATTGTTTAAATTGCTTTTCCTTTTGGGGCAACTGCAGAAGTACTTAATAAACTGATTTTAAACAAGAGTTGGAAGGAAGTAAAAGAATTGCAAGTATTTTCTTACTTTCCATTTGCTATGAAGAGCAGTTTGCTGCTTTGCCAAGTCTGCTTTCAGTTCTGTTCAGTCCAAATAGGAGCCCAAGAATTTTTCTATTGAAAGGGAAATTTTCTATGCAAATAGAAAAAATTACTTACATCTTGTGTACCTATGTGAAGGACTGCTGTGCATATTTTAGCTTTTCAAAACATCAGTTTTATCAAAAGTACCCCTACTGCAGCTCAAGGCTGCACTTAGAGCCATGCCAGTATTTCTGAGGACTGCAAATGGGACGTGTTTAGGAGAAGAAACCAAGGGCACATTGGGTTAGTATCAGCTGTTATGAACAGTAAGAAATATTTGAGTAACTTCCAGAAATGAATGGCAGAGGAAAAACAGACAGAACTGTCTCGATTAGAACAGATTGGGACATGCATCAAACTAGGATATTGAGAATGTTGGGGCTGGAAAGAAGGTTTTTCACTTTCTACTTATTTAAGGGATGTGTTCCTGGCCTCATGGTTCAGGCAGGTGTTATGGAGCCCATTCACACGGTCTAAATGGATCCTGACTTATGGACCCAACCAGCTGGGCCAGGTGGGGAGTGCTGGTTGGGACAGCATTAGCCCCATGCTGACAGGAGCCAAAGCTGTGGAGATCAGCCTGTCATCTTTAGATGTATCCAAATTTCACTTTAGGGGGGCCCAGTTTCAACAATCCAACTTGGGTTTATAGGTTCTGTTATAGTTGTTTGATTTTTTTTTTTTTTTTTTTTTTAAGGGGAGAGGAGGTAGTTTGGTTTGGTTTTATTTTCTCTTTAGTTAAAGGGTTTCTTGAGGACAAGTAGTCTAATGCTGTCTTCCTTGCTGATAGCCCAGTCACTCAGCTTGCACCACGGGCAGACAAATTTGAGTCCTCTTCTGTAGGTGTGAGAAGGCTTTTATTCCTGTTTGTGTGATCCAGCTTGGTTATTCATTGGGTCCAAAGAGAATTCATTACTGGATTCCAGTCAAAAGATTCTCAGAATTGTGTGTCTGAATTCCTTTGGAATTTTTAATATTTGGGTGTCTGGTATTTAGATTCTGGCTACCCTGTTAATTTCAATGGGGTTCAAATTCCCTGTAAGGAGGAATGTAAGCCCTTTGCAGATTTGCATGTAATCAGGGAGAAATGGTATCATTAAAATCCCAAATTCAGCAAATGGGAAACTGTCAGGTTCCTAGTCTGAGCAGCCAGTTGTGGAAGTTCAAGTACAGCAAGCCAATTTTTTCTGGTGTCTTTTATATTTTGACACTTGTAGAGGGGTCATTCTCCCACCATTTGTTTTGCTGGGCTAGTTTTGCTCAATAGTTTGTTGGTTTAGGGAGGGCTTTTTGTCATCTTTGAGAGAGGTTCTCCACTTCTGTAGCATCCTGAGAGCCTTCTTCTGCCACTGGTCTATAGTCAGTTTTCTGGAGCAGGAGTGGCCAGACTTCCATGTGCTGTTCCTGAAGCACAGTGACATTTCTACTTTCCTATTTCTGCTTGTCAAAAAACTCCTGATACTTTTTCAGATCATATTTGCCTTTGACGTGTTTGCATTTTGTTGGCAGGTTACAGTTAATCAGTTAGCAATGAGTATGGTCAACAAGGTATTTTCCCTCCTTGAACTTTTCCAGTTGATAAATAGCTTTGTTTCCTGGTGCTTCCATGCACCTAGCCTTCCATTTTATGCTACAGGGCTTCATGCTTATATATCTCAAAGTTATCCATTAAATTCTGTGTGATATTCTAAATGGTCCTTCTGTGTGTTGATTGTATCTCCTGACTCTGCATTAGAAGCTGTTTTTAATAAGGAACTGTTAGTTTTGATTTTTAATTTTTTTTTCCTTGCTAAGTTCTCTGGTAAAAGTATTAAATAAAATGACTTTCTGAACAAATGTTTCTGGAGGTACTCTAATAATCTCCACATGGTGCGTGTTTTCCCTTTTTAAAGCCCTATAAGCTACTCAGTCTGTTCATACTGCTAATGTGTACTTCAAGTTTGCCCTCTGAGTTCACTAAAGAATTCCTTATGTCATGCTAGCATAGGCTTTGTTGAAGGCTAGATAAATGATGTCTGTTAGAGATGCTCGCATTTTAGAAAAGATAAAAGTTCGTCACATATTCTTCTCTCTCTCTCTTTTTTTTTTTAATGAAGATACATTTATTCCTGCTTACTTCCATTTCTTTAACCTTTTTTTTTTTCCCTCTGAGTAATTGTGCTAAAGCCATGCATTCTTCTGGGATCAGAATAACTGGGTTTTCTTTGCCCAGACTGCATTTTTTCTTTCTCATGTTATGGGTATTATATTTGCTATTTTCCAATTAGATGACAACACCCTCAGCATCAGAGACCTATTAAAATATTTCCTTTCACACCTTCTGCTTCATGGGCTGGTGTTTCCAGAGCTCTGGAATGTAAATTATTTAGTCCTAACTTCACTACATTAAATTCTATTGAATTTTGCTGTCACATTGTCTGTGTTTATTTGCATGTCCATTAACTAATCTCAGAAAAGAAAATGTAAATTTTTTTGCTTTATAAGTTTCTAAATTAAAACCACATATTTGGTAATTCACATTCTCCAGGAATCTTGAAAGCAGCCTGCTAAACATTCTTTAAAAATGCCTGTAGAATTCACTGGCCTGTTAATTTTATCCCAGAAGCCATAAAAAGCACAAGCCAATTGACAGTCAAAGTAATGTACATTTCCCAGAAATTCAGAATAGTGGGGTGAAGAGTCATTTGGCAGAAGAAAGGCCATTTTCCTTCATGGCTCTCAACTAACTTTGACTTTTGTTCAATCTGTTGCTTTTTGACATTCCTTTAGTATAGGAGGGAGAAAATGAATGCCTTGAAATCTCACATGTGGAATTTTTTCTTTCATGTGTCTGATGTTCCAGCCCATCAAAAATGTTACTGTCCTCCCAGTTTCCTTTCTACCCCTCCCATATTGCATCTCTGTGCTTCTATCTGTGTTTTGCTGTCATCTCCTTTTTAGTCTTTCCAGCTTCCTGCACAGTCTTCTAGTCCTTGTCCAACTTCCCAAAGTGCCTTTTTTTGTGCTGTTCATCAGTATTTTAGAAGCAATTGCTTTACATAGTGCTTTTAAATAGATGCTTTACATAAAGCCACCTGTGGTTTTAGTTTTTTTTCCTGAAGGTCAGTCATTTCCACAGGTAATCTGGTGGATGTAATTAAAAAAAACCTCTTCTACATTGTACCTACTCATTCTATTAAACAGTGTTTGTTCTTTATCACTCAGGAATTGTGTCTGCCTACACATTAATATATTTATTCTCATCATTTCCTTTAGGATCTGTGAATTGGTGCAGTTTATTTTTTTCATGGCTTAGTGTTTTGGAGTCCCTGTTCAGTTTCTAGTAGTGCATCATGTTACGTAGTGGGATTGGGAGCAGCAGAAAATGTGGAGTGTTATTGGCAAAGCAGCTGTCAAGCTATGGATGTGTAAGTATAGAGCACTCCACTGTTTTGTATGGAGAGAGCTTTTGGTGTAAAAGGAGGAAATTATGCATTAGACCTATCATTCAGGAGGTCCCTTCCAGTGCTGCTTTCCTGTGAAAACCTACGGTCAGCCATCGCCTTGTCCAGGAATGCCCTCTTTGGGGTTATTCAAATTACTGACAGTATTGATTGCACCACTTTCCAAATGTCAGCAGCCAGTTTATGGCTGGCTCTCTTTCATGGGTGGACATGATGTGATTTAACATGTCCTTTTCATTGCAAGACCACCCAGTTGCCACACTCGGCGGGAGCGAGCCGTGGTCCTTGGGCGTGTTTTTGTATGCTGTATTGATATGTATTGGCTGTGAGGGTATCTGGTTACACATTTGAGCACTCCCTAGCTGTTCTCTAATTGCTCCTGTTTTGCTCGTGGTTGTTAATGTGTAATCTTGCCTGCTGCACTGAACTCGTATTATTTAAGCTACTGGGAGCCTGTGCTCGGCATTAAACGTCCAGCTGGTACAGCTGTGGCTGCTTCCCCCTGCCACTGTGGAAGCTGCAGGGCTTGCAAAGGAGCAGGCTTGCCAGAGTGCTGACCTGTGAAGTGAGTGCCTTTAACAGAGAGCCTGTGGCAAACTCTCCAGCCCAGGGCTGCTCCAGCACGGCTCCCCGTGGTGTGAGTGCACTGCAGAGACCCTCTCTCTAACTCCCTCCTCGGCTGGGTGAGCGCTGTTTCTAATCAGGTCCAGGGAAAAGGTTTAGCAGGTGTAGAATGGAGTTACAATGCTCTGCATTGACTTCAGGGCTGTCCTTCGTGTTAACAGCTGTTTTCTGGTCTTCTTGTCATGCTCCCTTGTCTCCTCACCCCAAAGCAGCTTAGTTTAGAGAGCTCTTGTTGCCAATGGGGAGAAACTCACTCTGTGAGTTGCAAGAGAGACTGAAAGCTGGGTCTTTACCTCCTGTAAATGGGGAGTTTGTCATCTGACCTAGTATTGCTGCAACAAATTGGGCAGAAGTTACTGGGATGGAGCCAAACTCCTCTAGATGCACTCATGCAGTCTGCTTGCAGTGTAGAAAATAGTGTACTTACTGTATGTATGCTTGACATAAACGTATACTGGGAGTGTACCCAGCATACTGTGTATATGGGAGTGATAGTGTATGTGTGTGCTAGACATTTAGTTTAATAAGAAAGTGTTGGGAAAAAAATATGCAAAAAGGAAAACCTGCTCAAGAGAATTCCTTCCAGTGCAGGGTTGTTGCAGGACAGCTCTTAAACTAGAAGAAATCTGGCTTGAACCCATGCAGAGCCAGCTGTGGGGGTTTTGTCCACATGACAGAAGCTCAGGAACTGCCAAAACTGTGATTGGATTATAAAAGTCTATATTTCCCCACCACCCCTCTGCCCTAGCAGGGTAGGTGGTTGTTGGGGAACTATCGGAAGAAACTGGAATTGCACGCAGAGGCAAAATCCATGTAGGATGTCAGGGTCTTTTGACAAGTCATTCTGATCAAGTATATTTCTCCTAATATTGAGAGCCAATAATACCAACATGCAAACTGCATTTTGAAGCTATGTAGGAGTTGTGGCCCAGACTCTGAGATCTCAAGCCTGTTGTAGATTGCCAGTATTTGTTTGCTGTAACCAATAAGTTTTAGATTTACTGCCTTAGGCAAGGTACTTGCTCAGGGGGGACTTCAGTTACTAAGCAATTTCTAAAATAAGAACTAGCAGCTTTCTTCTAGTAAAGCAAAAGGGTTAAATTATTGGTATAGGGTTGGAGATGTGATCATAAAAAAGAAACATTAGGACAGTAAAATCTGTCCACAGAGTATACTAGATGTCAGTTTTTTTTCTAGAGGCGTCTTTAGGTTTGTAAGTGTTTGCAAGCCAGAGTAAACTCCAAACCAAAGACCTGACCTGCCAGGGTACTTCTGTGGAGTCCTCTGTTTCACAGGATCTTCCTGAGTTTTTTAAGTTTCTGTGTTTGAGTGATGGTCTTTCAGTTGAGGTCTTCCAATTTTTAAATTGCATCTCAAGACCCCTCTTACATCCCCGCTCTGAATGTGCAGGGCTACCTGACTGCTTGTCTGTGAGATTGCTCTGCTCTACTTCAGAGTATATATCCATGATGAGCACAAGTCTTGGAAGTGACAACCTTTCCATTCCATTCAGTTTTTCTCAGGAAAACAATTTCATTGCAGTCATAAAAGTACACTGTTCCATTTTGCAGATACAAAGCACAGAAACTTGCTTCTTTTATAGTGATTTTTTCATTTCGGAAAGCAGGCTTACAACATGAACCTTTTCATAGCAACATCATGGCTTCTGTTTTATTCGTATTAAAAAAAAATATTATTTCAAAGCGTATGTGCGGTTTCTGTGGAAAGCTCTATCCAGTATATTTAAAATACTGACGCCTCCGCTACATGACTCAGTTTCTTCCTCTCCTTAGTTTGAAGGAACGTGGTAACATAACATAAAAACTCTTGTTGTTCATAAAGGAAAGAACATCATTTTTACTAGATATGGAAAATTCCAAGTGGATCACGTACAGAGATAAAATACCATTTGGAGATTTGAGAAGACTTTTTATGATTCTGACTTTTTTTGACACAGAGCACACGACAACCTCACAAGTACTCTCTTTTCCAGTGCATTATGGTAACTCATACTTCATGAGAGAAGTCATGCAAGTGGAGAAAGACAAATTATTTATTTGAATAATATCTTCAATGCTTTCCTGAGAAACCAGGAGACAGTACAATGTAGAAAACTTTCTAACTCTAACGTACTTCATAGTTGCAGATAATGCTTGTTTCTGAGTTACTGTTTGTGCTCAAGGGACAAGCCAGTCCTTTTCCTTTCTCCATCTTTTAATATCCTGGGGACTCTTGTTCCAGGTGGCAGCTGGCACTGGTTGGGGGCAGCAGCAGAGTCGTGCCAGCCTGTGCAGATATTCACTGCCTGATTATGGGTAAGGCTGACTGCAGTAACTAAGGTTACATCACAGGGAGTGCTGAGGTGAGGCAAGGGGCTGAAAGGCTATAGCAGAATTTTTTCTTTTCCTGCTCCAGTTTTAATTTGTTAGCACACCTGCAGGTCTGGCATTTATTTTCTTCTTTGCTTCTCCTCCTTTTCATATGTATAAATGGCTCACTGGAGGCAGAACTAACTCTAGTTTTATTTCCAGCTGACTTAACCCCATGCTGCTTCTCCCCAGTGCCCATACCCCAGACCCAGAAGCATACTCCATCCTTTCCTTTCTTTCTGGTAGGTAGTTCATGAGAGGGAATTGGTGAATACTGGTCCTGGAAATCTCTGCAGAAAATAAGAATTTAACACCTGTCTCGTTTCAAAATTATTTATGATGTTTAAATATAAGGGTAGATATAAAGAGGTTGTAAGAGGAACACAGTTTATTGTTCCAGAGGGACAAAGGATGAAGAGCACAACATCTGGAAAGTCTGGAAATATGAATAAAACCAACTGGAAACAGATGGATAATGGGGAGCTCATCTCCTACTACAAATCTTCCTGTTTTAAGAAAATGCTAAATCTGTTTTTAGTAAGTGGCAGTATTTTAAAAAGGACTTTCTGTATCTCAGAGGAAGTTGATAATAAGGAAATAAAATTATTCTGTTCTCTGTAGGACCAGGATTTATTCTCACAGGTGAGTGAAAAAAGTGAAGCCAAATTTTTCAAATTCAACTATTGAACCTCCATTCTTTAGAGAAAACTAATTGTTATAAAGATAAAATACACAGAAAACATACCATTTACATAACACAAAATCAGCTATCCTCCTGAGTTGCAAGGCCCAGTTCTACAAATAATTACTTTTATAATAAATTTAAAATAATAGTTGCTCTGATAATTAACATTAGTATACTATTTAGTCATGTAATTATTAAATTAAAATCCTCATTCTTCAGAATGAGAATTGAAAATTAATACTAATGACACTAGTGTAAATGTCAAATTAATAATAACTTGTCGAGGATCATTTTAAATCATATGAAGTGGTATCTGGAAGTTACAACCAGAAGGTGAGCAAATAGCAACAGCTGAATTATCCTTTTGCCTATCATAGAAGATGCTTTCTTATCCAGAAATACTAATTGATGTAGTTAAAAAAAAAAAAAAAAGTATTTATTTGCCTGATACTTAGTGTGCTTAATGCCTTGATATGTTCTGGAGTGTATTATGGATATTTTAGCTGAAGTGCACAACTTAAATATCACTTTGTGAAATTCACAAATGAAGGCAGAGCAAAATCAAGGTTTTAAAAAAATAAGTACATGTGTTTTTTACATGCATGTGAGGCAGTTTCTGTGCATTTGCACAATGGAAGGAAAAAAAATTAATTTGTGAAGTGTAAGGAATTATCAAAAATGGAATAGAGAGATTTTGTGTTTGTGAGATTGAGATGTGGCCAAATCCAAACAAGTTGTTCTCAAACCCTGAACATTCAACCTGACAATCATGTGGTTTTGCCTGTTGTAAGCCACCTTCTACAGTCCTAAATTTATTGCTTAGTAGCTATTAATTGCTACTTAATATCACTGCCATAATAATTTCTTCAGTTCTGCTTCTTAATAAAAGGACTTTGTCAGCATAGTGTGCCTGCTGTAGCTCTGCTGCCTGTCCATGTAACAGTATTGGCCTGATTTTTTCATAGTGGAGTTTCACAAGTGTAATAAAAGATTGCAGGCTTAAATGGATGGGGTTTGTAAATCTGTACAGTGAGGTTACAATGCTACTGGAAAGTGCTCAGTAAATCAAACCATATATATTTCAGTATTCTGCAAAGGAAAAAAATTATGGGAAATATTCTTACAGGCGAGCACGTCTTTTCTCAAAAATGAAATCTAAGAAGACACCAGATGCTTGCTTTTATGGAATCCATAAAATCCCCTTATGAAATCTGGTTTTATAATTGCAGATTGTGCAGAAGAAATCTGGAAAACACCCGTATGTTTTAAGATTCTAAATATCTTCCTAGTGATCAGGGCATTTAAGATAAGCAGAGGTGAGCACATCTAGCAAGTTTCTGTTTCCCCTCTCAACCTGATGTGTTTTGAAAATACTAACACTTAACTAAGTTTTAGAGCCCAGAGACATTCTCAGCTTTGCAGTAGCTTGGGGTGCTGCAGGGAAATGTGATGCTGTGGCTGCAGGAGCTGAGGACAGAGCCCTGGCTCGTGTGGAGGCTGTCTGCAGAAAGGCACAGGGCAGTTTTGCACCCACTCCTAGGTCAAATGGGATTGGGGTGACAAGAGCTGGAGATTTTCTTGCTTTCTTGGAATTATGTTTTGATGAAGACTATTGATTAGGGTTTGGGGTTTTGATCTTCTAGGGGAAAAAAACACTATTCCAATGCACTATTAATTAGTGCAAGTGTTTAATTTGCTTATCACACCTGTTCTTTCCTGTCAGTAATGGGAATTGAAAGCTGTGTAGCTAATTCCCAGGTGGTTATTTTCTATGTTTCATCCTGTACAAATAGGTCAAGCGCTAGCCTGTGACAGTGGTGTTCTTGAGGAAGATAATTATGGGACATATTGGCTAAGGGATTATAAACTGGTGCTAATTAACCCTTGTCCTGCTAGGTAGGACCCTTGTACAGAGTAGCTGAAGTAACTCCTGGCTTACAGAGCATACCATGCCTCGCCATCAGCAGCACTGAGCATCTTCTAGAAATGAACAGCCATCAATTTTAACTCTGCCCTTCAGCTGCAGCAACCCTATGGCCAATAGCTGCTCTAGTGGGCAGTGGCTGAGCCATGCAGGCCAGCTGTGACAAAAATAACAAGGAGTTTTATCCCCCAACTGAAAATATACATCACCCTTCTTCAGAGAGTATACAGTGTCACTGTGACTCCTTCCTAGGTTCCTGTTTTAGCCCCAAGTGTTGAAATGTTATTGTAGGCTGACAGCTCATTTCAGGCAAGACATTTCTTTGAATGTTCAAGGTGGGTAACCTGTTCCAGCAAAAGTAGGTGCTTGCTGAATCAGGGCCTTCGTTTCTTTCTACTCAGCAGAGTGGAGAGTTCATGAGTTGGTTTGCATTGGCACCTTTTCCCTTTTCATTAGTAATGTTGTAAGGTTGTAAACAACAGGTGCGTGCTGTCATACTTTCCTTCAACAAAAAGAAAAATTTACATTTGACAATGGATGCATTTTCATACTGTTTTTGTTTTGATTGTTTCTTTGTAATTGACTGTCATTTTCCAACTTTTAAGTATCAGCATACTTCTGAAATTTGTATATATCAATTGAGCACTATTTTTCTTATGCAAATTTTGGAGATGCCTTATGCTTTGAGAAAAAGTAGCACTCAATTTATAAGACCTTTGCATGCTGAATGAGGCCCATTGCTAGAGTTGTTTAAATCCACTCTGATTCTTTATAAATGTCTTCATTTCTTTTGCCATGTGCCTTTCTCTTAAAAAGTCTATCTTATCTTTGGATGCATCAAATGACTGATGTTTGAGAAGAGACGTGTTTGGAATGCTTGAAAAATTCACATCATCTGCTATGACTTCAGCTCTTGCCCTGAAAACTTTCAGTATGACTCAGGAGTTCCTCTTGCACTGATGGAAAGGAAAAAGCAAGCTGTGAATGCTTGCAATGGGCTCACCAGTGTTCAGTGGCAGTAATGTGATTCTTTGTAAATGTAGCAATTCGCTGGTATTGGGATAGAAAGAGGAAGAGAAGTCTTGAGCTTACCATTGGCAATTATGATGTTTTAAGCTAAGCTGCTTCTGGTGTTCCTACTGTAAACCAAGGGAACTTGATCTTTGCCAGCAAGCCAAATGTTGAAACCCATCTCTTTGGCCAATTTTGCCATCAAAAGGAAAATGTTATTAACGCAGAGAGCTGATTCCTATTTCCAATCTAGAGGGTCACAAAGATCATTGAATCACAGAATATTTTGGGTTGGAAGGAGCATTAAAGACCATTGAGTTCCAACCCCCCTGCCACTGACAGGGACACCTTCCACTAGACCTGGTTGCTCAGAGCCCCATCCATCCTGTCCTTGAACACTTCCAAGGGTGAGGCATCCTCAGCTGCTTGGAGCAGCCTGTTCCAGGGATTGATATTGCACAAGGAAGAAGAAAGGGAAATGGACTGAGAAAATAGATCTATGTTTGGGAGAGGAACCTATGCTGTGTTGGGATTACATTGTACATGAATAGTTTTTTTGACAAAAGAGAGGTAGGACAAGAACACCTGAATGCCAAGTATTAGCAAAATGATTGGTACCTTTTACAGAGCAGGAGCTGTGT
The DNA here is from genome assembly GCA_013397245.1 of Thryothorus ludovicianus. Classification (NCBI taxonomy): domain Eukaryota; kingdom Metazoa; phylum Chordata; class Aves; order Passeriformes; family Certhiidae; genus Thryothorus; species Thryothorus ludovicianus. The sequence continues at coordinate 91,204 of VZTB01005010.1, forward strand.
GAGAACACTTAGTCCTTGTGTAAAGATTGCCCCATAGTGCTGGAAGGTCAGGGAGACCTTGGAGTTAGCTGCTGTTTCCTCACACTGGAACTAGCAAAACAATGTTTTGACATTTCCATTCCCTCTTCATCCCTGAGATGTCATCAATATAAAGTGGATTAAGTGAGGAACAACCAGAAAATTAGGTTTAGTGGCAAAGAGGTATCTCACTGAATACATAGCTTTATGCTTTACTTTGTAGAAGATACTTGGGGAATCTGTTCATGGTGCTCTCTGATCTTGCTGTATGTCTGGGTGTTGGAAGGTTAAAACATTTAAGAAATGCTTCCAAAACATAAAACATGAGCTTTGTTCTGTTGCCTGTACTTTGGTGCTTGCCACCTTTGGCAGATACCTGTGCTAATCCATTAGCTGTCTGTGTTGGTGAGTGAGATGTTAATACAAGTCTGAAGAAAAATTGCCAAGGAAAGGAAAACATTGGAAGAACTCTAAAAATATGTCAAAACCAGTTAGGGTGGTTTTGGGGTTTTATAGTAAAACTGTGGAATGTTTTTAAAAACAAATAATGGAAAAATATGTGAACTGAAATTCTTTCTCAGTATATAATATGGTCATTTTGCTTCGTATTTGAGTTCCAGCTTGACATTATAGTAGCTATGTATTATCTCTTGAAACTCCCCTTCTCATGTTTTTATGCAATCTTTTTATATGAAGTGCTACACTGATTTTGTAGATTTTTGCATCATCTGAAACAGGGTGGTCACAGGAGCATTTCTGTTTAGTTTGGAGTATTTTGGTTTGTCTCTTATTTTTTTCTCTTGGTTGCATAGATAGCTTGCTTTTTAATATTGGAGAAAGCCATTGCAATGAATATATATAAGGTTTAAATCAATGCTTTGTGAACAGCCTTAATTCAGTATTTGCTAATGTGAGAACATAGAGCATTTTTAATGCTATTATTCGTGAGCTTCATGAATTTTTCTTTAGATTTTGAACTAAAGCCTTGGAACTTGCTTGCCAGGTTCCATTAATTGCACCTCTTGAAATAAGTAGAGAAGATGATGTTTTCTGGAACACAGATTTTGAATTGGTGCTTACAGACTTCATTATGGATACCTTGTGTTGATGCTTTCACATCAAAAAATCAAGAGACACAGCTGAGCAGAATCAAAGCCTTGTTTATAATGGAAAATAGCCTTTTATTTATGTGCTTTATAAATTGCCAATAGAAAATTAATACAATTGGCTGTCTTTATTTAAAATTAATATATACTGCATATAGCACTTATTGTGCATATTTAATAGGAAGAAGGAGATTTATGGGCTCTGTAGATAAAAGTTGCAAGATTCTCTTGAAGTATTTTATCTGTTTGATTTGAATTCCTTGCTGTTTTGAATGCTCACCTCTTCTCAGCCTTTTCCCACTGCATGCCTGGTAAGTGAAATTTATGCAGTTCTGTTTGTTGTTGTTGTTATTTTATGTTGTGAGGTTTTTTTTGTTATTGCAGTTTTGTTTGTTTAATTTGCTTTGTTTTTCTTCCCTAAGAGCAGTTTAGATAAACAGGTACATCATGACATACAGTTTTGGAACTCCCGTCTTTAGAAATCAATCTCTGTTCTAAAAGCAAAAAAGCAAATAGACGTGTTGGTTTTTTTTTGAAACCATATTTTACTACAAGGGCTGCCCCTTGCATGTGCCATTGCAGTGGTCCCTTACAGAACATGGAGCAGTTGACAACAGTGACCGTGCTTTTGTGACTCTTTCTTTGAGTGGACTGGAAGAGGGGGCTTATAAATCAGTTTTAACCATTTATTGTGGCTGAATACTAAAGCTTTATGGCCCAAATTTTGCGGCTTGCAGACAGCTTTTCCTTTTGTGATACACTTTGCAGATAACTGAGTATTAATAATGATTAAAAAGTGTTATTGTTACAATTGGACTCAGCAGTTTATTTGGGAAAAATAAATGCTTTGTGTTGTAGGTTTCCCAGTTTTACCCACAGGCTAAGTCTTGTATATATAATTATGTTTTAGGAGACATTTTAAGTGCTAGTTGAACCTTTAACCTGTGTTTCCTCTGGAATAATTACAGGATGTGAAAATGGCCAAATGAAACGCTTACTCATAGAGATTAATAGAATTAGTTAAGCTACTGTTACCTTATGCTTGATTTATATTGTATGTGTAGGTCAAAACAGGCTGTAATGGCATGTGGGTGTTTTCCTATCATTTTATACTTGGTAAAGTTTTGCCTTATGTTTATTACTTGCTATGTTATGTGAACTGCTTAAAAAGGCATTTTTAGACCACTGGCAGGTAGTTGAATTTCAAAGGCTGGCTCTATTTAAAACAAAACAGTAGTGTTTGAACTTCTATCAATTTTTTTCTGAAAATAACAGTAATAGAATTGATTCCATCACTTTCCAAGGAAACAAGTTGAAAAAGAAACCTCTGTGGATTAGTAGTCCAGACATCAAATATATTTTGCAGACGTTTGAAACCAAGCCTGAGTCAGCTACAATGGAAGCAGGGAAACTTAAGAAAAATCATTTGTCTGTCTGCATCGCCAAAATTGCTGGAAAGGGTAAAAATAAAAAGTCTGCCAACATGAGGAGTGATATAGCAAAAGCAGAGCATTTATTCTTATTTAAGGATTTGAGATTGGTGGTAATTCTAATATATTTTCAAGTAAAACATTCAGTTCAAAGTTATTTGCCTTTTAAAATTTGATTTGATGTGTTTCTTTAAAAAGAGAGTGATGCATTGGCTTTGAGGCCACTTGAATTTCAATCTTCGAGGAAAGTGTTGAACAGTTACCATTTTAATTTTCAGCAGCTAAATCTTTAACAGAAAACCTAAATCTAGAATTAGAGAAAAGCCTGAAGTCAGCCTGTCTTATCTTATTAGATAATACTGTTGCCAGACAGGTTTATACCAGCCTTCAGTGGTGCTGAAGGACTTTTTGTTGGTCTACTTTCAGTTAATGCTCTGCAGCTCCTCTATCCTGCAGCCTCTACCAGGTAAAGCATTTGGGGCTTTCACTGAGGTGAGCAGAAGTTTGCAAAGGTGCTGCCAAGGAGCAGGAGCTCACCGTGGCTCATTTAAAAATCTCAGCAGGTGCCAGCTTAATATATTCATTATTGGGTGTTCAGTTGTTCAACAGAATCCTATTTTAAGGCAGATAACGAGTATAATCATTCATTTACTGTGAAGCTCCTGGGAAGGCTTAGGGGCAATGAACTTGAAACCTTTAAAAATCTTGAGAAAAAAGTGGAGGAAACCTTTTTCATGGGAATTTTTTAGTCAGCAACTTCATTTTGAATCAAAGAGCATTTGGGTGAACCCATTTTACCACTCACTTAAGCTATCTTTAGTGAGCTATTTCACTGCTTTTCAATCCTGTTTTAATTTTGTTTAGAGTTAATGTTTGTTGCAGTGGTTACAGCAAGCAGTGAAAATGAGATTTATTTTTTTTAAGGTCAGTGAAGTGTAAATGCAAAGGAGATTAAAAATCGATTATTAAATCAAGATTTCCTTTATTCACATTCTATTTATGCTTACCTCTCTTTGATGACTTCCCTTTAAAGCATTATACTAATGCAGGAAATTAAAGATTTTTGTTATATACATTTCTGTACCATCCTGGGTTACAGGATTTCTTGTCTCTTTCCTGGAGAACCTACTCAGTAAGTCCACTTGCATGTATGAAAGATGAGCATCCTCTCTGCATATGGACAAGCTATTTTTTTAAAATAATGATTCTGTTATTAATTATGCCAAATTTCTTTTAAGGGAGAAATCTGTATTTTGCTCCTTTTGTAGGCTGGTTAATAATGCAGGAATTACACTATTTCACCAGAGATTTAAGCAGAAATCCTGGAAAAGGGTTGCTAAACATGGAATCTGAATGCAAATGTTCTGTGAATAGCGTGGGTTATTTTGGTGACGGGTGCGTGTGCACGCATCACGAAACACACTGATGGCATGAAGAGAGTTTATGGGCACAGCTGTGTGTGTTGAGGCGTGGCCCATCAGCTGGAAAATTATGTACTAGGATATCTTTGCTTTTATCTTTGTGTCATAATGTCTTTTGTTACTGAAGTAATCTTTAAGGAACTTTGAGAAACACAGAGGCTGTGGTTGATGGGAAATCAGCTTAGCAAATCATTAACATCAACAAATGAAATAGAGAAGGGAGAGACTGGAGTATTGAACTACTGGCTGTTCTGTGTGTTTAACAAGGGACATTAGAATTCTGTGTTTAAAAGAGTTAACTAAAACTTCAGAAGCAGGACATTAGCATAGGCTTTACTGCAAATATACTCTTTGTATTGGAATGATGGGAAGGGACTTACAAATCCTTGAGTGTACAGTTATCAAATGCTGATCAGGGAGCTTCCAGAATTTATTGGAACGTTAGTGCCTTCTGAAATGTTTTAATATTTCTGCTATATTTTCTAAGATGATGGAATGACTAAATATTAGCCAGTTGTTGTGCTTTTGGGAATCATGAATTTCTGGAAAATATCCCTCTGCTGTCAAAGAAATGAAGTTCTGTTCTGGGGAATTCATCTGGAAAGAGCATTTCTTCAGAGGCGATGGGGACCATCTGTGGAATTCCAACTACGCGGAAAACCTGGAGCAGAGATGGGCAAAAATACTCCATGATGCAGGCAGTTCTGAGGAGGTCACTGTGGTAACCTTGTTTAGAGGAAAGGTCTGCATACGTGGGCTGACCTTCTGACCCTTAATAATTCAAGAGTAATGTCATACATTCTTCAAGCCTATGCAACATTACTGTGGAATAAGGTTTCTAATCATTCCCAATCTTCATATAATTTTCAAATGCATCTTTACACATATGAAATATATACATGCAGAATCCCTGTGATTGTTATTTAGTATCCTGCCTACGTAGTTTAAAATCATTCAACTCCAAAGTAAACAAAAGCAAGAGGAAACATGCTCTAAGATTCAAATTGCTTTTTTACTGCAGTGAATTAGTAACTTGCTTTGTGCTGTAGTGAGGAGCATTTTTTTGTTTGAACCATTTGGTTCACAAATGACTTTGTACTCCAGTCTTTTACTGCTGTTGTGTGATTTCATCAAGCGAGCAGTGCTTGTTTTCACGTGTGTGTTTGTTTGGTTTTGGCCATCTAGTTAGAAACTACATTATATGCCCAAGTTGCAATGGAAGGCCCCTCCTTCCTTCACACAATGAATTTTGTTCATAAATGGACGATATCTGGCTGTCATTTCTCTTGTAGTTTATGTAGCAGTGTGATTGTGCCCTTTCAGAAAGGGAGTCTCTGTCCTGTCCTCCTCCCTTCACCCCCTAATTCACTGTGTTTTATTTACTGTGTGGAAGCCTTTTTAATGGAAAATGCAGAGATTTGTATGAAGTCTGAAAATAGTAGAGAAAGATTCATGTTCCTTGTTTAAAAGTCATACCACATCATGTTGTAATTAAGGATTTAGAATTTACTCTGATTTTTATGCTGGTAATTTGGCTTTCTTGTTTTTCATTGCCTCAGCCTGTAATGGACTGTAATTCTCAGTTTCTCATTATCTATTTAAGTTTTCATCCTCGTTTAGAAAGGGAGAAGAAACATTGAAGTTTTCTAACTCTTTTTGGTAGCCTTGTCCTAGTATAGTTGTTTTTTTATGCTGGCATGCTCATACACATGGATAATTTTAAAATGTTTCACTATTTTCATAATCCTATTGCTTCAATGGAAGGTTTCAAATTTACAGAGAACACACCCAGAACTGATTGCTGAATTGGATAAATATTTTTCTGTTTTAATAGGCATTCCATGGTTGTGGCCTACTGCATCAACACAGATTTAAAGACTAATCTGAGAAGATGGGTTCATTAGGATACCATCTCTCTGTTTGTCGTGGATGACACATTGCGATGCAGGGTGTGCATTCAGTAAGGAGAAGGGGGTTGGGTTTGGACCAGTCATGGGGATCCTGTTTGCAGAGCTGTGGGAGGTGGGGAAGGCGTGGCCCCCGTGAATCTGGGAGGGCCACCTGCAAGCTGCTTGTCCTTAGCCAGGTACTTGAATTGAGCAACCACTCTGGCATAAGCACCCACTGCAGGAGAGTGCAGCTGACTAATGGGCACCTGCTGTTCCTCTGTGTGTCCTTCCTCAGGCCTAATTTCGTGTACTTTGGTTTGTTAGTCGCCTCTGGGGACATTATTGATGAACATCAAGTGTGTCAAGTGCCCTTCAAATATGCATATGTGCATTTGTCATCAGCATCCTATAGTTCTGTGTTCTGTCTTCTCTAGCATGCTTTGGGCAGGTATCAGTACAAATTTCAAGGAGCACATCCCACTGTCCTTTACAGCCTGTAGCCCAGGGCTCCTTTCATCTTTGATGGTAGTCCCCATCAGATCCATGTGGAAAATATAGCTACAGAGGCCCAGCATTTTGCCAATAGTGCCAGCCAGTTTGTGTATAGAGAACAAAATAGATCTTTCGACCTAGTCTAGGCCTGAGGCTAGAACTGAATTTCCAGTTGCTAAGTGTAGGTGGAAGCCACAGTTACATTCTTAATCTTAATCCTCTGAAATGTGTTTCCTGACTTTCCCTTTAAAAACTTATGTGCCTCAAAATAATAATGGTCATTGCTTTAAAGCACATACAAAGATGACTCACAATGTCAACACACATGATTTTTGTAGTGCCTTTTCTCCTCTACTTTGGAGTTAAAAACAGCACTATAATGTCTCAAGTATTAATTTCATGACTGGCTAGAATATAATATTATAATATTGACAAGTCCGATAAGTCTGAATAGAGCCATGTAAACTTAAGGGATATTTATACTGTCACATTTTGTTTTTACTCAGACTTTGTTCAAAATCTTTAAATGTTGACTTTGATTTAGGCAATTACATATGTTTAATTGCTAGGTTTCTTTTCCATGGAGTAACTGGTAATGAGTACAATGTTACTGCTGATACAGAGGCATTAAAATCCTCTGAAGTCGAGTGGATTATTAATTATATATTGAAGCCACTTCTCAGACTTTTAAATAACAAAGATTTTTGCATTTGAAAAACAAAGAAAAGCAAAAGCTGAACAAACCAACAACTCACCCCTAAACTTCAAATACCCCAAGCAAAGACTCTATTAGAGTATCAAGCAATGCTGGTCCTTGTCTTGGTTGTTTATGATTATGTTGTAGCTCATTAATCCTGGGATAACTCTGACCTAGTTGCATGAATTATGAATTAAACTTTACTCCTTGAACATCTGATTTGTGGTACTTGTGTGCCATAGAAACGGTGACAGCAAACACAGAAGCCAAATTCCCCTTGTTCCTTATCTTTGCAGTCCCCTTTGCAGGGACTCTTCTGACTGGAGGAGCAGAGCTTACTCTTTTCCTACTAAGAAAATATTTGAACATATTATTTCAAAAGTCAGCCTGAAGTGTCTTTTTTTTGGTTGAATTTCAGTGGAAAACACGTGGATCGTGTTTCATACTCTCTGTTTAGATAGGTGCTTGTCATTCTAACAATAAGCAAAGAAAGCTCAGTGTGTGAATGCCTGAATGGCACGGAGCCATAGAGAGGGAGAGGATGTTATGGGGAGATGTGGGAAAGCAGGAGCAAGGCAAGGGCTTCATTGCCTAGGTCACCTGTGGTGTTTTTAATGCCTGCATCTTGGAGAATCTCTCAGAGGGCACTAATTTGCAGCAGAATAAGTACAGAAAATAGGAAGTAATAAGAAATGCATTGAAATAGGTAAGCGTTCATTGGATAGCAAAACTGTATTCTGTAACAATGTTGTAAGAAAGGGCTTTGTGTTTTTCCTGACGACTTAAACACTGGCAGCCATAGGAAAGCTAGAAAACCTATGGAGAAGAGTTCATCCATATCTGTGAATTATGGGAGCACATTGTCAGCATATTATTGCTGTGTGCTGCAGTTTCCTTTGGTGTTTGGCTTTGTGGGAGGTGGAATATAAGACTTCACAATTGTCACTGATTATTGTGGTCTCTGATTACACTGTCCTGCTTGTCTTTCCAAGATTCAGCTCTTCACAGATAAAGATTCATGCCAATTTAATGTTTTTATGAATCTTCTAGGGTTTTTGGTTGTTGTTGTTTGGGGTTGTTTTGGGGTTTTTTTTTGTTATTTTTTTTAAGTTGTTTTAATTTTTTTTAAGTTTTTTTTATTTTATTCTTATGCCACCAGAAAATTATAAACTTCGAATTGCTCTAGTCTTAGTAAAAGTGGTATCTTAGGTGATCCTGTAAAAAAAAAAAAATAGTCTATTAGGAGGGAGGGAATCGATTTATATTCAGATTAAATTTTTTTTGTCTTCTTGTAGTTAGATTGATGTGCCTACTCACCATCTTGTCTGTACTGCAATTCTAATTTTCCTTTATAAAACTGGTAGGTAAAGACAACAGCAAATGCATTGAATTGATTTCTTTCTATCATAATGTTGGGTAATTTGTGAAATGAAGCTACTGTTAAAAACTGATGTCCTGAAGAATTATCTGGGTTTCTACAATCAAACCATATGTTTCTATATGTTATTTACACACATTATAGAAAGATACTCATGAAGATTTCTGTGCATGGTTTTCTTTTGGTGTCTTGTGGAGGCTGCTTCAAGTGAAATGCTGTAACAATTTTCTGTAATCTATCTCCCTTAGAAACTTTCTGATGGCACCTATTAATTTTCCTCCATAGATTTAAAATACTGTTGATGCTGAGTAATGTATTTAATTAGCCCCAAACTTTCTGTGTAATCATTCCAATCTGTGCTTCTCTCTCAGCTCTTGCCTGTAAGGCTGACAAATGGCAGGAGGAGGAAAGGGCACTTTCCTGTCAGTGGCTGTGGAGCCTTTGGTCCTTGGGTTGTCAGAGCAGCTGTTCCTTCTGAAAGAGCTGTGAAAGAACAATGAAAATACTACTTGGCTTAATTTAACAAGTCAAAACAAATATTAGCTGTAGCAAAAAGCTTCCTTATCTTATGAAACAGGACATTTTTATGGTTCCTTTAGTGTTTCCCATATTTTCATTGTAATAATACCAGCTTATTTGTGAAATCCTGTGTTGTATTGGTCAGAGCTAAGTTCACCTTTCTCTGTCTATTCTTGAAGGGTCAAGAGGAAAGATAAATTAGATCAAAATTATGCAAGTATGTGTTTTCTGTGCAGTTTAGAGTAAATGCTGACTGAATCCTCTTCACATTTTTATTGACATTGACCTTCTTAGCTCTTGTATTGGTTATACACCAGTTCTGAGGTCAGGCACATGGATGTCAAATTGCAGCTGTATTGGTCTGGTAAAGGACAGTTAAACTGGACAGCTTAATTTTTGGAGGTTTGGGTTTTGTTTTTTGTTTTTTTTTTGTTTTGTTTTTTTTTTTACTTATTCTCATCTTTTCTGTCTTTCTGAAAACAAAATGAAGGAAGGTCTTTATATTTTTAACCCAGCCCATAGAGGTAACATATAGTCAAATTCCAGATGAACCATTTGTTTGCTAGGCAACTCCTGTAGATCACAATTAGAAAAAATTAAGTCAGTTAAGCAGAAGAGTGAGAAGCATTCTTAAATAGGACAATATGCTCTTTGGAAGCTGGGAGCTTAAATGCAGTATTATGGGTAAAGCAGTGGGAGAGACCAGTCTTGTCAGTCTACAGTGAAATACATCAATATTTGTGTATTTAACATTAGCATAGCATGGGAAAATTTTTCTTTTAAGGACTCCTTTAAAAATAAGACAGAATTATATGCTTGAAGTCTATAAATGGAAATTGTTTCAAGCAGGAGAGGCTGTGCTGCTACTGGGGACGTTCACAAGTGGAGTTCACCTATTTGAAACCAATCCTTGGTGTCTGCAGGATGGAGTCAAGAAAAAGAGTAAAAAGGTCTAGGAAAATGGCTTCCAGAGATTTTAAAAAGCAGGAAAATTATGTGAAAATATCTCTGTGATGTTTTTGCCTGAACATGGCAAAATTGAGGAGGATATTATTGTCCCTTTGTGGGAGCTGAAGGGAAGAAGCTGTCATTCTTTACTGCCAACGATCCTGTTTAAACTCCTTCAGAAAAAGATTGTGGAAATGTAACTGCTTGCATAAATGGTAATCTCCCAGTAAGGTCCTCACCTCTCTTTCAACTGTGTAGGAGGACACAGTCAAACAGATACAGATGAGTTCAGATGGGGCTTGAGGGAAAGGCTCTTCCCTGTCAGGGTAGTCAGTCCCTGGCACAGGCAGGATTCAAGGAGAATGCTGTGGCAGCTCCAGAGCTGTGTGAATGCTTGGGAGAGGCCAGGAGAGTTTGCTCAGGGGGATTTAATAACTGGGGAAAGTTTTTGATGCTGGTGAAAGTTGCACTGTTAAACGTGTGCTGATAAAATAATTTGGTGATGAAATACTGATATGGAGTGGATTGAAAATAAATTGTTAAACCGAATCTTTTCTATCTGTAACTCTGTGTAAACACCAGACAAACCTCTAGGATGTGTAAACACAATTTGACAGAGCATTTCAGAACAGATATGACCTTAATGCACAATTCAATGCATCTGAAAAAGCAGAATCCCTGTATTTGTGCCTTTTGAAAACATTCAGCAATGCAATTCAGTTTACAAAATCTCTCCAGTGAATCTTTACTGAGTAAAGGCAGTAATTTTTTCTGAGTTTTAATATAATATCGTATATTGCAGATGCATGTGAGCTTCCAAGATACCAAAGTTAAAGGTGTTTTTGAGGTCACAGTCTCACCATTAGCAGCTGGTCTCTGTTAATTAGAAGCAAAACCAAATGACCACAACTCACTTCAGAAGGTTTTTTTATACATGACTGATCACAGAATAAAAACAAAATTCATGGAGATTTTCTTTTATCCTGGAAAAAGGGAAATGGTAATGTATACTGTGAAATAACGATGTCATTACGAGCTAGTTGCATATTTAAAATATAACATCTGATTAGTGCCTCTTAATTACCAGAGTATTTTCTTTAATAACAAACAACATTAATTTTTCCTTTCAAACATCAGGTTATTAAAACTGTAGAATGACAAACCTGCTGTGGGATCAAGGACAGCTACTTGAATCAGCCCATTATCAGCAAGTCAGTTGTATTTTTGCCCTTGTAAAATTTCTAGATGTTCTTGTGAAGGAAATTATAAGTATTTGGCCAATGTTTGGGAGAGGAATGAGGTTGAACCATTATGTAACTCTTGAGTTGGTGTTGATATATGTAAAACTACTTCAGATAAGATAAGCAGTGACATTTATGGTTGGACTTGATGATCTTAAAGGTCTTTTACCAACCTAAATGATTCTGTGATTGTAAAGGTTTTGGGAAGCTGTCTAAATGACTAATTTCTGCTCCACATTCTGGTGTAATAATGGAGTAGTTAATTAAAGAGCAAATACAGTGAGGCTCTGGTCCTCCTTTTCTCCTTCCCTCTCTGCTCTTGTGCCTTTTGTTCAAAACATGAAATTTCTTTTCCTTGCAACACAAGCTTTAATATGCTTGTTCTCCAGCTGCCTTCACCATCATCTTTTTGCAGCTGTTATTCTTTTTCTTTTATGTTTCTAGCCTCTATGATTAATTTTCCAGCCTTGTCTTCAGTCTTCTGCAGCTGACTGAAGCTGCACTTGCTGAGGACTTCAGTAATGCTTTTATGGTTATACTGCAGAATAAATTAATTTCAGTTTCTATACTGCTTATGAGACTTTTGCTCTTACCCTAAGACTTCTAACTTCTGTTACCATAAAAATCCCACCCTACTTCCACGGAAGGGCTTGAGTTTGTGCATTTGTTACAACAAGGAGGAGTGATGATCCTTATTTTAGAAGATATGTAAATTATTAGGGGATACAGAACTATTTTTAGTCATGTGTACCATGTAATCTTATTCTTCTGGGGCCTCTGTTAAGGTGAAAAGGAAAACTGTAGTTGAAGATTGTGTAATGGGTTGCTGTATTTCCATTTTATCTTGGAAGTGGACGTAATGTATAAAAGAAATTTTCCTTGTAAACCAGTATTGTTGAATATTTTGCCATCAGTGGGCTGCAGTTCATAAGAGCATTTGCATGCTACTTCTTAAAACAGGGTAGTAAATATATAACTACTTACGTGCCATCAGTGGGCGTTTTTCCAGATAGCATCATATTTTTGCCTGAATATCATGAAAGGATTGGAAGGTCTGTATTATTTTGTAATGATTTAAACCTTTTTTCACAAATATCACTAATCAGTAAAAAAATGTTCTTTGCCTGCAGGGTGGAGTTCATTTCTTTTGTTCCTGAGAGCTGAATAGGAGAAAGGGACATTTCAGCTTTCCTTGATAAAGGTAAGACAGCATCTGTTGATAAGGATAAGACACTGTTCATTATTATGAGCTCATAGAGAGTTTGTCAATGGAGGGTTTGTTTATTTTGGGCTATTTTTCTCAACTTTTGTGCTCTGTAGTAAGTGCAATGTGTGATAATGTAACTTGTATTGGGAATGGAATGTGTAACTCTACCGAAGGTATCAGTAAAGGCTCTGAAGATAAGCAGGTACCTGTAGATCAGCATGACAAAGTGGATAGCAATTTGTTCTGCTGCTGGTACTTCTGATATTTTCCATGTGCCACTGAACTGGCCTGCCTAAGTTCACTCCATCATGCTTCCACAAACTCAGCAAGGGCTCTTAAAACCAGTAGAGTTTTCTCCATGCCACTTGTCAAAGAAATGTGTAGGCTTGCCTGCTGCTACCTTCACTGCTCTCTGTTGTCATGTTAGAGTGCAGATGTTGATGTGAAGAAAGAAGGACCTTGAGATCTACTTTAATTGAGATAACACCTTTAAAATTAAGCAGCAAATAATTATCTTAATTGTGCTTGTCAGAAGTAGGGGACAGAAAAGGGGATAAAACTCTGAAAATCTTCTTACGGATATGACATCCTCAATGACTTTTACTTCATGTTGTGCTAAAAAAGGTCTGACTTTTTATAGATTTGTGTGTTGAATTAAAGCCTGCAAGAAACATATAGAAGCAGAGCATGCTGCTTAAGTGCTACAGAAATCTACAAAGCACTGTCTTTCTTATTTCCATTTGGTAAATTTTGAAAAAATAGGATTAGGTTTGATGTGACTGCTGGTCACTGGGTTTGATCTGGTTTAGCAGTGACCACGTGCAGCACATTGACCATCTATGTGACTTTCATGCAATGCACATAGAGAGCATAAGTGTGGCTCAGTTTGTGTTCAAAGGGGCTGGAATTCATACATAGTAATTTCTAATTTGTCCTGTGACAGAAGCTGCAGTCTGTCATTGAAGGTGGTAATGTGTTTTAACCAAGCCAATCACCACCTCTTTGCTGGCTGCATCTGCAGATCCACTTTTGACTGGTTCAGCAATGCATTTAACATGATGGTAGAATGAAGGCTCCAGTTTATGTTGATGTTTAGGCTATCAGGAGCAGCACAGCATAAGTCTACTTCTTGAAAGTTAAATAGTTTGGAAAAGAGGAAAAGACAACTCTAACAAAGGTGAAGAGAAATCAGAAGACTGACAAAAAATCAGTTTTCTGTGTTTGTGCTGATGTAGCTGATTTTGAGGTTTTCTCTGTAAGAATTATTCAACTTTCTTGATCAGTAGTTTAAAGCAGCACTCTCATACCACTACGTATGGATGCAATTTTTATGAATTTACAAGTGCTTGCTGTAGTATATATGCTACTTGAGAGGATGAGAAAGCTATAATCACCTTCATATCCTTAAGATTGTATGAAGGTGTAGACATTGTTGCCTTCTTGCTTAGCAAAACACGATTAAAATATTTCTGCTATGGAAATGTTCATTTGGTTTTGGAATTTAGGCTTTAGCTTTAATCCCTTATCCATTGATAAATTAAAAAAAAAATGTCATTGAGTTCTGTAGAAACCTTCTAATCCTGGTGTTCCTGTCCTTCTTCCCTCTTGTGATTTGTGAAGCCAATGCGCATCATTTCAAATGCTCACGTTTTGTGATTTTTAAACTTATTCAGCATGTACAATCTCAAAGCTTAAACTGTTGATGAAAGAATTCTCAATCAATCATGAAAGGAGAAAATTTTCTTGCTGAAGTGATACATTACTGAAGTACTTGTAGACCCCTAGTGAAGCAATGTGTTAAATTGCTAAAGACACAGGGTGAAAAATGGCTATTCTAACATACATGAAAATGTATTAATAATAATTTACTGATAAATTAATATGGGCTGAGCTTAATCTCATTCTGGCAAAACCCATGTTGAAGGAAATGAGAATTTACTGTGTTAGGATCTAATTGATTATGATTTCTTTTTTCCTTTTTTTTTTTCCCTTCTTTCCTACACAAGGGAACTCATGTGAAGTAATAACTAAATCTAAAAAAGAACATAAACTTAAATGCTTAATAGTACCTACTGTGTTAATTTGATGGTTACAGTCAAATACTTTCCTTCCCATCCTGGTGAGAATTGGTTGCCTGTATTAAGCACTGTTCTCTGGTGAAACAGTGTACTCTTGTATTTTCTGAGCCTTGAGCAGAAGTTATTGCTTCTTAGAGGTTCCTCTATGCTTGTACATCCATTAAGCCTTGCTCAGATAGATAGATATAGGCTGGATTTGACTTGCTGCTTTTTCTATTTAGAAAAAAGTCAGTACATCTGGAGTCTCTTTGGTATTCTTCCCATGGCTGCACAAACTAAGCAGCAGCACTTTTGCTTGCTTTTGTTACTTTGTGGGAGTGGAAGAGCTTGGAGTTCACACTTAAATTTACCAGTATCCAGCAGGATTTAAGGATTGCATTTAATGACAGAAATTCCCAAACATAATCAGTGGCAGATTCAGTTTCTGGCTGTGTGAATTGGTGATCGTGTGTAGCTATGGGAGGAACTTGAGCTGTACTGGCAGGATCAGCTAACAGTGCCACGGAAAGTTAGTTGTAGTTGTTGTGATGCCTAAGCTGTGATGCTTCCCCATATCATAATTACTCCTTCAGCTTAAATGCTTCTGCAGTGGCTGCAGGCTTCATGGAGAAAAATAATGTTAGCTGTTCCCTCCTCCTACCTGCAGTCTGTTCCAAAAGCAATGCCCTTGACTATTAATTTAGCTTTATTTTCAACATGATGTGCATCTGTATTATACACAGAAAGTTCAGGTCTGTAAATTGGGTGTGAGAGTAGGATGAATGCTTTGAAAACCTGCTTAAAAACATGCCAGCAGGCTACCAGCTCAGGCTGGGAAAACTCGGGTCCTTGGGAGTGGAGGGCCAGAAACTGCCCTTCAACTTTTCCTACATCTTCTCTCCCAGTTATGATGAGCAGTGTAATATTTTTTTCACCAGAACAGTTCAAGTTCAAGCCAACAGTCCTCCCCATTTGTTTCTTAATTCTTTCCTCCTTGACCCTTAAATCAAGGACCCCCTGGGGCAGCAGCACTCCTCATAATTGTCTGGTTTATGATCAAGCATGTGCATGTTCTGGTCAGTCTTCTCCCTGAACAGAGAGCTGTGTCAGAAAGCAAATGCTGTCCCCAGAAATAATATTTGCCTCAAAGAAGCTTGACCTGCTTTGTGATGTTTTTGGAAACAAAATACAGGAATAAGCGTTATATTGTAAATGAAGCGAGGAAAATAGTGTTGCTATTTTCCTAAAATAAGAACAGAGCTTTAATACTGCTGAAATGTTTGGTTTGCTGGGGGAGCTTAGGGTAATTTTCCAGGAAGTTGGATGTTGTCTTGACTTGTTTATTTTGGGTATTTCCCCTAATTGATTGTAATCTAATTATCCACATACAAAGTCAGGCCAGTGAAACATCCAGTAATGACAGTTGGAAAGATTTATTGTTATTCTTCCATCGAAGAAGGAGAATGGAGTGGTATTTATGGTTTCAGTAGTGTATAAAGCTACAAGTGGAGTCACAGAGCCGGTGAAGTGTGTGCTAGAGACACTCTGGGAACTATCTTTCAATAACTGTTCTTATGATTCAGTTTATAGGTACATGTTGTAATTTTGAACAAATATGCACAGTGCAAGACTGATTTGTGTAGAAAATTAGGCAGGGAGATATTTTGTTACGTTTCCTGTTTCATATCCTAACAAAATAGTCTGTTCTAGACTACTGGTAAGCCATTTTCAGCTCAGGAAGGTGACTACTCTAAAACCTTAATGCTGGAGAATGTACCTGGAGAATGTATCTCTTTCTTACACAGTGGTTCATTTTGTTTTGTATCTAAGAGGTGATCAGTCCAAAGGAGGGAGGTTGGGGGAGGAGTGGATGTTGCTGAATGGAGTGGAATGAGTTACTCATTCTTCAGAATAGCCAGAAGGTAAACTCAAGTGCACTTGAAAAACCACGCTGGTAAAATACCCCATGTGTAGTTCAGGCCGTTAAATACAATGTTTACTATTGACTTTTTAATTGGGTTGGAGAAAGAATCGACCCCTGAGAACACGCTGGCAATAATGTGCTGTGGAGGATGTTAAAAAGTGGCAGTGTAGGGTGTAGTGCTTTGCGCTGTGCCACAGCCACATAAACGTTTGTAGTGTGTCTATTCTACACAGAGAATATACACATATATGGATATGCTCAATAGGCACATATACATGGATAAATATTCTGTAAATAAATATGCATGTATTCATAGATGGGCATATATGTATATATGCACACGCATGTATATGCAGATGAGTTGATACACGTGTGTATAATAAAGACAAGTACAGGCATTCCCGAACTGGGGATGCAGCAAGTGTTATGGAAGCCAGGAAATGTGCAGGAACCTTTTTTTTTTTTGAGTAGGGGACAAAAAGGGAGTGAAGGGGTTGATGGTATGATTTACAACTCTACCTAGCTGGACTGAATTTTGGGTTAGACTGGGAGTGAAATACTGTTGAGAAATATATTTATATTGCAGAGGAAGAAGAAGTAAAAAAAAAAACAATTCAGAAGTCTCTAACACAGAGGAAGGAGAATTGACAGTGCTTGAGAAATGTGGAACAAGTCTGAGACCACAGACTGTTCATGGAAAACCTGCTGGTTAAAGTGTTAGTTATGATGTGATTTAAAAAAAGACTTGTTCAGGTATTTATGAAAAGATGGAAATAAGGTTAAACAGTGGTGGCAAGGCCACCAAGGGTAATGTAATCTTTGCAGCCTCGAAGGATAAAAAGCAGGATGTAAACACAGAAACTAAACCCACCTTATCTTGGAACAGAAAGTACAACTTGTGTCTCCCCTGGCCTTGGATAAAAAGGCAAACTGTGGGATGCCAAATAGAAGTTTTAGCCACTGATAGTGAAAACAAACCTATGTCATTAAATGAAATGAATAATTTTCACCACAAATGTACATCTTCTGGATTCATGGAGCCATAAATCCACTGTTGGAAAGATGTTGTGTGGCAAGTCCAGAGTAAAAGAAGAGGAAGCTGAATAAGATTTTAATTTTCCAGAGTTGCCAATTGTTGACTGAGACAATTTAAAGTGAATCCCGGAGTACTGGTATGAAAATACTGAGTACATCAACCAGTGTTGTCTAGTAGAATAGCAGAATACACTTGGGAATTAAGTTGGTCGTTGCAGTTCCCTGGAAGCTATTACCTGCTGCTGTGACTGCCTAATGCACAAAACTGTAACTACCTAATGCACAAAATGTTGTTGTGCCAGGGTAGTACAATAGAAGCATTGTGATAATGTGATAATTTCTCTTCCTGTAAAAACATAATTTTGATCGTTGAAATCATTGGGACTGAGTGACACAGCTAAAATATGTATCACGTTTTGCTCCCCTGAATAGTGTTAATTCTTAGGTAATATGGTTGGAACTGTAACACATCTGTCCATGATGTTTGGGACACTGAGATGAATATCAGCAACCAAAGCTTTTTATGTGTTCTGAATGAGCAACATATAGCAAACTACTGAAACCATTTGCGGAGATAGTACATTTTGAAAATCACAGCTCTGTGCCTGGAGTTGAATTACTTGTGTTATATATTGCACAACCTGTTGGCACGCTGAATTAATGCCTCTGGAGACCTACAAAAGGAATACTTATTTGGAGAATTAGAAGTCAAAACTGAAGGACTAAGCCTGCTGTAGAGATCAGACTGCTGCACTGAGAAAACCAAAGTCCATGTGTGTGATTTAAACCATGTTTGACATGCCAGGCTTTGGTTTCACCAGGAGACTCACTGTTCTATTTGGCTATGTTTTTAAAACCCGCAAGTGTAAATTAGAACTAGCTAATTTTATAATTATTCCCAACAGACATACAAGTAATTTAGTCTCAAACATGTTTATTTTATAAAGACACAATCATTCAAAAAAGAAGTGCTGAGAAACCACAAGTGGTTTGAGCAATAGAGGCTTAGAGCTTTGGCGAACACACACATGTTTAAAATGTGGTAGTATTTGTTTAAAAGCCACTGTGTGTTCTGTCTCTTTCTTTGCAGCTGTACGACTGTCCTTAAAGAGTTATACCAAGGAACAGGGGGATAGAAGGGTTGTTTTGTTTGTGGTGGTATTAGTCATTAATTTAGTTTAGATTCCAGGAAAAACCTCAGTTGTTCAGCCTTGAGAAATGAAGAAAAAAAATCATGCTTGTTTCTTATGCTGCTAGAGGGAGGACTGATCCTGAGACTGAATAGAGAAGAGGATTAAAAAAAGTTTTTTTAATCCTAAAATTTGATGGATTGTTCATTCTAGAGACACAGGGATACCCCTTCAGTAGCTTGAAAAAGTGAGTGCTCATAGGGTATAAATTTGCCATGAGGAAAGGGCTCCCTATACAAATATGTTAAAATCCAGATTGTAACATTAGCTTGTATAAAAGTCCTTAAAAAAGGTTAGAAATGATGAATTTTGCAGCAGTTAATAAGCAAGTTCACATATGTCACGACTCTCACCAGGTCTCAATTTTTTTTTT
>VZTB01005010.1:120932-172503 GCA_013397245.1 Thryothorus ludovicianus
GGAACAGGAAAATCTCAGCCAGGCCAGGGAGATCAGATCAGGCCGGGCCGAGCGGGGCTGACCTAGACCCCACTCAGCCCGGGCCTGACGCCCCCTTCCGAGGCTGGAAGTGAAGAGAGCCCCCCCCCGCCCCTCCTTCGCTTCAAGAATGTGTCTTTACAAAAAAACACAGCAACCCCATTGAACCCCATACCAAACAATGCCAACCCACGACAACTATCTCACTCAATTTTCCTCCTGGTGGAGCCAATTTTGCTGTATAATGAGAGATTAGGGAAAGACAGACATGCAAAGTACATATTCCCTTGGATAGCTTGTTGAAGGTTTGAGCCTTCAGCTCACTTTCCTGTTATGTTGATGGTTAGGAAAGGAGAAATTTACAAATGAAGCAAAAGAAATCTCAAGCAAACAGAAAGTAAGCACTCTGCACACATTCACTCTTGTTCCAAGCAAAGCTTTTATATGGAGTGTGAAGTCTTAGGCACTTGGTTCAGTGATCGTGTTAGCCCATAGAAACTTACGGTGCACATACTAATACAGGCCAGATAGGGTGTGCAGAATTAAACGTTATAAAACTGTCCCAGTGTAGAGACTTCTTTGAGGATGCGAGGCTTATAAGTCCTACCAAAGTTTTTGGTATTTAAAACATGCAGTAGGTGTCCTGTAATTTTGTTAGATTTATTCCTCTCAAGAACTTTTCTTGCTGGCTTTCGCAGCATCACAGAAATGCCATTTTTACTCAGCTCTTCTTGAACTATTCCCTAAATCTATGAATCCCAAATAAGACTTGTTTTCTTTGGCATAGAATATATGCATGTTATATTTTACCTTCATTTTCCATGATAAATATACCAGATTTTTATAGAAAGCTAGAAACAGTTTTGAAATAAAAATGTTGGTGTAAGTTTGTGAAGATGCTCCCAGTTAGATTTGAACACATAAAAAGTAATATTTGAAAGATATTGAGTAAAACAAAAGGAAGGGAAAGGACCACAATCAGAGAATCTCTATAAATTTCTAAAGGGCTTCATCTTCCAGAGTAGAAGTTCTTGATGACTGCGATTATACTTCATCTGTTCAAGTTATCTATTCAGTAGCTTCTGCACCCGTTGCAACTTCTGTCCATTAATAGCGTGATCATTCTCCTGTTGAAGCTTAGCAGGAAATTGTGCTGGATTCCAGCAGAGCTGAAGTGTGCTGTAAGTGAGAAATGGTGATGAAGAAAGAAAAACAAAGACAATAAGAACTCATCTTCATTTGCACAGGCATAATGATTGCACATCAGACCATAAGTTCTTCTGATCTCTGAAGTGTTCCTTCTTGCTGCCTTTCTAGCAGTTTTTCAGAACAGACATGAAAGGATGCTAAGTCTCTCAGTCCCTCATCTGCTTTCCCTAGATGAACAGTGGAAATGGGATATCCGGTGAGATGTGAACTGACTTTTGGAATCAACTTTTTAACTAAGTGGTATCTGAGTTCACACCTCTCTTTCCCTTGCCTTGGAATAAGACTTAAATTTAAGAAGGACTCATAAAAGCTGAAGGTTTTTACTCTAAGGACATTCTGTAATTCTGGAGGCTTCTGCTGAGGAAATTAGTTTACTCCTCAGTTCTTGAACTTAATAAGCTCTAAAAAAAGATGCAGATACAAGTAATGCTGCAATTCAAGCCAAAAATAATAGCGAGTAAGTGTGTTGTCATAGATGAACTATATCAGAAGAGTAGTTAATAATTTTATAACTTACAGGCAGCATAAAATGTCTGAGATTCTCTTTACATTTTATCTAACAACCTTCCAACAATGTCATGTGATGAATTAGTGCCTGTCAGGAGCATGTAAAGGTGAGCATAAAGACTGTAATAAAGGTAAAACAGGTGTGTGGAGTAGATGGCTTTTGTGTTTTGTACATGAGGCAAAATTAGGGGATGTTTTATATCTTGGCACTCGCTTTGTTCCATCGATAAGGCTGGAACATTTACATCCCTTTCTGGGATGAAACTGTTGCTTCAAGTTCATGGATAATACCAAATATGTGTGTGACAGTTTGCACCAAAACCAGATAAACTGCCTGTGGCCCAAAATTTTTACTAAGGATAGGTTAGAAGGAAAGCATAGGTGTTGGCAGTTTGCTAGGCAAGAATTCTGTAATTTTGCAAATATAGCTATTATTTCTTCATACCTTAATAAACTTAAACATTAATTTCAGATGAAAAGTTAATAGCTTTTAAATTACGCAACACAAGATTGTTACTTGGCACTGTGTTAATGGACTAGAAGCATAAAAATAAACTTACTGTGAAGTTAAAAGCCCTGGAAAGGTGATTTCTGCTACAAATACCTCCTAAAACCATGTTTTAATCTAAAAGCAAATTACCAATGTCTTCTGTGTGAATATTTAATATATTCAGTAACAGACTTACACATGGGACTGTGGTTAGAGTAGGGCCATAGGCCGGGCTTGGATAATGCTTAGGAATTGCTTATGTCTGTAGCATCTACCCGTAAAATGAGAAATTTTCTACCTATGAAGGAGGATCCCATGCTTCTAGTGAGTTTGACACGAGTTGCTCAGGGAGGGGAGGCAGCCAGTTTTCTAAGTGCTGCTGGAAGAAGTTTAATAAAAATAGCCTTGTGGATTTCATATTATTCAAATCTGTGGATGGAAAAAAAAATTAAAAATAAGTGAACAAACCAAAAATCACAATGCCTAACCCCACAAGATTACTATTTTAGGACACGAAAGAAGTGCACCTGATTTTCTAAAGTTTGGGTTAGAAAATCAGGTGCTTATTTCATGAGATTTCATCTTTCTTTCAAGTGTATTAACTTAATGATTTCTGCCACTTTAATAATGCATAAAATAGACAAAACCAAGCTACAAAAGTCGAGGCACATGGAACGTGACATTTTCCTTTGCTTCTCCCAGATGTGGAGGTGCAGTGGCCTTAAGACCCTTGGGCTTCAGTGAGGCACGCTAACAGTGCTTAAAACATCTGAATCATGTGGCTTATCATTCAGCATGTTGTCACATATACCTAGAATTTTAACATACATTGTTTTAAGTGTATTTGGAACAGATTCCTTGTTTTGCGTAGCACGTGCTGAGCGATGAGCAGAAGCCACAGCAGTTCTTTTCAGCTGGCTGAAGTCTTTTTGTGTTGATTAAATCTGCACTTCTGACTCTCCTGGCTTGATGAGCAGAGTTGTGACAAGATATGTAAAAGCAGGGATTGCTTTGCTTTTTCTTGTTGATCATTTTTGCTGATGCAGTGCCTAGACCAGCTGTCCAAGGACGTCCTTGCTGTGCTGTTTGGGATTCCTTACAATAGCAAGGGAAACCATGCTCTGAAGACATCCTAGAATCACACTTCTTTGCTCTTTCTGTAAGTCTGTGAGTGATGTGCAAACATGCAAGTAACCTCAGACTGCCAGGTTGTACTTCTCTCTGTTTTGTGAGGAAAAAGCTGGGTGAATTTCAAGGACCTGTATTAGAATCAGTCAGATAAATACTGGCTAATTCAGTACAAACATAACTCTAGCTAAAAATGGAGGCTGTTGGCTGGTTTTGCCTAGATGCCAAGTGATGATGCTGTAGCAAAATGGCAGTAGAGTTGAATTTAGATGCAATTAACCATTTCTGCTTTCCTTCTCCAGGATAAATAGTCAGGGCTTGAAGCGTGTGGCAATGGCAATTTACAGCCAGATGTTTAACCACTGCTGCTGAGGAGAATGGCAGGTTGTTACCATGGGGGCTGGCTGGAGAGGGACACACAGGGGTGGGAAGGAGGCCAGGGGTTAGAAATAACCTGCTGGATGGAATCATTAGAGCCTTTATATAAACACGGCTGGAATGAAAACAAGGTGGGTTGTTGTTTTTTTTTTTTTTTTCCTTTGGAGACCTGTATGGCATCCAAGCACAACATTGCAGACTGAGCTGCACGTTCCCTTTCAGAAAGGCACCACAGTGCAGGAGATTGGGTCCACAAGGCTGGTTTCAGTGCTGGCTTTGTGCACGGCAGCCACTCTCTACATCAGTTGTATTTTTGCAGTGTGGCTATAAAGGATGGCAAAAAAAAATATAAAGGATGGTGATCATCAAGGGGGGAAATACCTGGTATGATAGCAGTGAACTAGAGTGACAATATTTATTTTTAATTTAAATGATAGGGTCTGAGGTGTAATAGAAAGTAATAATAAGTATATTTAATGTCTTCTGTGCTTTTTAATTTCATAAATAACCCTCTTAAAACAGAATACCCTCTTCTTAATATGAAAAGAAATCAATATTTAAATCAATATTTTTAGCCTGTTTTTGTTTTAGCAAGAGTCATATTTACTCATCTCCACGTTGTGTGGAAGTCTGCATACTTATATGTCTTGTATAGAAAACTGTATAGCAGCGTGTCATTTTAAGAAATTTAAAGTTCTTTGACTTATGTAGTTTTTGCATGAAGTACAAATGTAGTTATAGACTCTTTTTTTGCTTGAGGATGTTCATCTTCATGGGCCAGCACCCTCATAAATGTGTGCTACATGTAGGAGACTCATTGTAGTAGTGCTGTCTGGTGCCAGCACACACTTGTTACCAGGAAACTCTGCCCAGAAAGGCAGAAATTCCTGCAATTCACTGTACAAGATGTCCAGTCCCAGCGCAGTGCAGGGTCAGACTGTACAGCCCTTTTACCACTTGTGCCATATTATTGAAGGCCATGGTAGTCCTGGCTAGAGATTGTCTCTCTCTCTCTCTCACCTATTCTGTTTTGACTTGGGTGAGGTTGCTGGTGGTCCTGGTACACAGCTTGGTAAGATGTTCATGTCCATGCATCTTGCACTGTTTCAGATGGATAAGACTCCTTACACAAGTGCTCCACTGACCTTGGAGGACTCAGTGTAAGTTAGAGGTCTACACACAAGGATCAACTTAGAGATCAGCCCTCACTTCATTGTCTTCATCTGTATCTGCTTTTTCTGTTTGTTTTTTGGGGTTTTTTTGTTGGATTTTTTTTCTTTTTTTTGGGAGGTAAAGGTAGATAAAAGAGCAGAGGTTTCAGCAGTCTGAGAATCTGAGTCCTTTCAGGGATAGTGGGGCGGGGGATGGATGCCACTCTTTGCTTTGCCTCACAAAGAGGAAGTCCAAAGGGGTTTAAACACAGTGGGCTGTGGGCAGTTCCCTCATCAGCATTATAATCTGAGGGACACATGGCATGTCACACCTGCTGCTCAGCCAAGAGACACTGAAGGGCTTTTCCCTAATGCAGAGCTGGAAACTAAAGCAGCCTTCAAAGTAGAGAAATGTATTTTTAAAGGGAAGAACAAAACTCACATGGATGAGGGGCCTTTGGTTTGAGCACTATGTTTTCCTAGGCTCAGGGTAGATAGGGAGTGAGTACCACAGTGGTGGTCCAAGCAGGAGAAGCTAAAAGGGACACCTCAATAAAAAAGCCACCCTCATTGGTGGAGCCAGAGGGAAGGGACCAAAGCCTGTTGTGTTTTAGCCTGTGTATGCAGCTGGATTATTAGTGGAGCTTCCTGAAGCATCTGCTCTAATACCTGTTCTAATGTTGCAACAAATACAATAAGCTTTAGTATGTTTTATAGAATGTTAAACAGGTTAGTGAAAAAAGAAGAAAATCTTTCTTCTGTTTTTCCCCTCCAGTGAATCTAAGCAAATTATAATGATCAATGTCAATTAGAAACAGTTCTTATTTGATTTAGTGTTTAAATACTAACTGGAGAGTATCACACAGAATTGTGATGCACTAAGCACGTACACAAATTCCTTGGGAAATGAGATGTGATATACAGCATGTATTTCAAACTACATGAGTTCACAAAATGCCACTGGTGATACTGCTTTACACTTGAACAACTTTACTGAGAATTAAGAGAGACTGACCAGTTGGACAAGTTAAAAAACTTATTATTTCTTTTCTTACTGTCTTTTCTAAGCAGTTATTAACATATTGTTTTTGCTCATGTTTGAAGGAAACAAGATTTCAGCTGCTGTAACCATATTAGGTCAGTAGCTGGTTTCTCAGGACTGCTGCTATTGGCATGGGCTCTTGAAAGCTTATTAAGAGAGAAGAGAGCTTGATGCAATTATTACGTTTAATGAACAAAATCTTCCTGGGATTTTGTGCAAACAGTAGATTGTTGAGAACTATATGAAATCTGTGAGAGATGTGAGAAACAGGTTGTATGGCCTAAAATCAGAGCCACTCTTACAGAATTAGTTTGCTTTTCCTCCAGAGATTAACACTTAGAAATTCTGGGCTAGATTTCAAGAAGAGTGAACTCTAACCTGTGCATTTTCCCTTTGCTTGTTTTTCTTAACCTGAAAACAGCTTTAAGAGTGTTTGCAATAAAATGCCAGGAAAAATAAAACGAAATTAAATAATCCATTTCCAAGCTTTGGGAACTACTCATTTCAGTTTATAAAGAAAGCTAAAAATACCTGCTACACTCAACAGGCATTTGAAAGCTTTCTCAAGCTGAGCTTGTCTACTATCAGATGTGCCCAGGTATTTTGTGCTCCAGGTGCATGCCTGTATACAGCTGCCCTTGCCCTCCACAGTGAGTCTATGCACATATAGCACTTGTGGAACCTGCTCCTGGGTTAGCAAATTTTTTTTTTTTTTGCTGTATAGGACAGCAGAGCTCCAGGCTTCTGCTCTTCTCTCCTTCCAACTCCATCCAGGAAGAAGACTTGATTTCAGTGCAAGAGTGATTCATATTTACCACACAAAGGATTTTTTTTTTCATCTCAGGTATGAAGCATAAAACTTACAGAACATAGAATGCCACAGTAATAGCTACATGAGCAGAAAGTAAGGAAAGCCTCAGGAAGTGTATCTCGAGATGGTGCATTGTCAAAATTTGGATATATTTGTAATGTCATTGAGCTAAAGGCTAATGGTGTGGTACTTGGGTGTGGCTTTGTAATGAGCTATGTGTGTGCATTTTAATTTGAATATATCTTGATTATGCTTTGAAAACTACACAAACCATTCCTAGGCCTGAGGTCATGATAGGTTGGACCAGAAATCAACTCCAGGCCCAGAGACATCCAGGCTTGGATACTCAGGAGGTTGGGGGCTTTACATGTATTCCAGCACACTTTTGCTGCAGCTTTGATGTAATTTTTTGGTTATTTTTTGGTAAAAGTAGCAGCACAGTAATTTAAAAATTGTCAGTTGGCCATAGAGTTTAAACAGGTCTTCTTGGTTCCCCACCTTTCTGTCTCTTGACTGTTGTGGAGGCAGTGCATACAATTTGTGTCTGACCTCAGGTGTTTTGAGGTGATGAGAAAAGGCGTTTATCTTAATATACTGCTTCTGCCTAAGGGCTAGGAAATAAAGTAAACACACACATGTAGGTTTTCCAATGGCTCATTTTAGTTGTTCCTTGCCAAGAGATTCCTATGGCTCTAAAGATTTACAAATTTCTGTTCGTTTGTGTTGTCTTTTCTTGTCAATGCCAATATGGATTTTTTTAAAGGCATAATTTTGTTCTTTTATCAGCCTTGTTTGTTTATTTTTCTACAATACACTATCTTCTAGTGCATAGGAACTTGAAAATGGAATCAGGTAGATGATTATCATATAAGCTACACTGAGGTTAATTTTTCTGCTTTTTATTAACCTCTCTGAGAGGACTCTGATTCTGGACATACTGGATAGAAGTGTGTCATAGAACTGTGAGCAACTGAAAAATGCTGGATTGGATTGGAAGGTGTAATATATCTTCAATTAGAAGAATCTGTTTGCTTTTTCTTTTTCTCTTTCTTAGAATGTATAATTTTTAACCTTCTTTCTTAGTATGAATCATACTGCACTCCATGGAGAATCCTGTTTGCTTCTTGATAACAAGTTGTAGTAGCATGAAAAGTATCTTTAGACCATTAGAATAAGGTTCCATGCACAGCAGCAGTTTAGATATAGAGGATACCACTCCAGGGTACTGGTCCACAGCCACTTTTTGGTGGCAAAGATTAGTTTCTGCTTAATTTCCTCCCATTGTGGGTGCTCATTCTTACTGCTGAGCTGCTCCAGTAATGGAGGCAGCTCTGCTGATGGCATGGAGCTGAGGGTTGGGTGATGGGCAGGGGGTGGGATGCGGCAGGATGCTCCTCAGTTCCGTTTTCTCACTTCAGATCTGGGAAGTGTCTGAAATGTTGTCAATACGGACTGCTCACAGATGTATCTGAAAGTCTTTTAATGCACTTTTAGTTTAAATGTAGCAGTTCTTCTAAATGGAAAAATGCAGCATTTTGCAAGTGGGGTAAAGTTCTGTTGGAAGTTTGCCGCCACCAGAGAACGGCAACTCAAAATGTCTCAGTTTCCAGTGTTTTGAGTTAGTGACTTGTGTTGTAGCAGATACACGGCCTCAGACACTTGCTTCAGGCTCTTTTCTTTCTGCCTTGGTGCCTTATCTGATCCAATGGATACAAATGAGCTTTCTCACCTGGAAAGATCTGTGATGGAGGTCTGTAGGAACAATATTTGCAAGTGATGCAGTTAGTACAGCAGGCACTGTGCCAGTTTTCCTTAACTGGGTTTTCAGTGGGAGAGAGCTGTTTTTAACTTAGGACAGTTGGGATATGGTTCTAGCATTTTTACCAACTACATCTACTCTCCTTCACTCCTAAATTTTGATCAAAAAAGGGAATTTAACCTCTGACTGACCTCTTCTCTTTTAAAACTATTTAATTGGTTATGCGCAGGCAAAAATTTACTTGGAATTATCTTCATTTTAAACAATTATTTCATTGGGAAGTGTGTTGCTTTCATGTGAGGTGACAGATGCTAAATGCAGTGGCTCTGAGACCCCTCTGTTCCAAAGAGGTTTATTTATTTTCAAGGAGGAGCAATTTTTAAACAGATGTTTTAATAAGAGCAAGTCTTCTTCAACATTGCGAGCTGTCTTGTTTGAGAAGGATACTTGTGTAATGAAGGAATAATTTCATGGATAGCTGCATCAACGGGCAGATGTTATACAATTTGAAAAGATAATCTGTACATGCTTAGCATGTTATAATTAAAGTTCCAGGACTTGAGACTATTGTTGTCTCCCTAGAGGTAGTACCAATTAAGAGACTAAACCCAAGAATAAAGTCAGACATTGATTCCACTTGGAGAACTTGTTAGAATAAATTGATTTTTTGTTAGATTTTGTCTTTTATTCATGTATCTTGGTAAGCAATTTAAGTCAGAAGTGGCTTGTGAACAGCAGAGCATCTGAATCTATTTTCCTATGTTTTTTTGTGAGCAATTGGTTGTCTTTGGACAACATACTGAACACTTGGACTGCAGTAAAATTAAATGTAAAAGGACAGCCAGTTGTATTCTGTGTATTACTAGCAAGGTCAACTAGTACTGGTATTTCTCTTATTGCAAAAACTGTTTTGCCACTTTTGTGTTACTTCTTCCCCATGCTTTCATTTCCCTGGACTTCACTGGTATTCATTCAGTATATCTGTTTAAGGGAAGATAATTCTTGCAGCATGACCTTCACCTGCCCTTGTCTTAAATTCCAGTTTTGGCCTTCGGAATCTGAATCAAATGGATTGTGTTCCCTAAAATTGGATAATTTCTGCTACTTTCTGAGGGATTCAATAGATAAATAAATTCAAAGGCGTTGGCAGAGTACAGTTCTGCCAAATGATGAGCACATTTTGTGAGGAACTCTGTGCCTTCAAATCTCTTGACATCTAGAACAATTTAACTGGTTAAGTCTTTGCTGAACAGCATACCAGAAGTATATATTTGTAATGTATATAGAAAGTGCATGGATATTTACTTGCAGATTATTTACTTGCAGATAAGCAGAAAACTTGGCTTCTTTTTTTAATAGGGCTTTCCATTTGTAGCTAATTTTAAAAATAAGAAAAAAGAAATCTTGATTTTTTTTCTCTCAGAAATTAAGAATGAATGGCATTTTATTCAGGTTTTTCTTGATCATTTGGTCTTTATAGAATTAAGACGCAAAAAATTAGTAATAACAGGAAGACTTGTCCACAGAAACAGACTTTGCAGATTTCTTGGTTTTCACTTTGGTGGCTGTAATTTTTTCATTGTTTTCAGAGTTCCATAATGTTTTGTTTTCCCATAGAAACATCTGTCCCCATATTTCATAAGTGTGACAGCTTTTGCACTGGGAACCATTTATTTTGATGCAAACATCATAACATAAGCATTTTAAATGATGTATTTTTTAAAAACAGTATTTAGGAAGCAGTTGTTCATGGCAGGAGGTCCTTTTTAATATGAATTATGAACTGGGAGGTCTCTTTTCTGCTCCAGTTTTTTTCCCAAACGTATTTAATCCACCATATTAGGAGGCAGAAATGAATTCTTTGTGCATTGCTCGAACTTGAGAGCACTGTCAAGGAATGAAATTTTCCAGAGTTTTGTCAGTGCCATGCATTCAATAATATGCTTTTTGTAAAGCATTTATCAGTATCCTCTTCATATTTAGTGTTTCCTCATAGGAGATTTCAGATTTGGATGTGTATTGTTTCTTATGATTTATGCCGAAGCGCAAGAACACTACTTGAAGTTTTGGACCAGGGTAATCCTTAGTGCAGCTAAGGTGAAAATCAGTTCCCTTGTGTTGCTCATCTGATGGAGAAACATTGACAGATTGGACAAGGTGGCTTTTGTAAGGCTCAGTTTGTATGAGCTGCAGTGACAGTGTGAGCAAACCTCAGATGGAGGCAACCAGTGAATGAGTGTCTAGGTTGGAGCCTTGTTTTATTTGATGATACAGGAAAAGGACAGCTGCCTTTCAGGTCTGTAATTTTTGGGCCAGCCTATTGGAGGAGGAGTATTTGGAGGAGTGTAAACCATAAAACAGAACTTTTGCTTAAGATCTTCAGTGCCAGTTTCATTTATGTTCTGAATTTATTGTCAATGCACACTGTGATTTATTTCCCTCTGGTTTTCCTTGGGTTGATTCTCTTCCAGCATCTCATTGTCCTGCTGCCAGTCCTGGCCAAAGTACTGTTATTATATGATACTTTATATGGACTCTTGACCAAGCTCATATAGAAAACTTTGAGTATTTTCATAAAGAAACATGTTGTCTGGGTTTTGTGTGAACATTTAGGACTGCAAAGTAGTCTGTGTAAAAAAAATCCAACAAAAACAGGTTATTACTGAATTCAGGAATTGGAAAGAAAGATTTCATATTCTTTATGTACAAAGATGGTGTTTTCACAAAAGCATTATTTCCCCTCTTCAGCATATCAGGTCAGATGCTGATAATAACTATAAGCTACTCATGTGTAGTGAAGTGTCATATACAGAGGCAAAAGTAGACCATGAAGAAATGGCTATGTATTGCTTGCTCAGTAAAGGTTATGCTATTATGACATGAGGATTGAAGTCACAGGCCATCCAAGTTATTCAAAATTGAAACTATTTTTCAAGATACTTGCACAGGTAACATTTTTCTCCAGCACTGAGATGCTAGGTAACACCAGCTTATCTGAGTTTATCAGGTTTTCTTAAATGATTTTTCCTTCCTCATATATTTATTCTTTATAGACTCTCTTCATTACTAGATGTATCAGTTAGTAGTAGCTTACATCTGCATCACACCAGCTGGAAGGGATTTGGCATTTTACTTTGTGCAGGGCAAAGGTCCCACATTTAAGTGCAGTTTCATTGACACTGCAGCTTTTCTGTATTTTTTGGCAGTAGGTATTTGTTTCAGTGGTTAGTGATGAGGATGTTACTCTTGTCCTAGAAGATTAAATTTTGCTGGAGTTTTGAGAGCATTTCCAGCACACGATGCAGGCAGTGCTGTTGAACAAGCAGAAGCACAGCAAGATTTGTTTTATTGATACACTTGCCTGGCAACCTGTTTGTCCTGTATGTGACCCAACAGGCATTGTACAAATTTTGACAAGCCCTGGGTGGTTTTCATTGAGGGGAAAGCAGTGAAGCACCCCAGTAATTCTGCTCTGACCTTCCTACTTAATCTGGTTGAACAATTTGTTCTTACAGCTAAATTTCTCGAGCCATGCAATATTTTATTTCTGATCTTTTTCTGTCCAATACTGGCCTTGCTGCCAGTTTACACTACCACCTGCCTTCCTGTCTGGTTTTGAGGTCTTCCCCTGCTCTGCTTTTTTTCTTATCAATACTGCTCCTTTTCAAGCAGCATTTCCAGTCTGTGGCTATGTAAAGGAATTGAGTAAATTCTCATTTCAGTGCTTGCTCATTTGCAAAGGTAATCCACTTTGCCTGAGACATGCTTGCTTTTGCTGAGCATATGATTAAATTTGACTTGGATATCTTCCCTAAGATCAATTGCTCATTTTAGCTGTTGTTTTTTCCCTAAGTGTCTTGGGGATTTTCGTTGTTGCTGAGGTTTTTTTTTGGTTTTTTTTCCCTCGACTCACTCATGTGCTACCAAAGCAAACTTGACATTCAAGTGGGATAATGTTATCAGTTTCATGTTGTACTGTACTGGGCACATTCTACTTCATTCTCCTCCTATCAGCACCAGCAAGTCAAGCAGTTGGTAAGTATTTGAGACACTGCTGTACATGAAAGAGAAGAATGGTGTGCCTTTTTCTCATTTATTAGTATAAGTAAAATCTTGTCACTGTTGAGGCAGCATTAATGTTAGCTTTCTTTTGTAGAGATTAAAGATATAGCTGTTGCCTTAAGTTCTTACCTTTTTTCTTCTAGTTTTTTTTTGTTTCATTTGTACAATCGAAGTTTGTAAGACTGAAGAGTTTGTTAAAAAAGTAGCCTGATCCTTCTGCATGTCACAGACCATCATACTTCTTGTACTTATCCTGTATTAAGACAATAAATTATATGTGACTACTGCTAATTTGTACTTTGCCATTATATATATATTCTGGCAAGTTCTTTGATACTTTAGGTCTTGATATCATGAGTTGAAGAATCCAACATTCTTGGCCTTGGTAATTCAGAACACTGAGTAATCATCGTTTCTGAAACATCTGTCCATAGCTGAGGGGGTTTTTTATGCCTTCATCTGCTGGAAAAAGACTGTATTTTCTTCCAATGAAAACATTTGGGAAGCGAAATAGTCTGCTCCTAGAACTCCTCTAAGTTAAATAAATTTAATATTTTTTAATTGCTTACTCTAAGTTCTTGTTTTGTTCTCTCTGACCGTAGTCATTTAAAGGTGGAACACAAATTTCTAAGCTGATTTTGGCATTAGTAATGCTGTGCAGTGACTCGCTTGATACAGATGTTACTGGCAGAGCCTGGATCTTTATTGGTGATCAATCTCAAATCATCCAGTCTTTTGAATAGGTGCTTATTGGGCCTTTAAGCATCAACCTTTTTGGTCAGAGTTTTGGATAGTAAAAAGTAAAACGTCACAGAAATATTGATGTTGCCAATTTGTAAATCCTTATTTAATCTGATAGATTTGCTATGACCGTCAGAGAATGAAACCAACTTTATTTCCCTAGATCTGTTTTGCATAAATCCATGTTGTCTGGTATTAATATAATACCTGTTCATTGTTTATGTATCAGTTGAATCCCCTGAAAATATTTCCTTTCCTTTTTTGAATCAGTATTATGTGACATGCTGTCAGCACCTGGTTATTCCCAGTGAGGGGTGAACAAGTAGTACTTCATTTTCCTGTGGTAGCAATGGATTCTCTTGATTTTCTGGGATGGTGTACAATTAAAGACTATCACTGTGTGATGAGAATGGCCACTTCTGTCTTTATGTAACCTGTGAGTTAGAAACTTAATGCCTTAATGTTCTTGTTAGATCATACTCATCTTGTAATGTTGATAACCACTGTGCCCAATACCCTTGAAAAAGACTGTAGCATTACTAAGCAGGATCTTTTTCTTATCTTTAGCTTCACTATTTTTAGGCTTACTGTAATGAGTAAGCTTGCTTACTTACTGTAAGCCCCACACAGAATTTGAGAGAATCAAAATTGTTTGGTGTCCCTGTCCTGGATGTCTTCTCCCTGTGTTTGCTGCACAGGAATGAAATCAGGCCCCTACATCCCGGCCTGTGTGTCCTCCTGGTCATCTGCATCTTGATCAGTTAGGGGAAGGAAGAAGCTGTAACCATGACATGAAACAGCCTTCCTCCCTTCCACAGCCAATTAAACTTCTCTCCAATTTACACACTCCTTTTCCCCCAAACACTCTAATTTTCCACACCTGTAGCAATCCTACAGAAGTTGGTGTAGTCAGTGAAGTTGATTCTCTCATTTTATTCTGTTCACTTTTAAAATTCTCTTTCATTTGACCTTCTGAACAGTCTCAGCAGCTGACCCAAGCCTTCTGCCAGTAACCCATGTTGCCACAGGACCTTTTCTCTGTAAGGCTTCAGCTGTGTCTCTCTTCTGCCAGGTGCCAGAAGATCAAATTCCTGATTTGCAAGCACCCGGTAACAAGGAGTAATTTAGAAGGGGTAGCAGTGGCTGTCAAGGAGTATCTTGGGAAACAGAAATTTTTACCAGGCTGTGTGGGAACAAAGTTCACACGGGTACAGACTTTGGAATTACAGAAAATGGCAATAGTCTATTTCAAGAAAAATAAAAGTTTTACATATTTGAGCGCTTCTTTGTGTTTTCCTTTTCACGGCATGATAGTTTTTCAGTCCCCTTTTCTTCAGTGCTAAATTTCTAGGCATAGAAATTTTGCTTTCTGATGTAGCTTAAGGAAGTCTTTGAAGTGAAGTGCATTAGCATATAGACTTTGGAACTCCTTGGTTGATCCTGGGCTGGGGTAATAAATGTTTGTTCAGGTGCCTTGTCTTAGGAAGTGAGTGTTTTCTGCCTTGTCTCAATACATTAACTACTGTGCCATATTTTCATTAAAACACCTGTCATATTTTTCAAACCTGGGCTTATTTCTAATTTCTCTTCTCCAAATTATAAATTTTGGATGTTCTTTTGATCTTGCCTGCTTTAAGTCTGAATGAGAGTGTTCCTTGCATGTATATGAATGTCTCCCTCCCTTAGGGGATTCCTCCCTGCCTGGCAGAGAACATGGAACTGGATCAATTGTCTGTCACTTAACAGTGTTAGAGATTCCATGAGCTTTATCTCTTATCAGTTCTGATAAAATGCTTGTTCCAGTTGCATGGCAAGCATCCATGTTTGGTAGCTGGTGTCTAAAGAGTCACATTTTTGTAGGGCTGGCCATATGGGTAGTGAATCTGAAGCACTCTAAATATTGTAAATTTACTTTGTGTTGATGAACTGTGCACTTGTTTGATATATTTGAAATAGATTTGATACGTATAATTTTTTTATTATTAATTACACAGACAAACCATCTATGTAGTGATTGTGCATTAACTGAGGTGCAAGAGCTGCTCTCTAGGACAAATGGATATTTTATGTTGCTAGAAAAAAAAAAGAGTTTTGGAAAATAAGAACACAAAGTAGCTAGAATATATGATAACCTTGAATTTCGTAAGCAAAGAGGATGTGAATGGAATGATATTGTATTCCAGCAGAAATTTTAAATGCACATTTTCTTAGAGAAATTTTCTGGGGAGAGATGATATTTCCTATATATCATCTGTGTGGTTTTATATAAGATTTACTTTTGGGTTCAGTAAGACTAAATAGTGCTGGGAAAAATCAGTGTAAAAATGGTCCACAATAGGACGTCTGTAGGATGTGTGCACAGGCCAGAGAGACTTATTATTTGCTTTTTTTGTTTTTTCTGCATTTAAGCGCTCGTTTGCAATATTGCATTAATGTAGGGTTCAGAGTGAATTATAAAAGGAGTAGATAGCAGCTTGGTTTGGCTGTAAAGCTGCACTCATTTTTTTGGCAGTAGGTGAAAGGGCTGATTAGGAGAATGTATTTCCTGTATTTTCCAAATATAAACCATACACTCAGTAATGAAAAAGATATTCACTGTTTTCCAAAGATTATTTTTTTCCCAATGTGAAATTGTAGTTTGGGTGGAAAATGTGTTAGTCGTTATGCACAAAACAAGCATCAAGCAAAGATGATTATATTAGTTTTTTCCCCTCCACACTCTCTTTCACTCCCTCTCTGGATACTAATTGTTTCTGGCTTTGAACAGATGAGATTCCCTAATGACAGCATTAGTACTTTTAATCCTTCAAAGCAGGAGTGAAAGTACAATTACTGTACATGAATATAAAAAATACTTCATTTCAAGCAGTGTTTTTCATGGTCCATGTTTCACATAATTTTTAGAAATGAAGATATAATGTGCAGCTGTGGGTAGTCCATCTTCTGAGTGTTGATGCTTGCAATTTTTAAGGTCATCCCTTTGAATACTTATATTGTCTTTCATATTTGGATGGGAAAAATCAGAGGTTTTCCAGATCCAGTGTGTAAGGATTATTTCTGGTGGTGCTCTCTTGACCCACTTAGAATCACTGCTGTGTTTTCCTCTGGTGGTTGTGATGACTTTGAACAGTTTGGAGAAGCTGGGAAGAACTTCAGTAAACAGGCAAAAAATATTTTCTGGTGATAGTCACATTCTTCCAGTGTTGCTCTGCTGATGAGTTTTATAAGGGAGTTTTGGATAATGTGGTACGTAAAGCACAAGGCCTACATATCCATGCAATCTCTATTTTCTAATGAGGCTCCTTGAAGCAGAAGTCCTTGATGTTCCTTGTGGTCCTGTAGCCTCTTTTCCATGCTGGTATCTGCATTATCCAGTGTAGCTGACCAGCACATCCCTGTATGACAGAGCAGCTGCCTCCCACATCACTGGGGCCCAGGGGCACAGCAGCAAAGTGAGAGTCAGAGGTGTTGGATAACCACAGGCAGAGCTGCTGGATTCATCCCCATTCATACCTCTGAAATGCTTTTCAGAATGGGGGTCCTGCCTTCTGCTGTCTTTGGAATGGCAAATACGTGCAGTGCAGGTGACACTGGCAGAAATCTGCCAAGATTTTGCTTAAAGAGAATGGTCGTTGTGTTTGTTCGTAATGGAAGAAAGAAGTAGAAAGATCCTCGGTGTTAAGCTCCTCCTCAAGACTGCCTTCCACCTAGAGGGAGTTAAAATTGATAGTGCTTTACTAAGAATAACTCATCCCAGGGACATTAAATGGTACCGTCCCAGCAGCAGGATGTGTGTCCCTGTAAGATTCGTGTTGCACACGCAGCACAGGCAGCTCACTCAGCAGGCCTGTCCTCCTGCTGGACTTTTAGCTGGCTGACCATCTCACCTTGCTTCTGATGGTTTAACACAGCAGAGCAGCAGGTAAAGAATTGTTCTGTCATCATCATATCAATGTTTGCTTTATGAGGATGATGCATACCTTTTGACACAAAACACCATCCCAAAAGTCTGTGAGGCCTGGGGCTACGGGAGCCTGTGCACTCAGGCTCTGGTGTCTTATGGGAGCTGAAATCTTTATACTGGTGTACACAGCCCCTTGAAACCTGTCCCAACACAAGCCTGCTGTTTCCATTAAAGGGTTTTATGGGGCTCCCTGTACATCATATCTCGCTCAACGTACCATATTGGCTCTTAAAAGTGGCTTTGAATACAATGCCAAGGCCCCCCAGTAGCAGCTTTACAGGCTGCTGGCGAGCTGGGAAGCTGCAGTTGGCTGTCGCTGTGCTAGCCGAGCTCTCTTGCTGGCTTTTCCAGCTAAAATGATGAAGCATCTGTTCTGTCTAGTTTAATTAGATATGACTTCCTTCCTGAATACAGCAGGGAGCTCTGCAAAGTGCTACAAGCTCTTGTTCCAGAAGTGCCTCCTTCGAAGGAAAAATGGGTTCTAATCTAATGCCAATGTCTAATCCCTCTCTGTAGCTACTCAGTACCTGTGTAAGGGACTTCCATGTAGGCCCTAAAAATGAAAACAAAAGCCTCATCATCAAGATAGTTTCTTTTTCCTTTCAGGAATCCTGGTATGAAACTTTTTTCTTGCTTTCAGTTTTGCAAAGTTTTTTGCAGAGGTGTTGCAAAAAAACCCTATGAATCGAAATATTTTGTGGGGAAATTTGACACTCATTGTCTATACATCAGCTTGTACATGAGAGTTGCTGAAGGGATTGCCTAAACTCATTAGTGCTCTTGGCTCATTAGATCTGGAATAATGTGCTCAGAACCTTTTTGCCATTTTATTAAAGAACCAGGTAGATGCTGCAGCCTGTAGCTGGTGGTGGAGCTCAGAGGCAGGGTTCTCAAAGGCAGCAGTCTTAATTCCACTGTGCCTGCCTGCAGAGACAATTTATATCCCAAGTTTTGTCCTAGGCACTTGCAGGATGTTGTTGAAGTGCAAAGTGACCTCTAGTAGTGTCAGGACAAGTCCAGCTCATTTTAATGTGGATACAAGGCCAAGGACATCCTGCTCAAAGGTTGCCACTTAGAAGAAACCTTTTAAGATGCACATATTGACACATAATGCCTGTTTTTCTGTGTAAGTTATTTCAGTGCAAGGAGAAAACAAGCATGTAAAACCTCACCATGTTATTGCATAATAATTTTAAAAGTGGTAGAAAGATGTACAACAGGCACTTAAAGCACAGCATAGCTTGGAGGTCTTTAGCAGTGATGGGAACTGAATAACATGTATTTTTGTTCAGGAGGCTAAATGTTAAAATAGGGAAATAAAAATAAGGGATATATAAATGCAAATTATTTTTTACCCTCAAGAAATACAGAGTTAAAAATCACCTCCTTAGTAAACCACACTTAAAAATTAGAACAGTGAAGAAACAAACACTAGATAGGCTTTTAATACAACAACTCCAAAAAAATACAATCATCAGATGGCTTTTTTTAAAGGAAAAAGGGCACCTTACAGATTGTATGTAAGAAAGAAACATACACGAGAAACTTCCTAAAGGAGAACTTTGGTGCTCTGATTAACTTAGATCTGAAGATGAAAAGTCGCAGGGAGATGGGAGAAATCAAGTAGAAACAATTCTAGATCTAAACAGGCTTCATCACTAAAGAATATTTAAAAATTAATAGTAGAGTTTTGAAGACTCTGCCAAGGTGAATTATTTTCAGTGTAATTAGTAAAGAAGGAAGTGTTCAGTTGTTTGATGCTCATAGTCTGCCACAGATGTATTTCTATTTCATAAGAATTTCCTACTTCACACTGCTGTGGATAATACCTGGGGGGAGAAGAACGCAGAAAATAAAAGTCAACATCGAATGGGAAGGGGCTGCAATGCATGTAGATCCATTCTTTCAAATGGAAAAAGGTGGGAAAAGCCAGGCAGGACTTGGTGGTTTGATTTAGACCCAATGCTGTGTTTGAGTATTTTCCCTGTCCCAAACTGGTCTATAATGGTCTCTGCTTTTGGTTACTGTTTGTTCTCTGGACCAGAAGAACATGTCATAGTGCACTTCCACATGTGACTTCCCAGGCTCAAAACACTTCAGTGAGTCATAAAGCAGGGTGTCAGTAGCCACGTTTCTCAAGATTGTTATATTTAGGCAAGAACCCAGAGAGCAGGGTGTAAAAGGCTGCTCCATGGTTGGATTGCAAAACCATTGGCTCCAGGTTCTTGTGAAGTCTGTGTGTAAATATGGCTGGAGCCTGAAATCTTGCAGCTTTGTAATGTCTACATGTTTTCCAACTTCTTTTTTACACAAAGACTACAGGGAACACCAGCCAACACGTGGCTTGTGTTATTTTTGAATTATTATTGTTAGGATTTTGCATGTTGACTAATGTGTTATTGCTGTGACGTATCACAGAAGTACAATGCGGCCTTATTTTGACTGGGAAATGTATGTTACAATTTCCTTGTGATATATTGCACTGCCTTGTTAGGTTGATATTTTCCATTAATGTGAAAGAGCGGAGTGGAATAAGGTAGCAGAAGAGATGTTCATCTGCCATGAATTTTCCTTCTTGAAAGGCTCTCATGTCTCCCGCCAATTAGTCGCCTTCCAGTACTGGGTGTTGTGCTGCCCACTCGGAGTTCAGCTGGCAGTTCACAAGCAGTTTGTTCCCAGATTGATCCCTTATGAGATCCAGGCAAGCAGAGCAGCTCCACCAGTCTTCCCAGGCTGCCCTGTGGGTCTCTTGGTTGCCAGACGTGAGAAATTGGAGTGTGTTCTTCTGGATTTAGCCAGAATATAAAGATCGAGGCATTTTCAAGTAAGTGTGATCCTGCCTATTTTTAGATTCAGAAGTTTATTTGAAACAGTTTATATAGACCGCTTCAGATTGTTATGGGGTTTTTTTAGTCATGATTTTTGATGTGTAAGCAGTCAAATTTTATGTTCACTGCCAGGCTTGCTGAGGTTTAATGATGCAGGTAATTTATGGGCTTTACTAGAGATGGAGATTTATGGAAGCAAAAATTTATGCAATTAGATACATTAGTGTATTTCTATTTAACTTTTAGCGTAATTAACTTCAGAAGTTATTTGAACAGTTGGTAAAAGTTTTATGATGGTATGACTGTATTATAATTTTCCAGTCAGTTTCACTTTCACTCCATTGTTTTGTTTGCTTGGCTGTTCACTTATTGGTCTGATTTTATTCAATAGGAACAGCAATGATTATAGACATTTGTTTCCTATGAACAGCTTATGTTACTAATTCCTCAAAAATAGGCTTGTAAAAATTCCTCTTTGAATAAGTTTGAACAGCTGATCTTGATAGGTCACAGAGAGCAAATGTATTACTTAGGGGACAGGGTCCCAACCTTTTCCTTCTACATCAGAGCAGTGTCCCATGCAGAATAATCCTCAAGATGAGACTTAGACTGCTCATGTCACAGCATTAGACCAGAAACACACACCATTGCCACTCGGAGGCTGAGGTTTTAGATGGTATTTGGAGTTGTATTTCAGGGGACAGGTGGAAGCAATGATGACAATTAGAATGCCTTTGATGCTGCATTTAGCAAGTGCTCTTTTACTGAAGTGGGCAGATCAAACAACAGGAAGCAGTTCCCTCACTTGTAATACGAACCTTGGCTTTGCAGCCAGTGCTCTGTACGAAAATCTGCCTCTCTTTTTGCAGGGAGCAACTAAACTGTTGCTTTCCCTGCTGCCCAGTTTCCCCTGGTTTCCCTATTGGATTTGCTCCTCTGTGCAAGTTTAATGCAGGAATTACACGTGGAACCAAGTCAGTTCTTTGTCACCCAGGGTACATTGACACAGCTAGCAGAGCCTGAAAGCCTCCTGCCCCTCCTAGGAACCTTACACCATGGCTGTGCTCAGAGCAAGCAAAGTGACTTCTCAAATTAGAGAATTCTGGCTGTGAGTTGGGGACTATCGCATTTTTGTCCCCATGAGTGATTTACTCTAAAACCTTGATAGTTCCCAGTATTAATGTATCCAGATGGCACTAAGTGGCCCAGAACTGCAGAAGTTTGCTGAGCACATCTGTCAGA
This sequence comes from Thryothorus ludovicianus, assembly GCA_013397245.1. Lineage (NCBI taxonomy): Eukaryota > Metazoa > Chordata > Aves > Passeriformes > Certhiidae > Thryothorus > Thryothorus ludovicianus. The sequence continues at coordinate 142,263 of VZTB01005010.1, forward strand.
GACAGCAGAAGTGTAACTTAGTTCATGCTGGTCTTTGAGTGGTGGCATTCATTGTCTCAGCTGACATTTAATAAAGACCATTCTAATCATCCTCCATTCAGTCTGGTGGCTATTCAACACATCAGATTCACAAAAACTTTGTTTGCTTGTAGCCAGCCTTCTCTAAGACACTTAAGGGCATCCTGCTGATCCAGCTGGTTGTCTGCTGTCTAGTTAAGTCGTCAGATACAGTAAATCTATGCTATAAACCTGAGTCCCTCAGTTTTGCATTGTGGGAGGTGTCTGTTGCTTGTCATTTGCTGTCTTTTGCCATATTCTGTGATGTAAACCTAACTTACAAGAAGAGACATGAGAGAGAATACTGATTCTGTAAACTGAAAAGAAAGATTGGTTCCATATGCGATACTTTATTTCTTTTGTGTTTCTTGTGACTAAGAAAACAACAGTAGAGGACATAGGAAATGTACTCGAGTTGTGTAGATAGGGATGAGCTGATGTTTGCAGTGACTTGAAGTTGTGAACTTAAGGTGAAATGTGCCATTTAAGTATGAGTCCAGATGTTCTTTTTTTCATGCTTTTTGTATTGCAACTAAGTTTAGCATATCATGTTTGTAATGTGACTTATCAGTTCTGTAATGTGATTTGTTATGCATTCAGAGCAACAAGGGTCGAGTTTTGTGTTTTTGGGTTTTTTTCTGACAGAAAAGCATCTGCCAATTAGTCTGAAACTTTCAGAGATCCCCTGCTGTTATTTCTCAGCCATGAACACCTTGTTAAAGTTTATTCAAAGTCAGTTTATTCAGTCCACGTTGAGTTGCTGGAGCACTGAATTGTGCTTTCCACAGGGGCTTGCTTGATTTGAGTGAAGAGAGCACAGCTCCCTGCCAGTGTACCCAGCATACCAGTGGCTCATGGTTACAAGCATGGGGCATAGTGCAGGGGCTACCAGCAAGCAGCAGCTTGGCACATCACACTATTAATGCATTTTCTGATGGCTGCTTTTTTAAATCCTTCTGTCATCCGAGAGGATGTACTCAGGCATTTCACAAATAGTAACATGTATAAACCCACCAAAGTGATTATTAGGCAGTGCATATTCATGTGACTGCTATAAAGCTTTTAATGCAGGGAGGTTGGGCTAAATGACCTTTAAAAGGTCCCTTCTTACTCAAAATGATCTATGATTCTATAGTGTTAGGTGCACATACTTGTAATATTTGAATAGTAGAAAATATATTCTCTGCTTTTTAATAGCTTATTAGCTATTAAAATTCTCTGGTATTTTATATAGTATATTTTATATACAATGGGTATATTTTTTCTATTTTCTGTAGACATGTGGGTAAATACTGCATGGGTGTTCCCCTGGAAAGAGCAAATATAAAGAAATTCCTCTTTCATTTATGTAGATAAATCAGTTTATTCACATTTATGGGTGGAAGGGAAAGGGCTAAAAATTTTTTTTGCCCATAAATTACATTGCAGTTAGCACAACCACTTTTGTGTGTGATCCCTTAATTTATGTGTGTGGCAAACCCAAAGGTGAGATGACCCAGATCTGGTGGCAGCCCTGTATCGGTGTAAAGCAGATGGGCAGCAGCAGCTCCCCAGGCAGCCACGGTACTCTTGTCAGTGGCAGTCGGCCTGAGATCAGAATCTGAAACATTTACATATTCTAGATAAGAAGGTGAAACTTAATACTTCGTGTTGCTAGTTTTGAAGGAACTCAGCTGTGTTTCTATTTGTTCTGTTTTCTACTGTCACTTTATTGTGCTGTGAAGTACAAGGAAAAACTAAGCCAAGGCATTATTGTACAATAGAAGGCTAACTGGTGCTTAAATTTAAGAAAAGAAAGTTACTCTGCACGGTCCATCTATTACTAGTGGCACATACAGCTGGATCTCTGCAGTAAATTACTGCTGCGTACGTCAGGTACTCTGTGAGCAAGAAAAATTTCTGAAATGAGTTTGCAACTGTGGTTTTTATTGTGGAGGGTTCTCTTCTGTTTGCAACAGACAATAGGTAAACTAATGTGATGAAATGTTGTCCTTTTTGCCCTTTTCAGGATCCAGGTTTATTGCAATGGAGCACTTGCATAAACTTGTGCCACATAGGCATTTTTTCAGATGTTGCTGAATAAAAATAGCTTAAAATTGCCAAGAAGTGGCTGCTGGGTTATGAACATGAATTTCATAAATCGTTTTATCTAAATTAAGCCATAATCAAGAGAAAAGTTGACAAGGTCTTTGTTAAAACAAACAAAACCACACAAAAAAGTGTGTTAGTCTCTGATGGATATCCTCAGCCTGAAGTCCAGAAGTACTAGATTTTCTTTCCAAACAGAAGGTGCCTTCTGAATGTGGACAAGGAATCGGACAAATCACTTAGCCAGGATAAATTATAAAACGTTGCTTGGAGGCATAAGGCAAGGCTTCTGTCCAACGGTTCTTTAAAGTTATGCAGACTTTAAAAGGAAGATAAACTGATACAAAAGTACTACAGTAGGTTAAGTTAGACATCACATTATAATTCTTTTATGGTTGCAAGCAAATAACTGAAACTCTAGGCTTCTATTTCCCATATATGAACACAATGATACAGTGTTTCTTACTTTCAGGAGAGAAGTGAACATTGTTTCTCAAAAATGTCTTGTATGTCATTTTATTCCTATTGTATAGGGTTTTTTGGGCAGTGGGTGGGAGGTTAAGCTAGGTCATTTATAAGCATCTTTTTGGAATTGTTTTCATGGCACGATAGAAACAAAGGTCTTTGCTTGAGTCTCAAATTGGAATTCTTGCACTGCACATTTGAGAAAATTTAATCTGTCATTTAATTTAATAGAAAGTCTGCATGGAAATTTTTAGTTATTTTGTAGAGAAACTGAAGAATTTTTTATTTTTTTTATCAGAGGTTATTTCTACATTTAATTGCTGACATTCCACTACTGGGGATCTTATTAATATTGTGTTATGTGAATTTTTTAAATTTCCATATAAACTATGTATTTTTCGTTGCAAATGGTAAGGATTTATTTTGTATTGATGGACTGTATGAAACCTTCCCAATGCGGCAATATACGTTTGCAAAATATTACTGATCAAACTATTGTAATCTCCCTGTCTTCTTTCTAAATACATGCTCCACTTTTACCAGAGGAAACAAAAACATTATACTAAAAGAATTTGAGCTAGTTGAGACCACCTCTCATTTGTAGGTTTGTGTTTGATTTTGGTCACATTGAATTTGAAGCAGAAGCCCTCTCAGTGAAGGAATGCAGTGCAAGAGCCTGGGTCCAGATGTTTTGCTTTCCTCCCATACCAACCTGGGCCTCTGAGGCAGAGATCCCCTCTCCGAAAATGAGACTTGGCCAAAGTGCAAACGCCTCATTTCCTGAAATCTCATTGTTTAGGCCAACAAACAGGCAGGTCAACATGCAGGTTGCAGAACTGAAACTGAACACCACCTCAGTTTCCCTGGATCAATGAAGTGTAATTTGAGGCTTGTGGTTGCCTGTCCAGCTTGGAGAACCAGCAGAGAGAACAAAGGCTCAACACTGTGGCCTTCAGACATTTGAGCAGTGCAATAGTGTTGCTGCCGTTCTCTTCTGCTGGCTTTTGGCTCAGGGCTGTGTTCTTTAGGTAGGTGAGGCATAATTTTTTTGTGATGATTATACCAGCAAATTCTCCTAGAACAGAGGCAGCTTTTGCTGCCCCTAGGTGGGTTAGTTGAAGAAGAAGAAAAACAAAACAACAACAAAACAAAACCTCAAACCAGGAAAGAAAAACTTACTTGAGTTCTGCAGATGTTCACATAGTCTGTTTCTTACAACAAAACTTCTTAGTCTGACTCTCAGTCTCTCTGTAAAATCAAGTCAGAAAAGAGCCCTTAGTGAACAATAAATGGAAAACTTGGCACAAGTCTGGCACTAGATGCAGATTAAAGAACAGTCCATGTAACTGGTTGTGATACCTGCGGTATTTTCAGCAACTTGTATGAAAGGTTAGAGCCTGTAACTTCTGCCCTCAGTGGGAGATGGCACGTACAGATGTGGGCTGGCTTGACGGAAATGTTTTTGCAGCGTGGCTGCTGCGTTTTGGACAGGGAGCCTTCTTTGGTCAGTAGAAACTCAGGCTCACAGTATTTTGTTTAGCTGCAGTTCAGGGTGCTAATTTATAATTAGGCTTCACTGGGATGTAATCAAATCCATACTTTTAGGGAGTGTGGGGGTGTTTTGCAGGTTTTTACTGAAGAACTCATTAGAAGTTGATGGGAATTGAGTGCATCTCAGCCCAGTCATGCACCTCTTCCTAAAGTATCTAATTCAATTGATTGAGGTGTTTAGTGACAAGAAATACTGTGTCAGCAGGACCTTAATTATTTAATCTCTCTAACCACAGCATAAGTGCTATGGTATACATGGAGCTAGATAAAACTCTTACATCTCTAAGTCTGAGTGGGAACACTGGGCAAGGAAAAAGATAGTTTTCATTAGTAAGTATATACAATATTGTACAATTACTGCTTGATATGTGCCCCATAAAATACGTGCTATGCCATGAAAATTGCTAGAATTTTATCTGTCAGTTTCCTCAAGTGTGACTGAACTCTAATACCAATGTTAAATATACGTCACATGTAATTGATATATTTTTCTGCTCTGTTGTAGATTATATCATCTTACTTAAACTGTGAGACAAGAATACTTCTTGAAAATTAAGAGTTCTACAGGTAAGAACTGAATTATCTAATTTTCTTTTTTTGTTGTTAATAAGCACCATCATAAAGTAAACAGAGAAGTGTTCGCTCTTCATGAGCTATGCTTTGAAAAGCTGAAGAAAAATCACTAGAGATGCTCACAGTGATACAAGACAGATGTCTTTCTTAAGTTTGAATGATGTTAGTATTTTGAATGCTTAGTACCTAGGATATCTGTCAAGAAGGGATTTATAAAGAATTGTGTTCTGACAGAAAAACAGGAGCCAGTTGAGAAAGAGGCTGGAAGTGATGGGCACACAGACACCAGGTGTGGGCAGCATGACTCTAGTGCAGGCTGCTTGTCATCGTCTGTCTCACATTTTCAGATTCCCATTGGGAGACCTAAACTTCGTGTTCAGGAAATGTCCCTAGTCCCCTTGGGGTTATTGCTAAATAACAGCATGCCTGGCAAGTTAAGTTGTCATTCTTTGACTGATGTCTCCCCTGGGGTAAACAAGAGGTAGATCTGCAGAGCAAAAAGTCACCAGCTCTTTGTTTAAACAATCTGCTAAAACTCCTGCCTAGCGCTTAAGAAAAAAGGATTTGAGTCTTTTCAGGAGGATTGTTGAAAGATTAAATAATTACTCTGTTCATAGTGGGAAAACTCCCACTTTGCTGGCGATGGTGTTGTAAAACCTTAGAGCTGACATAAAAACAAAATGTGAGCAGTTTTACCTTATCACATAATGGGGGGAGTTGTGTGTTTTTTGCTTCTAATGCAGACTGAGACAATGCAGGTAAGCAGCTCACTGGACCTTAAGTAAAATGAGAAACACAGAAATTTGATAGATGCTTAGAAAACCTATTATGTCCTTCAAGTTATGAACCCTCAATCCACTTTTCCAGGCCACTGGAAACTTTGTGAACTGTTTCATCTACACAGCCCTTGCCATCCTTTCCATTTCTTCCTTTTTGTATACATCTATTTCATCTTAAAGCTTATAAACACAATACAGGGAGTTGTTGAACTCAGAGAAATAAACATTTTTCCATACGCAGATAGTGCTTCCTGACTGTAACATATTCTGTTACCTTGCCTCAGTATCATAAAGAGCCTGAAGTTGAGAAATAGTGTTGAAGTTCCTTTGGGTTTACATTCTTGGAACTTTTCCTGGAGCAATTTCACGACTTAATTTGCATTTGGTGTTAGAAAATTTATAAGACTCTGGTGCTTTGTTACTTATACCTAGATTTTGAAGGGAAAAAGAATGACTGCCTGTTAAGTTTAAAATAAAGTTGTAGCCTTTGCTTATAAAAATGGATGTGCTAACCTTGAAATGCCAGTAAGTTGCATGGAGATATTAAAATAATAAAAAGCTATGTTATCCTCCAAACATTATAAACTAAATAAATGAATTTAGTATAATCTTTTCTATGTTAATCTTTATTTATATAGGAACGTTATATAGGAATTATTCTGACTGTTAAAATGTTATTAATTTTCTGTGTTCTATCCCAAATCTTTGTCTCCCCATTCTTGCAGAAAATTAATCTTTTTGTTATTAGCTGTTCAAGCATGTTTTAGGCTGAGTTTTGAAATATTTTATTTAACAAAGGAATTCTTTAATATTTTTTGAAATATTTTAAGGCTAGCAATCTATTTAACATGATAGCAAATGCTGTTCCTGCTTCTACAGTACCCTAGTTAATTGTCTATCTGCCCTGAATCTGAAATGAGTACAAAGATAATAATAGAACCAATGTAATTGTGTGGCTTTTGGTTGTACATCTGCATAAATGTAAATGTTATTGCCATTTTTTTTCATTACTCTGTGCTTAAAATGCCTCCATGGGGGAAGGCAAGACCTTCAACATCTTATATGATGTTCCTAGTCAGTTCAATCATTTTTGGGAAAAAGAAATTGTCTTAGTAAATTAAACACAGAAAAACCCCATGCTTCCTTCACGTAATTCCTGTACTAGTCCTTGTTTTTAGAATTATACTTGTATAACTCAAAAAATTTGTGTTATAGGCATCTGGCTATAAAATGCTACAGAAGATTGTCCGCTCTTTTAGCAGTAATTTTTAACACTTGACCAGTTCAAAATGAGCTCTGAAATTTTAGTGACTAAGCAAATTCTGAATGTCCTTCCTTCATGTGATGGTTAAAGTAGGTTCAATGGATTGTACTGGGTGTTTCTGCCAATGTTTTACCAGTATAAGAAATTGTTGTAATTCAAAGGCTGTATTTAATTTGTGTACCTGCACTACCATTTATTACTGGAAAAAAAAATCAATAATAAATGATAGAAAAAGGCAGTAATAATTCCAGTGCTTCATGCATTGCATACCTGAAAAACATATTTGAGCTTGGTTTTTCTCTGAGAAGGACTTTATTAACTTAGTTATTGTTATTCCATGACTATTTCTTCTATAATAGTAATAATATCAATTAGCCATGACATGAAACCTTATTACTTCATCTGAAATAATTTTTTGTTAATGCTTCACATGGAACTAATGCTGAACCTGAGAAAAGGGCATAGAAAAAAAAAAAAAAAAAGAAAATCATTGCTCTATGCCCTGGGCTTGAAACCAATCAGAAGATTGAGTTGACTGTTACTTGGGCCCATAGTGAGTTATCTTAGGGAGCACAACCACATGAAAACTATTTTGAGAAGCAGGAACCAAGGAGAAAGAAGACAGAGGGAGCTCTCAAGTGGTGTAGTTGTGTAAGCTGGTGTCACAGGCAGGGTCATGAAAAAGGCAGTGATAGTCCAAGGGAAGCAGGAGGAGGGCAAGGGTGGGATGGACAGAGGAGAGTAGTCCTTCTGCTGGCAACCTACTGTCCTCTGATCTCAGCTGTCTCATAAAACTTCCCTTTGCAATTTGGTGAGGAATTCACCAGTCTGATGAGTGTGGCAGAGTAAAGGGGTGAGTGCCTTACTAGTGAGAAGCCCCAAGAAACATCTCCATCCCACTACCTCCTAAGGAAAACATGCCCCAAGCCTTCTTCCAGCTCAGATCTCTTTTAAGACTTCTGTTCTTCCTCCTTCTGAGTCCTTTTGGCAGATTCAATTTACGTCATGCTCTGAGGATTTGATTAATTTCCTATTATTGGTCGAGTCTTGCAAACCTCTGCACTCAAGGTTGGCAAGTGTGCTGTTAAATCTTGGTATACATGCTCCTGCACACTCAACCTATGGCATCTTTACTGTCTGGGACCATCCACACAAACTGTGTTTGTTTGATGAGTAGGTGGCACCAGAATGTCAAATCTATTGTATTAGCAGAGTGAATAAATTTACTCAGTATGGAACTTCTAAGTAGTTTTTACCATATGCCTTAGGATCATAATTTAGATTAAATTTGCTCAAAATGGAAATCTAGATTCAAGCTGACATCATAACATATGACTTCCACTAGCAATGAAAATTGAAAAGATGAGACAAGGACATTAATCACTGAATATTTTATAAGCTGCCCTGAATCTTCATCTGAAATGTTAACGCTATTTTATTATATGCAATAACAGCTTGAAGTAAAAATTTATGAACACTCTGAGGTGCCTAAAACAAGGCATTCCGACTCATTTTATTATACCCTGGCTCAAATCTTCTGAGTCTTTAGAGAAGTGCACAGAGCCACTTGCATGCCTAACCTATTGCTTTGGGTGCATGCATAACCTCCTCCTTTTACTGGGGCTGGAAATTTGAGCAGGATGATGGGGATCGAATTTGGCAGCCAGACTTGTGTGAACTCAAATTTGTTCATAAATACCCATTTGCAGGAGGAGGTGTTTAATGGCCTCAGCGTGGGAGTGTCTGTGAAGTTTGGGTTATTGTTTTTAGGGTTTTAATTCTGCTTAGCAGTTTGAATTGTGAATTGGAGTTCTGATAGTATGAATAGATAGCTGTAGTTATAATGTTGAATGTAGCTGAATATGGAGTATAATGAGTGCAGTAGAGCTTACTTACGCAAAACTGACTAGGGCTGTCAACAAACAAATCTCTTCAGACGACCTGATGGAATTACCACTTCTAACCAATTTGTAGTTTCATTGATTTTTTGAGTCTTGATATATTTTCATTGATCTTGGGGTTTTGTACCTGGTATTTTATAATTAGCAGGTACAAAATCTATTTGATGGTTTGAAAAGGATGAAATTTAAGAATGTCTTTTGAACTTGATCTCAGATTTATAATGCTTCATCTGTAATATACATGTGAAGTCAGTGTAACCCAAAATCTTCAAAATTTGATGTCATACGTAATTGACTTGGTGGAGTCTGGAAAAACACAAAGTTGGATTATTGGTTTTCAAACTATTCACTGTTGCTCTTTTGCTGGGAGAGCTGCTTTGTTCCTATGTAGCTTGAGCCAGTGATTAAAAAATAGATTTAAATGCTTTCATAGGTGAAAGTGAGCTTAATTGACAGCCAGCTGGTTGTAGCTTTTGTATTTTGTTTTATTGACTAGTTCTAGTAGTAAACTGAATTTATTGAAATAAATCTATGAAATTATCTTAATTGCCTGATCTCAATAATGTTTTAAAGGAACTCCACTATTTATGTTTTCTTATTTTAATGTAAGGTGCATAGTCCAGCTTGTATATGCATATTGTTTGAAGGCTTTGAATGGCTTGCCTGTCTGATCTGTTTTAATAGATTCCAGCCTTTTTCCATTACATCATTATTATAACAGACTTCCTAGAAAATATAACAGCTGCTGTGTATTTTTTTCCTGTGTTTGATATTAAAACTGTAGCAGCTATTCTGTTCTTTACAAATGACAGCAATAGGCTTGTCTGATGTAAAACAAAATGAAAAAAAGTCCAAGTAAGGAGCTGTGATACTGCTAACAGGCCAGTAATGTAACAGGTCTCCATGTATGAATCATTCCATAATGCAATAAGGGATTACTTATGCTGCTGTCATACTGGTCAAAGGTTGGTCCCATTTCCTTCCCCCTCCTCCTGAACTAAACCGTGCATCATTAAGGATGATGAAAACAGTATTGTGCTCAGCTTCCTGGCCCAGATGGCAATTTGCATGAAGAATTTTACTGTATTTTTTTCCTAATATTCTCATGCAGACTGTGCATAGAGGTCTTAAAGTTCTTTTCAGTTCAGGTCAAGCAGACTTCTTCCTAGTTTCTCTGTGCATCTTGGCATTCTGGGATGGCTTAGAGGCCACTTAACATGGAGCCTGCAATATTAAATAGAGCTAGGAATTCATCAGTCTCATTGTTACAAGTAATTTTCTATCTTGCTCCATTTGTAAATACTGTAAATAGCTGAAAGGTGTCAAAGAGGACATGGACCTTTAGATCATTATATTCTTTGCTCTATGAAATACCTCGGTTGTAGTTTTCGTTTCTTTCAGACAACTTGTGCAAACCAACTATGATGTCTGGTATGTTTCATATATCAATATCTGCATTTGACACAATGAAAGCAGCAGGTACAAAGAAAACCTATCCTTTCTGTGGCTCTAAATAGAAACACACAACACTGTGTGGCTGACTTAGAGACCAGATAAGCCTTAGAGTGCAATAGGGCCATGGGACAACTTATCATCCATTAATGCTGTTATCTCAGTCCTGTGTCTTTTGGAGCTCCTTCTTTCTCCATTTTCGAATAAGTCACCTGTGTATTTTCTTCTGTGTGGGGCAGAAAAAAGCAGCAAACTAGGTGCTGTACTTCTTTATGAAGCAGGGAGATGGTCTGTGCACCAGGTGTGTGGCTGTGAGCTGATTGAAAAGTGCTTGAAGAAAATCAATACTAACCTTGCAATGAGAAGTTAGATGAGGAATGGCTGCATTGCTCCTGTCTGTGGTGTTCATCAAATGGTGCCTGTTCTGCAAAGCACGTAGAAAAATAATTTCATGACCAAATTAACTAATACCTTTTGGCAATTATCAGTTAGAAGCCCTTCTTCCTCTGTTAAGGACTCCATGAGAGACTGCTTGACCTGTTCTCCATTGATGTCCTAAAGCAGTCTCGACAGCACATGACACATAAATAATATTAATGCAAATTATTATTAGCCCAGATATGAGAACACATAAAAATGACCTTCTCTTTAATAACTACAAAAGTTCTAATCAAACACTGAGTAAATAATGTGTGATGCCTACAGAAAAAATCTGAGGTTATTCCTTCGAATATTTGATGGTACTGAGCAACTCATGGTTGATATCTGTGGCTTCTGGGCTTTACCACACCCCAGATGGGAAGACAGCTTCAAACCACACAAGCCCTTTTGTAGGTCAGCTCACACCAGGGTGGCATGGCTAACAAAAATGCAGTTTTATTCCAATGTTAGACAGTTTCTGAAGCTCATTTTTTTTGGTCGTCTCCTTCTTGTTTACATTGAAATGGGTGTGAAAGTCTGATATTCAGTGGAACAAAATTTGTGCCTCATTTTCACTCTAGTTTTTGCAGGGAATTATAAAGCAAAGTGAAGAAACAGCATGCTATGTATAAAGTATTTTGAGACTGTAGTTCTTATCAAACCACTTCTGCTTTGAGGAAAAAGTCTTTCTCCTTACCCTAAAATTTTTCAGTATGGGGAAAGCTACTGATTTTAGCTTATTGCTTTTTTCTTTTTTGAAGCATGCAGAAATTAATTTCTTCCTTCCCCTTCTCTCAACCCTCATATCATTTTCAAAATTATAGTCCTCTGGTACTGCATTTCTGGTCAGTCTGGCTTATTTCAGGTATGCAATCAGGCTCTGGATTGTTTTATTAATTCATTTCTGTAAATAAACTTCTTTAAGAAATCGTTTTTCCACTTCCTACCCCCAAAAGAAGGTTCGAGAGAGTAAGTGATATTTACATAAATATGTATTAATAGGTTTTAAATATGTGTCAGAGACAAATATTTGCCAGATCAGCTTATGAAAATTCTGCTTACAGAATAAATTTATTTTGTAGCTGTTATTTTTATTTAAAAATGCAAAACATCACCCATCCTGTAGACATGAAACACTTTGTGGTCAAAAACAATTTTGCACTTATTGATACATATGAACTACAATATATAAAATATCAAGTAATTTTATAATAATTACAACATCCATTCTGATTCTGTGACAAAGCAAAACTATGGAGAAATTCCATTGAAATTAATGTGGTTAATCTGTAGTTGCACCACTGAGTCAAACAGTAATATGTATCATTCATTTATAATTTGAATGCAAACCAATCTGAAATAAAATTTCTGCCATTCTTCAGACTTATCAAGGAAAATGTTTTACATTTTACTTCATAGACATCTGAAATAAAACTTGGAATATGTCTTAATAATAGCATTCATCCACAAATTGTAATTCAGTGAAAAATTATTGGACTGTGGCTTTCTTATTGACATCTTCTAACAGTGACTCTGCTCACCTGTGAGAGAGCAGAGGGAGAGCAGTGAAGAGGAGTTAAAGATATCCCATTTTATAATAAATAACTGTTTTTTAAATTGAGGGTGAGAACTGATTTTTCTTATTTGCAGTACGAATACTTTTCAATTTGGTTTGTGTTAAACTCAGTGGCAGCCAGTGGAATGAAAAGTATGTCTTAATAAGCTGAACATGATCTTTCAGGTATTTGTGCATCTCCTGGCAGCAGTGCCTGCCCATGCAGCAGGTCAGACAGCTGCTCCATCTCTTCCACCAGAAGTACTCAGAACATCAAAGTACATGAGGCACAAAGACCTTCCTTGAGGCCCACAGCGCCTGAAAGGCTTTACTGATTTCTGTGTTTTTCTCTCTGCTATGTAAATGGTATCCTCATGGTAACCCTTTAGGGTGTAGTTCACATGTGAAAGTGTCAGTTCCCAACATGATTGGTAACAACAGGACTTGGAATGATTTTTGGGTTGGAGACTTTTTTGACCTTCATCACCATCAGCTTTACACTGGCCCATGTTGGCAATGAGTACAATCTCTGATAAGGTATTGTCTTTAAAAATGGTAACCTTTTCTCTGTGAAATGAGATGATGCCTGTCAGACCAAATGCAGAAGTCTGTGCTGCAAACCATCAGTACTAAAGTAATTGTAATAGTATTGCTGTTACAGCCACGATACTCAAAGACTGGTGAGGGGGGCAGGGTTTGCACCTAATAATCTTTTATTAGATGAAGCAATATAGCTGGAAAAAACAGATGCTTCAGACAAACAAATCCTCCTTCAGGACAGTGCAGGAAAGGCTTTCTATGCCCAGAAGCTTTTCTGTTTTTTCCAGCTGTATCTGTTGGTCTAATAAAAGATACTGCCTCTCCTAGTAAACTTTGCCTAACTGAAACTTGAGCATTTCTGTCAGCCCTTTAACAGAAAAGCCTGCCAGCAGCATGGGCATGGTGCTCTGCTGGATTTCATATGTCCTACTTCTGCTTTATCTGCCCTGCACTTCTCAGACATGGGACAGAAAGAAATATGCTCAATTAACGCAATTAATGGACACTGACTGACAAAGCTTATCAGAGCAGTTGGTTTATTCCTTTCTTTAGCTTTACCTTAAATTTTTGATGGAAAGGAAATTTTGCCATCTATGGAGTCTTGTTTCTTTCTCCCAGCTTGAGAGATGTGGGTTCTGTAGCTCCTGTTAATGCTGATCTTCCTGGTGTGGTCCACCTGTGTACCAGAAGAGTTACAGAAGGGAAGATTGTTCCCTGGCCATTGCTCTGCTTTTCTGATGAGTCTGATTTTGTAATAAGCTTAGTTATTAAATTATCTGTAGTGATAATACTCGCTCAATAGGTGGTCATAAGTCTCTTGCTTAGATTTCAAAAAGGCTCTAGGGCTCTCCTTGCAGAAAATAGAAGACAAAAATATTCGGTGGCTTGACGGGAAGTGTGTCTAATAGGATCTGCTGTAATGTAAAAACAAAAGGAGCAGTGTTTCCACTTAGAGCACCAAACATCTTGGAGTCCACTGTGGAAAATGTTTATAGTGTTGTATAGTTTTATTACCACAGATTGAAGGAAACAGCTTATTGAGTGATTTTGGGGACTGGATTCAGTACCAGTGGACTATCGAATAGTGATCAAAGAAAACCCCCCTCTGCTGTGGGGTGAGAGCAAGGAACCTGTAAGGACTACTCCGCTTTCTTGTACAATCTACAAGGACAAATGCTGCTTTCAGACTCACCAAGGGTCCTACATGTGCTGAGGGGAATTGGGTTGCAATGCCAGGAGGCTGTGCGGGTACCCTTGGGCATGCAGATTTCTCAGGCTAAAGGTACTCCCAAGTCCTTCCACAGGGACACTGTGAAAATAGTGGAGCTGATGCCTTTCCATTCCTCCACTCCCAAGATGCCTCATATAAAACCTGTTTACTTGGGCTGGTTTTTAGCTGACATTCTCTAAGCTGTGTTTTGCTCAGTATCTCCTCAGTGTGGTGGGCAGTAACAAGTGCAGAGCAGTCTCTTGTCTCTGCACTGAACCATGCGTGATAACTGTAATACCTTTACTCATCTTGGAAGGATTTATCTCTTCTCAAGCAATAAATATTATTAAAGCACCCACGTTCAGTAGCAAGACCATCAATTTTTTAATTGTCTTAGACGTTGTGGCTGCTTTTATCATGCTGTACCAATGCCAGCTGAAGGCTGTAGTTGCAGGGAGAGCCTCGGGCTGCCCTGGAACCCCAAGACAGTTTGGCTTTTACGCCCCTGCAGCAAGAGAACAAATAGTTCTCTCTGCACATTGCAGAATGAGGTGTGAGTGAGCTTTCGTGTTGTCTCAAGGAACTGGACCAGAGAACGAGGCTGAAGCCAGGTCTTGAAAAATGTAGCCGGTGCCTAAGCGCCAGAGGGAAAAATAGTTGGGCTGGCATTCTTCCTGTTGTGTTCAGAGGCAGTGAGTGATGAGGGCTTGGATTTGAATGTGAAAAAAAGAGATGCCTCTATGTTAAACCTACATGTAAACCAAAAATGTATGAGGAGAGGAGAGTGTGAGGGAGAAGTGTGTTCTGTCAGTTGCTGCCTTCATGCTGTTCATTGTGTCCCTTACTCTTCTGCCTCCAGAAGAAAGGCATGTGCCTTGTTTGATGTCGGTGTGAGCTGGTCCACTTCCTCTTGTAGATCACTAAGTAACTTCAAAGCCTTTGGTCTCAACACCTTGCACCTCTGTCCCTCCAACAGACTGATTTTTCTGAGTCCTTCTCAAGTTCTGTGTGCTGAATTTCTCCCTTCCCACCAGCAAGTACTAGGATTTTTCTGGCCGTGCTACCATGGGACTGCAGTGAGCACCAGGGTGGGATTATCCTTGATATCGGCATTCTGGTAGGATGTGACAAATTGGCCTGAAAAGATCCTAAACCCTACTGTTCTAGCAAAGAGGAGGAAGACATCCTTCTGCTTTGAATTCAGAAGCTTTCATTGCTGCTTCATCCTTGCAAGCAGCTGTTTCTTGATGCTCTTGATGCATCTTGCGTGGTTCTTATGAACAGCCATGAGCTGCTGCAGCTTGGCACATGTCTGTGCAGCTGAAGAGGCATCAAAAAGATTGTTTCCTTGCTTGCAAACACGAGAAGCCAGCTATGATGTTTACTACCCATTCGTGTTTGGAAGACCATTTTGCAGCCAAAAAAAAGCTAAAAATTCCCGAGACACTCTGGCATTTGGCTAGATGAGTGGGTGGATAGGTTGTTTTCAATCCTTGATTAAAGCACAATGTGCACAAGAGTGGAGGAGCAAACCAATATAGTTATAGTATGAAGTATTGCTTAAGAGCAGAAATATTGATATGTATGGTGGCAAAATATAAGGTGAAAGTCTGATATAAGCAAATGAATGGCACCTTTGGCCAAGAAAAGTCAAGGAGAGAAATAGAAAACATGACCTGAATCAGAAGAGAGATGCTAACACATATGTAAGGTCTGTGGGACAAATCAGTGACATCCAAATCTCTATTTAAAGAGTAATGAAGCACACAGCTACCACCATGAAAGCTTAATGTGCAATGTCTGCTGTAAATTACACTGCAGTGTATCACATACAGGAACTCTGAATGCTGGAACTGATGCCTCCCTGACATAATTTGAGGCAGGTATGGTAGCAATTCAAAGATATAAATTCTAATACATGTAACTTGTAGTATAGTCCTGTTGACTTTTGCCAAATCTAGACTAATAATAATAAACAATATTTAATATTTTTGGTGATTTAACTAGCTTGGAAGCCAATCTGTTGAATCTGAATAGCTTTGTGATGATAAAATAGCAGTATCAAAAATTAAGGGACCAGTGAGATTGACATGGAATCTACTTGGTTTCATGAGTGTTCCCATGAGTTTTCATGGAACTGCTTTGAAGGTTGTGAAGATTTAAATAAAATCCACTGGATTTGTTCTCTTTGATAGATGAAAGGTAAATATAGCTTAAATATGGCTTTCCCAAGAAGAGTCTTGCAACATTTCTCTTGCCCTTATCTCTATCATCTTGACAAATGTTTCATTTTTAGGTTTTGGCAGTTAGCTTCATTTCTCTGTTTTAGCGAAATTCCTTTCTTTTTTCTTCTCCAAATAAGTTAGTAGAGAGGATTTGCCTCTAGTTGATGTAAAATGTGCATTTTTGCACATGTACAGCAATCCTATTTTTTAATATTTGCCTTTTGCTAATTCTACAATGATTTTTTTTTCCCCAGCTAACTTCTAAAATTTTTTCTCTTCTTCCTGAGGACTCTTCATTTTGTATCGTCCCATCACTTTGTACTATATATGCAGGAACCTCACTCTTTCCCACAGCCATGAGAGCCTTGTGGTTTGAAAAACTGACCCATTCTTTATGCATGCCTCCCTTCTCTTGACTGGGAATTAAAGGCTTTAAATCTCTCTTCTGTGTCAATTCTGGCTGAGTTGATTGGTGTTACTCTTTTTGTCTTAGTAAATCCATTAATTCTGAATTCTTCAGCTGCCTCTAAAGAATCTTAGAGCCTCCTCTTCTGGGCAGTTTGCTTCTCTTCCATCAGGGTGACTAAATCTTTCTCTTCTTTTTCTGATGAGAATCCAGGAGCTGCCTCCTCTCTGTTCTTCTCTCTTGTCTTTGTTTATTTTAGTGGAGATAGAAGTGTTTTTGTCTAGTGTCAGTCCAGTTAGGCACAGGTTATCTAGTCAGTGACATTTTCTGGAGATCCAAAAACTTCTAGCTACAGCTGTGTTTGGTATCTGACATTTTTCATTTTGGCACCATATCTTTCCTTCATTGGATGGGGACATAATAACCCTAAACACCTTTCTGTCACATGAAAGATATTATGACTAAAATTATTTCCCTCTGTCTCAGCTTCTGGTTGCAGAAAACTCTAATTGTAAGTTTAAAAAATGTTATCTTATTTTAAAAATACATGACTCCTTGTGTCCTGCATTTATTCCTTAGAGAAAAAAAGCAAACCTAAAACATTTCCAGACAAAGTAGTTAAACTGTAGATCATTTACAGTATGTTTTCATTCAGAATTTTGCTTATTTGTAGCTAATCTTTGAGCCACTTTAGTTTAATGATTAAAGCATTTTTTCCTCAAGAAAATAAGTTTGTAGTCAGCAAATAAACTAACAATCTATCATGGTCACCCAGAAGCTAAAAAGCCAGCCAGATGTAGCTTTTTCATCCTCTGTTCTTGTGTTTTGCAGTAGGTAAAATATCAGCTGAGTGTCAGACTTGGTTGTCTTAACTGTGTTAAGGCTTTTAAAACCCTTATGACTGTTAAGCAATGTTTTCGTTCTTAGAATAAAGAGTAAAAAGGCAAAATATTTCCTACTCTTGAAAGATTTTATTTTTATTCCTCCAATTTTTTCTGTTGAAAAATGCCACCTCTCTTCATCCCAGCTGAATATTTTTGTGCTGACACTGTCGTGTCCACTTGGACCAAAGCTGCCAACTGCACGTCTGGCTGAGCCATGTGTGTTTGCTGCAGGAGAGATGGGACACCCAGGTTTTTGTCTGGTTCTGTGAAGCTGGTACATGGCACAACAGATGATGCCATGAATCGTTTCATGGGCCCTCACTTTTGAGTGCCCAATTTCTTTTGATTCCTACAGCTTAAACATTTCTCAAATGTTGTGAGATATTAATACAATATTCCTCTGAGGCTGGTTTCCCAACCAGGATTTTGTGACTACTATGAACATCTATGAGTCCATCCATTAATAATATTCAATTGCTATTGACCAGTTCCAGCCTAAATCCTGTGATACTTGGAAGCACAAAGACACTAAGTTTCTTCAATAAATCTAGAAATTGTGTGCAAAAGATACAGAAGGTCAAAGTAGCATGCCCCTTGAATTTTTTATATGTGTATGTAAGGAGATATATATATCTATATAAAAGTGGTATATCAAAGTCCTGAATTCTCTTTACATTTACTGGTTGTGGCCTTTTAAGCTGCAGGGAAACTGCATGAACATATTTTTCTATGCTGTTGGCTTCCCAGATAGCTGGACAAAATTTACTTGCTTGTGTTAGCAAGGAAGTACATAGAGATAATCAGCTTTTAATCAGTTACATAATTACAGGGAGAGAGAGATGTGTGATGGTTTCATTTTTTAACCCCATAGGCCATAACTGGCTTTCGTGCCACATGTTATTCACCCTTGCTATATAGCCATAAAATCAGTTTGCAGCTATGTGAAATGGGACTCAGAATAGTTTTTCCTCCTTTTTTTGCATCCTTTTCAGTTATTAACCAGTCAGTAAATGTTTGGAAGTGATATAGGCATAATACAGGGAAATTGTTAACAAAAATTTGTTTTTTAAAGAAAATAACCAATGGCTTCTCGAACTTTGAAGTCCCATTTTTAATAATTTAACAGAACACATGGATTTATGTTCACTACATTTTATCCCGTTTTAAAAACATGTTGGGAAGAGTGATGGAGAATGAGCCAAGACTGTGAATAATTGTGGAAATATCCATACCTGACTGAAAAAATTATGATCCGTGGTCAACCAAAAAATTGTGCTACACAGTGCAATTTTTTCCTTTCATTTCCTAAGATGTTTCTTCTTTCTGCCTGTTTGTCAAATCCATCATTTATATCAGATGCAATTTCAGTGTCTCCATATAACGTATTTTGCATTAGTTTTTTCTTGTCAAACCCCCTGCCCTTTTCCATAGTATTTTTCTTTTTTAAAAAAGAAACAAGCTCAGGATTAAAAGATTCTTTGGATTGCCTAACTAAATGATTCTGTTAATGTTTGACTAATGAGAGGAATTTTCACTGGTATGAGCTAACTCTAAAATCAATAAAATTCATATAATCAACAATGAAGAATAAGCAACATTCACGGAACAGTAACTCCGAGAACAGAAAAGGTTGAGGGAGAAACATAAATGTGAGCCATCAATGAGCCCTGGTGGCAAGGAGAGCCAGCAGCTTCCTGGGCTACATTGGGCACTGTGCTGCCAGCAGGTTGAGGAGGGGATCCTGCACCTCTGTTCAGCACTGCTGAGCCACATCTGCAGCTCTTGGGCCAGTGTTGGGCTCCCTCATATGTGGAACTTGTGGGCATAGTGGAACCAGTCCAGGGAAGGCACTGTGAAGATGTGTAAGGGACTGGAGCATCTCTCCTATGGGAAGGATTGAGAGCTGGGACTGTTCAGCTTGGAGGAGGCTCAGGGGGACCTCACTGATGTGTACAAATACCTGAAAGGAGGGTGCAAGGAGTCAGGCTCTTTACAGTGGTGCACAGTGATGGGAGGAGAGACAATGGGCTAAAGTACAGGAAATTCTGTTCAAACATTCTGTTTAAACAGGGGAAAGTTTTTACTGTGAGGGTGCTCAAACTCTGGCTAAAGTTACCCAGAGAGGATGTGGAGTCTCCATCCCTGTAAATGTTCAAGATCAAAGCAAAGCCCTCAGAAAGTTATTCCAGGTGGCCTTGCAGGATGGCTGCATTAGATTCTCTCCAACATGCCTTAAGACCTCAACTGTTGTGTGGTTATATGAAATAATAAATACAATTCAGAGTTTTGTCTTAAAGACAGCTTTCTTATTTCTCATCAGAAGTTACAAAACAATTTATTTGGCTGATCTGAAAATACTATAAGTAATTATCCTTTTCCACGATAAAGAAACGTATTACCATTTTCAATTGAACCACAATTATGAGAGCAGGGAAATTTAATTTTAAAAAAGTAAGAGCAGCCTTTCATTAATTAACCCACTGTGCATTCCTAGATAATGTGAATATTTAAAAGTAATTGAGATGGCACTAAAATTGTTTTTGTTGTTGCTAATGTAGCTTTTGGAATGTTTCATCAGTTGCTTTCTCATGTTGTGTAGTATTTTGAATTACTTTGGATTTATATAAACGGCAGTCATCTTTTGGTTAAAAGTCATTCTTCTCATGAGAGGGTCTGAGAATGTAAAACAAAAAGCAGTAGTATAATATAAAGCTGATTTGAAACTTGTTTTGAAATGGTTGTGGTACTTGATCTCTAGTTTCCATGTGATCTCTGTAAGTGGATCAATAACTAACTGTAGAGTGGGTCAAACAGTCTCAGGTGGGGCTGCATGTCTTGGACCTCATTCAGATTTCTTGTCAAGGATGAACGCAGTGTGATCCATGTTCCTCCTGCATTTGGAATCTTGGCTTTTCAGAAGAAAGAAGCTTGACAGTATGGAAGGATCAAAACTTGCCATGAAGTCCTGGTGCTGTTGACATGATTTATCACAAGGTTATAGAAAAAGTTGCTGTTAGATTAGTGTAAATTCTGTGTGGTTCTATAGCTGTCATCGACAGCAGAGTCAGTGTGGGATTTTGTCTCTAGATAACATAAACAAGGATAACATCTGTCTCAGTAGAACTAAATCTTAAATCAGGAGACTCTGAAACATTAGAATATCTGACATTACTATATTCATTGCGTAAAGAAAAGGAAGGTGCAGGAACAAAGTGTAGCTGAGGAAATGAGGACATCAAGTCACGGGTATCAAATCAAAGCTTCCAGAGTACTTGAGGCATGCCAGATTGCAGTTGCTAGCTCTACTAGAAAATTAATTCTATTAGGACAGCAAGAAAGGAATCAATTGCATTTGTCTAAGAAACAGGTGGTTAGTTTGCCTTTCCCATGCATTTGGAGTAATTCTTATTCTTTTATGTTATTTTTCTCCTCCAATGAACTCATCTTCTGACTGTCACACATATGCCTGCAATATGTATTATAGAAAAAATTTGACTCTAATCCAAATATTTAGTCTGATTAAAACAAGCCAAATTCACTGCATATCATTACCTCTGTTTTCCTTCTGCTATGAGAATTGTAGCTGTCCAGCAGCTTGCATCCAGCTGTGAGGGCAGGCATGCATCTGTTCAGTCCAATATCAGAAATAAAATGAGGCACCTCTGAGAGATGCACTTGTAGGTAAGTGGCATAATTTACTCTCACAGTAAATGAAAATAAACCATCAGTGCCTCTGAGTCAGTGAGCTGCCCAATGGTGAAGTTCAAAAATAGCTGCAACATTAAGTAACACAGGCTGAAATGGATGCGGCTTCTTGACTTGTTTACTCTTTGTTGTTGTTTGTTTTAGCCAAAGCGGCAAAGTGAAGGCATGATGGACTGCAGAACCTAAGTACACTCACTGTGGTTAACATTCAGTTCATTTGTGCTCACTTGTGCTGCAGTGACACTGCCATACAATGCTGTAAAGAAACAGGCACTGTTAGAGATGTTTCCCCTTTGTTATTCCTACAGGTATTGTTTTACTGTGCTTGAGTACAAGCTCTGCACACGATTTTTTTCAGAAGCATTTTAGAAATTTTTGGGTATCCTATTGTTTCAGGACTTTTTAACACTGAAATAGCAGATCACATATGTGTGATATAGTTGCTTTTATTACGGGAATGGATCACTTAAGTATTAGCTCTGATATATGTCAGCCTTGCAAATTAGCTATCATTTAGATAATTTACTGCTGAGTGTGGTTGGTGCTTTTTTTAATTTAAATCTCCAGTCATATGTTTTGAATGTCTCTTCCTTCCCAGTTAATCTCTTCCTCCTGGACAATATGTTTCTAATCCACTTTTTGTGTGGAATCCTTTTAAGCAATTTAAATTGTGATTGTTTTCCTTCTTGTAGCCATTAAGAGACAGTTATCTTGCACATAGTTTATTAAGTGTGGTCTTAAAAGCAGTGATTAATTAACAATGATTGAGGGTGTGGCTGAAAATACTTATACAGATTGATTTAAGGCAAAAGAACTTTCAATGTGAATATTTTCTTGTTCTAAATGAGATTAGGCTCATTTTAAGAACAAACAGGGGATAAGGGAGGATGCTCAGTTGTATGCCTTTTGTGCTGACAACTGGCTGGTGTTTTGCAGCAAAGTGGGCTCTTCACCTTGTTTGTTGTCTTGAGCTTCAGGGCAACATTTATTCCCTGGGAGAGCCAAGCCTGCTGTTTTTGCCCAAAGACAGAAATTAGATTGTGTTGTTATAAAGCTACAAAAATGTAGCAGTAGTTCACCTCAATGCCTTATTTCTTTAAAACTTCAGTTTTAAGGTGTATCACTACCTGGCCCTACACAGAAGTTTTATGGAAGCAGCAGAAATTTTGATGCAGTATTTGTTGATTGTGTTGCAATGAACAGAAAACTGAAACCACATTCTGCAAATTACCTGCTGTGTGATGTCTTTATGGTTTTAATGGTCTTCTCTTCAAAAGTCCTCTTACAGTATTGCTTCAGTTGGAAAGAACAAATAGGCTATTTATTAAGTGTGCAGTCAGCAGCATTTCAGCTAATAATGAATAAGTGCTTACAATAATCTATCAACAGTAAAGGATTTTTTGGAGTCTTGTATGATCTTCCTGTCTGCTCCCTGGAGTCCAAAATATTTATTGCTTGGAAACAAAGGCCCTTAGAGTCAAAGGTAAGCAATGGCATGCTGAAAGAGCAAGAGCATGCCTGTAAACAGGAATATGGTGGAGAGTTAACAATGGACCTCTAGAAGGGCCCACTGTACATTCGGTCTTTTTTCCCCACCCCATCCCTTCTTCTAAGCTAGGAGGCAGCTCCCTCTGGCCACATTCATAAACAGTGAGTTCATGCATAATCATATACTTTACACACATTCATTATTGTGCAAGGAGTGCAGTGCTCTTACATATTTGTTTTCACCAAATAAACAGCATTTAGTTCTGCAGTTCAAGTGTATTATTAATTGCTCTGGATAGATTCAGTTCTAGGTAGTTCTGTGAGGCTGGACCCTTAAATGGTGCTTGGGTGAAAACTGTTCTTAAACATCAAAAGCCCTTATGACAGCATGGCCCATCTGTATGGTAGAGCAGTAGCTGTTGAGAGAGTGGCCTTTTTCATGCTGTAACTCTTCAGATGTGACAGACACCATGGATGGGCATATGGAAAGAAATAAATTAAAAAATCTATTTTCTATCAACTTCATGAGCATGTCATGGTTTAGGAATAGTATTCTCCAATTTAGTAGTCCTGCTGAAATGGTGCTGCTGCTCCCTGCCCTTCGTCCTCTAACTGAAGGCACAAAAGGCAAATATCATGGGTTGAGGCAAGAACAATTTACTGGAAACAGCAATGAGATAGGAAAACAAAGAGTAACAGCAACAATATTAATGACAAAGGTATGATGCAAGGAAATGACTTACATGTAAAATAAAACAAAAATGGACCATTTTTGTCATGTGCTTTTTCCTCATGGAGGTAACACCCCTCTCCCTGGAACTGAGAGTCCCTTACTCCTGCCCCTGACAATTTGGTGAGGTGATATCAAATAACACCCCAGCCTTAGCCATGCTCCCCTCCCGGCTACTGGAAAAATTAACCCTGTCCTGGCCAAAACTAGGACAGAGCAAAAGCTAACAATTGTTACAGTGCAGGATTTGTGAAACTGCAGCCAACTTGAAAAATCCAAATTTTGTTTTACTTTGAGTTGCCTATAGATAAATTCTTTAAAGCTGAATAGAAATCACTTTGATGAGTGAAGAGTATTAGAATGGCTCGTAATGCAAGGATGAATGAAATATGATAGAGTTTCACTGTGATTTTTGGCACTTGTGCTGAGTTTCAAATAAGCATTGTGAAGGAGGAGAAAGAAAATTGGTTGTTTTGTGGCTTTTTAAAATGTATTCCTTCTGACATTTGAAATACTAATTTTTTTCACTTATGTTTGATTAAAACAATTTCACAGTCACCACTGACAACACTGTAAGATTATCTGCCTTGCACAGCTAAATAAAAGTGAAATCAATGCTACTGTTAAAATGTAGCTTGTGCTTGTCAAATCTGATGAGGAGATGGTATGTTAGCTGAAGAGATCAGAATGTATAATCAAGAACAGACTAATCACTTAGGTTATGGGGGAGGATAAACTAAAAGCCCAGAATCACAGGAACCTGAAGTTGAAATCTCACAAAACTTGACTCGGGTTTTCATTTTGCAGAAACAGAACAATGTGTGCAGCCGTGTGCAATTTACTATCTGTACTCTATTTTCCCACAAATTATTTTCCTGGAATCATAAAGCTTTGTTACTTGAAGGAATGTGGAGAATCCTGTGGTCTTCATAAATGAAGGGACCTTTTGTGGTTTTAGTATTTCCTCTTCACTTTTGCAAGCCAGTTTTCTTCAGTGATAGTCATTCTGTTTGTTCTGTGTTTCATCCGTGTCTGAGGCGCTTGTTAAGGATGCTTTAAACTTTGAAAGTAACTGGTGATATTTTAGTTATGACTAAACTCATACTTTTGAGCTTGGGAGGAAAATTTAAGGAAACATTTTTTAAGGAAGATTACACACTTTCGTTACAGTTTGTAATGCAAGTGAATTTAAAACTTTTGAACATATGCTGCAATGAATTTCTAGAAAGGAGTTTGCCTTTATAGACTTCTATCCATGTTCTAACCAAATTTCTTGCATGGATTTGTATAAGGTACACAGATGATTTCACGTGTGTGTGTGTGTGTGATCTAAACACAAGGGCAATTGTCTGCTTTCTTTTGCTGGTTTAGGGGAAGATGTGCAAAAAAGAAGGACCTGCTCCAGAGTGCCCTTCCATGGCAGCATCTCCTTTTCTTCTCTTAGTATACATTCCTGCAGGAATATATACAAAGGAATACATGTATTCCTAGAGGAATACATGGAGGAATGTGTAATCTAAATTTAGTGTTGAAAATTTTCTCTGTTAATTAATAACTTCGCACATTTGCTCTCTCACTGGAAGTCTGCAACAACTCATTCTGTCCTTCTGCCTTTTCTCTCCCACCTTCAGCATTTTTCCAGATGTTCATTCATATGGACGGCTTTTAAACCTGCATGAAACATTAGGAAACAGTAACATCTATGAAAAATAAATCTGAAATCATTAACAGGATCAGTTTGCCTTCACTGCTCAGTCATTTAATCCTATAAATCCTGGCATTATGGACTAGCTTTGTTCAGTGAAAAAGAAATGCCACTTGATTTATTTTCACTATAAGAACTCACCATCCTTTGCCTTATTGTGAAACTAGCTCTTTGTGATCATAGATCTCCTAATTTTACCACACAATCAAAAATGATGTGATGCAGAGAAGTATCAAAGTGACAAGGTACCAGTAACAGTTTTTTTGACTCTACAATAAATGTCACGCTGGTGCTTAGACTATGTGGTTCTTATTGTTTACTGGCTTTTTATATGAAATAATTTAACAAGAAGGCTTTCTGAACAAGTCATCTGTAGGTGTATCTCCTTTGTGTTAGCTGCCTTGTGCTATAGCTGTGTCTTCTGTTGCTTATGGCATTTCTGAATAGGGAAGCACAGTGATATAGCTGAAAGATTATTCTTGATTTACTCTGATTAAACAACTGAATTAGTTTTGGATTTTCAAAACGAGTACTTCATATTTTGACTAACTTTGTTTTCAAAGATTGGCATCTCAAATGAGTGTTAGTTGAGTGAGGAAATGAGAAACATTATTATACTAAAAAAATCACCAGGGCATTGGTCTGCAGTTCATCAGTTTTAAGAGATGAGGAAGGAATTTTTGTTAAGTGTAAGGAGTTATCATGCTGTAAAGTGTGTTAAGAACTATTCCTTATGCTTGACCTCAGGCCATAAAAGCTCAGGTATGCACTGGCATCTTTTCTCACAGTTCACTAAAAAGGTTTCTGACTAGACTTACAGACATCCTTCCTCCTTTTACTGGGAATCCTCCTCCTCTGACTTAGCCTTCCAAGATTTTGCTAGTTGTTATTAGTGACCCAAGTGTTATCTTTAATCCTGCTTTCCTTATTCATTAGTGAAGACCAACATCCAATCCATCACAGCATTTGCATGCCTGTAAGAATAATTCAGTGTCTTTAAATTGTAAGAATAACTCAATGTCTTTAAATTCTTTGGTTTTCCTAAAAGCACACTGAAGCCATCTTCATCAGTGTCTGCACAGCTGAAAGACTTTCCTGCTGGGCAGAGTATGCTGTGATGAAGACTGAAGACTCAAACTCAGAATGACCACAATTTCACATACATTGCATTTGAAAATGTGCTGGCCAAGATGACAGATGTTGCTATTCTTGTGTGGTTAATATAGGTTTGTCTAAGCTTTAGCTATACCATGAAAACCCTCAGAGGTGCTTATTTTCTTATTTTTCTTGGCTGGAGGAAAATTAACACTACAGAATGTAATAGAGTTTGTTCTTACAGCTTCAGTCATCTGCTCAACTCACTCAAAGTTTCATTTATTAAGAAAAGAAGACAAGAAAAATTTCTGAGGATTTTCTCACCTTAAAATAGGCCATCTTTTACAGGGTGTGAAACACAATAGTTGATTCCAATATATACATCTTCAGTTAACTTCCTTCTTTAAACTAGCAAATGTAATTACTGCCTATACAGATAAAACCTACTTGTGTGATGTTTTCATAGGATGCCTTAAACTTCTAATTTTGGGTGAACTTCAAAGGTTAGGAGAAAAAACAATTCAGTCAGGAAGCAGAAAGTGACTCAAAATAATTCAAATTATCTATCTTTTAATGATTAATTTACATACATTTATTGGGGTGTTGGATGCTGGCAGTATGTTCCTGTAATGCAACAGGAGCCTTCAGATGCATATTGACCACTGGAAAACTGAAAGAAAATTATAGTCATAATGTACCATATTATTCTTGTACTTTGCACTACCTTGCCAAAGAGGCTAAATTCTGAAACAAATCTGTCTTAAATGACACTGAAGTCAAATGATTTAAGCTCCTTGTGACTAATACTGGAGGTATCCTATGTGAAAGTGGTCGGTAGAGAGGTAGAAAAACAAGCCTGCTCTTAGTAGAACTTTGGACAGCTTTAGGTCTGCAAGCCCCACAGGTTGCTTGAACCTGTGGGATGAACTCATAATCTACATTTGGCTTTTAGCATCGACTTGTTTCTCTATTTAGCAGGAATAGCCAGGGAAGAAGTCCTCATTTAATCGAGGATAAAATTCACTTATTCATTATATGGAATAGAACCACAGTGTGCATGAAGATGCAGATGGAGATTTTCATAAAGTAATGAAATTTTATATAAGGTGCTTGAGTGTTTGTTGAGGCACAATATGTTAAGGTAGTTTTCAAAAGATTTAAAAATAATCTTGCAGACCTTTAAAGCTATTTTGTGGTTTTAGAACTTTTGGCTTGATTCACTGTATCATAACTGATGTAATGAAAGAAAACAGAATAAGATGCTTTTAAAAATACACAGAATATTTGAAATATTTTTCAGTATTTAAACTGGTTTATAGTTGTAGAAATCCAGGCTTCTGGGCACAATTTAGATTTTAGTGTCTGCTACAATCTTTCAGTTTTATAGCATTACTGGAAATAATTTTTCCTTACTGCTGGATGCATTCCTTTCTTTCTTTCCAAATAACTTGAATCTTTCCCACTACTGGTTTTCTTTTTTCAAGTTACTCATTCAGCAGGTTTTTCCTTTCTTTAGGTCAGACCAGGTGATTATGAAACTTTGCTATTAGTCAACTTGCTCAAAGGTGATTTTGGAACGGCGTTGGTCCATACTGTTCAATTACTATTCTGTGCCCCTTGGGGATTATCTTACATAACTACAACAGCCTTGTAAAATTTATTATAGTCTTGGCATATTTCAAGTAAGCCTGTTACCTCTGATTAATATTAGTGTTGGTTCTAGATTTAGGGCTAGCCAGATTGCATTTTAAGAGTTTGACCTTAAGTGATGTAGTAACAACTGTCTCACTACTAAATTCCAGTTGCTGGCTATACAAAATGCAAGAAAAAAGAAGCAGTAATAATGCAGAAATAATTCACATTTTTCTTGAGCTATTCTGCAGGCTTTGATTGAGCTAAACCTTGCACATGTTTAATTTTGGATGTCATGGTTGGTGCCATTGACTTCAGTGATCAAAGTAGGAAAGGCCCTGCTAGTTTCCTAATACGAAAGGTTCTAAAAATGCACAGTTGGCATTTACTCCAAAGCTCTCCTGTTCCCGAAAATTTTGTTGGAAGATTTCAGAAACTTAGAAAACATTAGGGTAACCTAAATTAATGTCTACTTCTTCTGTATTATGCACACTTCAGATGTGATACTTTTATGTAAGGTACTGTTTGTAATGCTGAGGTGCTGCCTGTGAATTTTAAGAGCTTCATTTTGTTGAAAAGCTAGGATTTTTTTTTCTTGAATTTCTGACTAGCAGTGCTCTTTCTCCTTTCCCCTCCTCCAGAAGTCATCCTCTGAGTGCTGTCAGACTTCTTCAGCACACTAAGTTCATGTTTTTGTCAACACACTGTCCTTTTATCATTTAATGTTGGTCTTCTGTGCAGTAACCCCAACCTTCACTAACAGCCATAGTTGTGGTATCCTCCTCTCACTCTTGTTTACGTCTTCTTTTGCTTCTTTTTGTGTGGCATGGTAGTAATGGGGTATGGTAAAGTGATGCTGTATATTTATTTACAGAAGTACATGAATGTTCATGTTTCATTAAAATTATGGGCTTCTCCTGAAAAATTTTAAAAATCTAAGAGAATTCCCCGTTTTAAAGACATAGATGTCCAAGAATAAGTTTTTGACATTATACTATACATAAAGCTATGATAAGTACTTCAATTTCTTGCTCAGTTTTATGAAACTACTCTGCTTTCTGTTTTTCACAGGGATTTATTTGTGGCAGCTTAAAAGTATGATGGAATGATATTATGAAACTGTCATGTACATGATTGAGGATGAGAGCTATGTGTAGGAGCTTTATGACTGAGAAACTTGTAACGAGCAAATTAGTTGCACTTTGCATCTGGCCCTTCACCAAGGCTTAGCAATTACCCATGTCACCCAAATGTATTTTCATTTAAATAAAAAAAGTTATTGTGGCATCAGTGACAGGCCTCTAAACCAAGGTTTTATAAATAGTGTCCATTTAAGCAAAGTCAACTTCAGTAGTGGTGTGTTACTAATGATCACCTTAGTTTTTTAAGCTGCACAGTAAAGATAAATAAATCATATGAAACAAGAGCCTTAGCTACATGTGCAAGGTACCAAAAACACTTCCAAGAGCTGTTGTTGATGAAAGCAGTGGAAGTAATGCAGTAACACTTCACATAACTTTCAATATGCATGCAAGAGATGCAATTCCTGTTTTGTTACTATTAAAACTTTTTCAGCTTGGCAGAGGTGCAAATGTATGAATAAGGACTGGCCACAATCTCAGTGGTAACGTTAAAGGTGTGCAGGGATGCTGGCCATGGGATTATGCCAGGCTGTGCATTGTCTATCACACAAGCTTGATGGTGCTGTAAGCCTTGGAACAAGCTGGGATTTATGTATAGATATTGTCCAGACAAGGAGAATTTCATGGTCATAAACTGCCTTAAAAAGACACTGATTTTAAGATAAACTTCTGTAGCTCTTAGCGTTAATACAGTTATGCTGTGGTTTACATTTTACTTGGGCAAACCTCCCAGTGGTGCCATCCAATGTATTGATGAAAGGCAGGACAGTAATCTGTATTTGTGCTGCCTGCCCATCCCGTACACTGAGGGCATGCAGCAAATACACAGTTGTTTGTGCTGATCCTGCCATCTTCGTTTCAATTTCCCTGAATTTTCTGTTTCAGGGTACCCATCTCTTAATACTCTGGCTTCTCAGTGGGTTTACAGAGATGTAATTCTGTTTTAAGCTTTTAAGATTTTTAAACTTTTAAGCTTTTAATTTACTGCAGGCCTGGATTGTAGGTTCCTGCCACCAGTGATGTCTCATGCTTACTGTCATACTCTGCATAATTATTAAGTATGAATTGAGATACCTAATACCTGACCATTGACAGAAATTTTGAAACACAGCATTAATATTTATTTTTCATCCCTTTTTGAGTACCTATACAATCTTAATGCTCTTGTGTGAATTCTGTGACAGACTCACACTATTCAATTTGAAGGGCTTGTTTTATAGAATACACTTTTGCAGATTTTTTGACATCTGCATTTCCTGGGAATGAAATTCTATAATCATAGCTGGATGTGCCCTGTGAAGGGAGCTGAAACAAAAGTGCTTCCTCCTCCTTCTCTTCTTCTCCATTTTTACACCTGTTAGCAAAAAGTTGTCA